>VZTF01008193.1:646294-741956 GCA_013397755.1 Cnemophilus loriae | reverse complement strand
TCTTTTCTTTTCTTTTCTTTTCTTTTCTTTTCTTTTCTTTTCTTTTCTTTTCTTTTCTTTTCTTTTTTTCTTTTCCTCTTTTCGGCTTTTGCTTTACCTATTAAACTGTTTTTATCTCCATCTATGAATTTTCTCACTTTTCTTATCCTCTCTCACATCTCACTGGTGGAGGAGTGATTGAGCAGCTGCGTGGTGTTTAGTTGAAATCATAACACGGATTTAATCTTCTACAAGTTTGTTAACTTGCAATTTCTCTGAAATTTCAAAGTGAAATACAACATTCAAAATTAAGAGGTTCTTCAGTTATTCAGCGTAACTCATCTTCTTGACTTTTTCCACTCGTTGCTAACAATATTTTCATCAGAGCTAGTAGTTTTCATTCTTTATTGTAGTCATTAAAGAAAAAATTGCTTTCAGAGCCAAACTCTTCAGATCAAATGGCTAAAAAAGGAGATGAAAGGTTGTATTCAGTTGACCACATACATATATCCAATGTTTATTGAAACACCCCAGAACACCATTACATGTTAAGAGATATTGCTTTGAGAGTCTGAGAACAAATCAATAGTCCTGTGTCCAAGCCTTGGAGTCATGAGTACACAAAAGACTTATTAATAATTGTTAATTGTTAATATATTAAAAAAAAAAAATCAAAAAAGAGTGGCACCTTCTTGTCTTCATTTTCCAGAATACATATTACAGCTTTCACAGTGCAAATTAACACTTGGAATGGAAGAAAATTAGTCTATTTAGGAAGGACAAGACCAATCAATTTACGCTGTGTTTTATGTGTCTGCGCTCTCTAGGCATATCTATCAGATAAGCTCCAAATTTAAATGAGAAATTATGTGGTTTATGAATGCATGAGGGTTTTAAGCATCAGTGCATTTGTCAGGCTTCAATAGTTTTGCCAATAAATTTAGTCAACGGTATGATTTTATCTGTAGAAACATAGGTGAACTGTTTCCCACTATATTGGAGTAGAGCTTTCAAAAATTTGGTGAATAGCAGTGGTACCTGAATGTTGAACTCTTCCTTAAAAAAAAAACTAAACAAAAAACTAAAGTAATACAAAATTTTGGGTTCTTACTTTCAGCATGTCAGCAAAGCAGTATTCCATCTTCATTGTACACTTTCAGAGTTGGACTTTATCTCTGATTTCATTTTATATTTGAGAGTTTTCTGCACAGTACTGAATGGAAACTAGTTTCAAATAATTGACTTTTCACATCAAAATGTTTATATCTGATTATATATGGTTTGATTTTGCTGTAAAATGTTAAGGGGGTAGAGTCAGCTTACAATTTCTCTTGCTGGACAAAGAAAAGCCTGAATTAAATCTTCTTGAATGCATTTCATATTTGTTTTATGATTAAATTTGTCTAGAGTTGGAATTAGAAAGAAAATCTCAAAAGGAAAGTATCCAGATAATATGTTTAAGATCCTCCTAGGAACCTTAATAACTTCTGAGCAGATGCATTGCTTTTGCATAGCAAGATTTTGTTCATAGGGAGGCTAAAGGAGTTGGCTTCTGTGAGAAGATTCCACCAGGTCCAATAGTCCCAATGCCAGCCAGTTCCCAGACAGACTTGCCACTGGTCAAGGTCAAGCCCATCAATGATGGTGGTAGCACCTCTGGGACAACATATTTAAGAAGAGGGAATAAAAAAATCCACATCAAAAATCTGCAGTGAAACAGCACCCAGGACAGAGGAGTGAGAATATGTAAGAGAAAATTCTGCAGACACCAAGGTCAGTGAAGAAGGGGAAGAGGCTTCAGAAACCAGAGCAGAGACTCCCCTGTAGCCCACGATGAAGATGATAATGAAGCAGGTTGACTTTCTGCAGGCCATGGAGGTCCACATTAGAGCAAATAGCCACCTGTAGCCTAAGAAGGATCCTATGCTACAGCAGGTCGATGTGTACTGAAAGATGTTGTGACCCTGTGGGGAACCTGAGCTGGAGCAGGCTCCCTGCAGGACCTATGATCCTGTGGAGAGGATCCCACACAGGAGTAGGTTTTCTGGCAAGATCTGTGGCCCCACAAGGGGCCCCACGCTATAGGAGGCTGTTCCTGAAGGCCTGCACCCTATGGAAAGTACCCACACTAGAGAAGTTGAGGAAGAACTGCAGCCCAGAAGGACTCACATTGAAGAAGTCCATTAAGGAATGTATCTCATGTGTGGAACCTGATGCTGGAACAGAGAAGCAGGGTGAGTAGGAAGGAACAGCAGAGAGAGCAAATAACTGACCATAACTCCCATTCTCTGTACCTCCATGTCGATTGGGAGAAATTGGGAATGGAGTTGAGCCCAGGAAGAAGAGAGGGCTAGGGAGGGGTTTTAGAATTTGGTTCTATTGCTCATTACCCTACTGTAATTTGGTTGACAATAAATTAAACTGATTTTTACCCAAGCTGAGTCTGTTTTGCCCAGAGTGTTAATCAGTGAGTAATCTCTCTCCCTGTCCTTCTCTCAACTCATGAGCCTTTCATCATATTTTCTCCCCCTTTGCAGCTGAGGAAGGGGAGTGACAGAGCAGCTTGGTGAGAACCTGTCAGCCAGCCAAAGTTAACCCATCACAGCAAACCAGAATGTGTTTAGGCAACATGTTGAATGTATCCTGTTTTACTGCAGAATTTAAAGTATTTTGTCCTCTATAGAAATTATCTCTGGAAAGCCCAAAGAACATTACCCTTTCAAAAATTCAGATTGAGTCCAGCTGAAAAGTCCAGTTCATTGCTCAGATGAATGAATAACATTTTTAATGCTTTTCACAAAATAGTCTCAGTATATAAAAAAAACATGAATTTTTCAGCAGACATGAATCTGTTTTGTCTGTGCTTTTAGCACATAAAGTTTAATCTACTCACAGTTCCAGTAGAGGAGGAGCTGCTCAGTGGATCATAATCACAGCCTTGAGTGTGAGTTAGTGGCATTGAAGGTGAGCCAATTCACGGTGTAAGTGTAGCTTATGAAGTGAGATCGGGATGGCTACGTACAAAATGGGTTCTGATTGGTTTAAACCCTGAAAAGCTATACTATGCAAACATACCTTAAAATTTTAGAAGGTTAATCTCTTTCATTCATTTTTTTTTCTGCTACATGGCAGAAAGTCTTCTGTACCAGGACCGATGTTAAATGAGTTCACCACTTCTTTTGCTTTACCTGAAAGGGGCAAAATAAGAACTTGGAGCTAATAAAATGTAACGAAAATTGTAAGCCTGTGTTTGTAGTACATACACCATTCTCCAGAGCCTACAGATTTTAATACCATGCACAGCTTTTCACAAACAAATGGAGAATTAAATGAGGCATACTGTTAAGATCTTAAGGTCAAGTTCTAGACTGATTATTAATAAGACATTGAAAACTTAATTTCAGTTCTGTTCATTGCAATACATTCCTAAGAAGACTGGTTGAATATTTATGTTATAAATAGTGAAAACCCCTGTGAAGAGAATCTAGTGGCATAAAAGGTAGTATAGAGATTTTGGATATATTAGTTGTTCTGTAATTCATATATTTAAACATGTCTTTATCTGGGCATCCCATTGCCATTCAAATGCCAAAAAGTATTATTTTTCCGCCAGATAGCATTACCACTTTTAAAATTTAATTTGATTATGGAAAACCATAAAAATATTTTTCATAGACAGACAGATTTGGACCATCTTTTTGATTTGAAAATTATAGTCAGCCATGCAATCAGCAGATAAAAGGCCTCTAGTTATCTCTTGGAAGTTCTGTGCAACCGTAATCCTAGCTGACATTTGACAGAGTCTGTCAGATTTCCGTGTTTTATCTTTCCCCTCTCAGGTTATTTTTAAAGTGGGGCTATGAAAACTCTGCACTGTATAGAAAGCTTATTTGTAACTGGCATGGTGCCACAACAACATATGGAGGTGCTGAATATATTGCAAAGTTCTACAAATGTGAATCACTTATTAGAATGAGTCTTATTACATGTACGGCTTAGCAATGCTCTTCTTTTCACAATGTGAGAGGTTCATTTAAGTCTATATATAAATATTATAAGCTATTAAACATCTAAACTAATTATTGCATGAATATTAAAATTTATTACAAACTTGAATAGGATGTCTATTGAGATCTACATGAATATATTACATGTATATAGATAAATTTATCAACATCCCATCTATTCATTTGTGTACCAGGTAGAAATAGTCTACCCCCCTGTGTTACCTTGAGGACATTAAAATTAATTAAATAAATTCCTGTTTTGTGTGAAAGTTTCCCAGGCATGCATAAAAATTCTTCTTCTAAGGAGATAAACATCGATTTTCTATTTAGTAGAGCATTATATTTAAGATTTTGAGTAGATAAGCTTAGGCAATTTGTCAGAGCGGCACCAAATCAGAATATTCATCTGAACTTCAAGAGAAAAGCTGATAAACTTTGCAAAAATCTTCTGCATAGAGGTTCCCCAACTATCATACACCACGGCATTCTCCACCTTGCTGTTGTTGTAGAAGTCATTTCAGAGTCTGATGTGCTGGGAAGCCAAGACAGGACTCATTGACTACACACAAATAGCAGTGTGGCAGGTGCAGGTGCCCAGGTGTTGGCAGAGGTGGGGCTGAAGGGTGGCTTCTATAAGGTGAATCCCCACTCCAGACACAGATGCTTCCAGCAGAGAGTGTACCCACTTCAGGGCAAGGCTGAGCCCAGCAGACAAGATGGCATATTGGTTGAAAAGTATTTAAGAAAGGGCAAACGCTGCAGGGCAGTGAGGAAGGCACTGCTGGGAATGTGGGCAGCTTAAAAGAGTTGGAAATGAAGGAGTGAAGCTGATCTTGAGAAAAGGTGGGGATGAAGGTGTTTTAATTTTTTGTCTTTATTTCTCACTACTCAAATCTATTTTAATTTTCAATAAATTAAGTTAAATTTTCTCCAATCAAGTCTGTTTTGCCTATGATAGCAGCTTGTAAGTGATATCCCTGTTATTGCCTCAAGCCAGAAGGTTCTTCTTATTTCTTCATCTGTTCTTGCCCTGTGGGCAAGTGGCTTAACCCTGTATGATCAGTGGAACAAATGTCTACACTTCAACCAGTAATTTTAGACCACCTTCATTCTGAGAGAACACAATGCACAAAGCATTCATATGTGTTTCATCTTTTTTTATTTACAGACTCTCCTACGAAAAACATGAAGCTTTGTTCCCCCAAGGATTCATTAATAGCTCCCATATTCTACTGGTGTATCAAAGCAATATTACATAGTTTGCATCAAGGCCATGTGGCTGTGAGGGCTATTGGGCACGTAAGTAAGCAAAAGCAGCCAAAGCTGACACCTCTAGGCTATCATTGGTTTCAGCTGAGTATCAAGTCCCAGAATTCAGTACCAAGTGTCAGAGCCTTGGGCTCTGTACTGGGGGCTCAGCTGCTAGTGCTCAAGCCAGCACTGATCTCATGCTGCTGTGCAGCCTGGAATCAGACTGCCATGAGGAAAGCTTTGTGGGAAAATGTTGTGAGAAGTTAAAATCTTACTTCTCTCAGCTTCATTCAAGTCCAGGCGCTATTGTTGCCTCTGCTATGTTGCAGATATTCCTGTGTCTGTCTATATATTTTGTTGGTCTCGGTCTTGCTCTTGACCCAATGGCCTGATTTTGTACTTTCATCTTCAAATCTGTTTCATTGTTCCGGACCTTTCTGGCCATCTGGCCTTTTGTCTGATTGAGTTTGGGGTGGCCAGATTTGCTCAGTGACTCTTGCTCAGGGTCTGTGGGACTACTCCACTTGGTGAGGGTACTGCACTTCACACCTTGGAACACCCTTGGTTCATCTACTCTCAGAGACCAGCCCACTCTTTTTGCTCCCTGACACTGAGACCTGTTACAAAGTGTTTTGATATATATGCTGCGGTCTGTGTGTGTGTTTTGGAATGCAATTTATATATAAATTCGCAATATCTGTGCTATAAATTAGCAGTGTTAGAAACAAATCTCCAGCTCACAGGTCTAAAGGGACATCAGGCTGGAGTCTGTACTGCTTAGTGGCTGCTCCCTCAATCGCAGATTTTTTCGGACAAAATTAAGTAAAACAGAGTCATGGAAATAAATAGCAATTAAATTATGGAAATAATCAAGAATACAAAGATTGCTTATGCAAGTCCTCTTATATTTAGCAGCAGAGGTTTATACGTGCCTGAGACAAAGCAGATTGAACTGCAAATGAATGGAGGTTTCTAACACATTCTACCTTTTTCAGAACCCTTAGGAGAGGAGATTTGTGCTTAATTACAGCTGTCTGGATTACACCCTGAAGGTATAAAAATAGTAAGATTTATTTCGACTGTTGGTTGCCATTATATATTTATTGATTGTATTCAGACGAATTAATTTCCTCTTCTCCAGTGTCATGCATGCAAATTAAATATCTTGCTTTGGCAGACACTTGGTTTAGAAGCTGAAGTTTCTCTGCCATGTTATTGCAATTCTGACAGAAATAGATCCCAGTGTGATACCAAAGTTTTTGTTTCATATTTCAAATTACATAAATGATCAGACTGAGTAAATATCAAGCAACACTTTGACTATTTTGTATTTCATTGCAATAAGCTCAACATTGTAGAATGCTTTCAATACTGAATAAGTAGACTTGAATTTGGGAATAACAATAAATAAATAATCAACAGTAAAAAAATGATAGAATATGAATGGAAAAAGAGAATTAAATCATCATTAAGGCATATGTTTTTCATACAAGAAAAATATATATTGGGATATTTGGGTTTTTTTCCAAGCCAGAAGCACTGGAATTTAACGCAACCTTGAAAATGTATAGTCTGAGTTAGTCAGTAACACTTTTATGATTTTATTTCAATTTATAGAACCATACTATTTTTTAGGTTGGAAAGACCTCTAAGATGAACAAGTCCAACCATTAACCTAGCTCTGTCAAGTCCACCACTAATCCACATCCCTAAGTGTCACATCTTAAAAATACGTCCAGGAATGGTGACTCCACCCCTTCTTTGGGCAACCTGTTCCAATGCTTGATGACATTTTTGGTGAAGAAGTTTTCCCTGATTTCATATCTCTGTGGTCAGTTGTGATATGTCTAATAAGTCCCCTTCATCACATACAGTTCTCTTAGAAGATATTCCTTCTAGATGAATTAAAAACTTTTATTCTATAAACACAAAAGACACGCAAGAATTACAGTGATCAGGGACAACTGATTTGAGATATAATATGTATCTCACTTGCTGATTACATTACTTTAAAATCTAAGAGAATTCTGCATCAATCTTTAAACAATAAATTATCTACAAAATAAGTTAATTACAAGATTATAGGTTACAATTTCCTCTTATTGCCTGTTCTTTTTTTCATCATTTTCTGATATTGTTTGACTGAAAACACTATTTTCTCAATAACTTTGTTTAACAGTTTATCAGCTTCAACAAAATTTTTAACAACTCTTGAGGTGGAAATTCTGGTCAAAATCAGACACAACAATATTATTCCTGTAGCAAATGCTCTATCAGCTTAGAGATCACATCCTGAAAATTATAGAAAGATATCAAAATTTTATAGTCTATAATTCAAAACCAGATCACATCCTTAGTTCCTTCATACCACATTCAAGCAACACAGTCACAACGTCTCTCATTATTTTTTGATGAGTCTGCACCCCCCTGACATTTTTATTTTCTTTTTGCTGCCTAAAATGAAAGAAAATAGGACAGAGAGAGTAAAAGTCCTGAGGTTTTCTCTGTAATTAGCAAAGGATGAGAAGATATTCTATATACAGAGTACTTAAATTAGATGCCTGCTTCAAGTAGCTCTTTGGAGGAATCAATCTTTCTGCATTGCCTATATGAGAATCAGTGTAGACTAGCCTTCTAATTTAGGTACATATATTTGGGATTCATCTGCCCTACTTTAGGTATCTAAAAGGCATACAAGTCTTAATTAGTCGCTCTGGTCTCACTTTGTAATAACCTCCAAGAACAATTCACTGCATAAGAAAGGGCGGATGAATTGATCTCTGGGAGAGATACCAGTGTCTTTTTGGGAGCTATAGAAGGAGTTTTGGGTTATCAAACCATTATAACCTTAATTCTGTTGCTCATGCAAAGGTATTTATCCCACTGAGGAGCTCTAGAGCATCTGGGGCATCTATGTAGAGTTAATAAAGACTGTATAGGAAACCCATTCTCTTCCAGACAACCAAACATATGACTGGCAGAATAATAATCTGCTAAATGCGTAACTCTTATGGTCTAGACAACCTTTAAAGGTCCCTTCCAACTGAAACTGTTCTATGAATCTATGATTCTGTGTCCAGAATCTTATCATTACAATTGAATGCTATTCCAGATTTAGACAATTTAATTAAACTTTTCACATGTCAGTGTGTGTTTTCTACTCAGCAAGTGCTGGTTCTTTTGAAATGTCGGTAAGTAAGAAGTATTCAAGGCTGATCGTAAGATTTATTGCATAAAGGATGGAAAGTATAAAAGAGTTGATAGCAATCTTCTGCCCCTTCTGATGTGGGGAACCCCTGGTGTTGCAGCAGCGGATGAGCCCACCGTCATTGAGCACACAGCATGTTACACAGAATTCCTGTGTGTGGTGAGGTTCACCACCACAAAGTTCTGTTTCTCAATACAAGTTCATCAATCACTGGTAGCATTAGATCTGAAGAATGTCTTAGACAACGTATTCTAATATCCTAATCTCATTAATGAAATTACAGCCCCTGAAGAGTTGCATGCAATATTTCCAGTGGACAAGAAAATGCAGTATCCATATAAATTTACAGTTAAATGCCCGTTGAAAACAGGGATGTTGACAACATGTTGTTTATGTGTACTTTGACTAATTATACTATTATTTAGATATAGCTTAATTAAACAGCAGTCACATGGCAACTGTGATATGTTTTCATATTCCTGAATGGTTGTGGGTGGTGTCTACATGTGAATTATGTGTACAGATTTCCAGTACAGGCAGTAGACTTCTGCAGCTTAATTCACTTGTCTAATGAAATATGGCAAGTGCCATTTGAGTCCTAGACTATCTTCACTGGCCTCCAGCTCCATTTTCATAGAGGCATGGATCTCCCATCTGTTTTCTCAGATAATCTAAAGCAACTTCAAACAACACTGGAGGCAAATTTTAGGCAGCACTTACAGACTTGCAGTCTGTGCAGCACAAAAAAGATGAATTTATTAGAACCAGACACTGTGGTTTAGGTTTGTTTGTCTATACATCAATGCAGCCATTGTTTTTGCCCTAAGATATCCAAAAGATACTCACTTGAGTGATACATGTCCCATAAGATACCTGGAGTGATGTTCTGGAGCAGCTGGAAACTTGTGAAGATAACTAGGATGTCTCAAGGATCACCTTTCTAGGCAAATTATTTAAACATCGTATGTCTAGAATCATCAGAATTACTCTTTAGACTCCATTAATGGATGCTCATTCACTTTATTGAGAGCTTACACACCTAAATCATATTAGGTATGTAAAAACACCCGCACCTGTACGGATACATTTCAGTTTCTTAAATGGGAACAGAATTCTTTCTATCACTTTAAAGCTGAGTGTATTTGGTCTGGCTGAGATGGAGTTGAACTTCCCCCAGAGCAGTCCTTCTAGTACTGTGCTTTTCACTGGTACCTGGAAAGGCTTTGGTAGCACACCAGTGCTTTGGCTACTGCTGTGCAGCACTGGCACAGCATCATCCATCTCTACAACAATCCCCATCGTCCTACACTGGCAGTGGAGAAGATCCTGGGAGGGGACACAGCCACCACAGCTGACTCAAACTGGCCAAAGAGATATTCTGCACCATATGGTGTCCGCTCAACAATGAAAGTTAAGAATTAGGAGGAAAGTGGGGAGGAGGCTTTTTCCATGTTATTTTCTTCCCTCCCTGTCCTCCTGAGGGCAGTAGTGGTAGAACAACTTGGTGCATACCTGACATCGAACCAAGGTTATCCCAGCAAATGAGTCCCACCCAAAGTCAGCTGTGTATGTTAGGCAATATGAATATCTCCCACTGATTATAGATTATAGATCTCCCACATTCAACATGTTCTATTTTATATAGAAAATTCTATATGCATGACTCTAGCAACCTGAACCTGATGAAACTTCATTCCAAATAAATGTTCTCCAAAACTGCTGATTTAGTATTTCAACATTTGAGGATGGAGACGGACATTCAAGGTTTTATTTCTCAAGGTAGAGAAAGAAAAAAAAAATACTAAAAATTTCCCTAGTTGTCTCTGATCTAATTCTAATAGAAATATTTATTAATGATATTAAAGCCAAAAGATTTTAGTTATTTGTTTAATTTCCTTTCTGCACAACCAAAACATTTGGCAAAATTTCTTCCATCCTATAGCTTCTTCTTTGATTTCCAGTGTAGGTTACAATCTCTATGATAGGCTTCAGAAAAGAACACCCATTGACAGCTAAAATTTCTGTGTAAAAGTCTGCCATTTAGCGTCAAATTGTCATTGGAATTAGGTTCACATAAAGGATTTGTGCCACACATAACCATTCACTGAAAGCTCTTCCTTTTAGTTGGCTCTGTCTGCTCTGTGAATGGTACACTATGGCAGAGTGACAGAGCAGAAAATTGGGCATTATACCTTCATGCATCTTCTCCCCAGCAAGACTTATCAGAATTTGATGTCATGTTTTAAAACATTTATATACTTAGTTAATTTCAAATCACAGCAGATTGGTTGAGACCTTAGACTTTATTCAAAATATCTGTCTGCTTGTTTGATTTGTTTTTCCCCAAAGCAAGCCTCCAACAAGTTTGATTCACAAGCAATAAAATATTCTTATTGTCATTATCTGGATTTTCTTCAGCATCAGAAACAAAAATTAAAATAACAAAAAATGTTGGCTTTTTCAGTGAAGCCCAAGACTGAAAACTTGAGCATCCCTATAGGCTGAAACACTGTGGACAGGAATACAGGTCAGAGGACTATAGAGAAAGAAGGTAAAAGACAGCTTTAATTCTGTATGGCTAAGTATCCTAACTGGAAAAATAAGGCTATCTTTCCTTCCTATATTTTGATTTTACTAATTCTTTCATTTTTTGTAAGACATAACATAGTAATGTAAAATTCTTAAACACTCCTAGAAGCAAAGGCTAGTAGCTAGCCTCCTGTTTCACAGTATAGATGAATATCTCTCACTATAACACAGCATTATGCTCCTTCTGACTCACTCTCCTTATAGAAGAGCAAGACAATTTTCTCTTTTAGTATACTAGAAATTTACAATAATGCACACAAGAATTTTTTTACTAAAATTATGTTACAGACTATCAGTTGATATTTATTATATTTTATGAGGGGGAAATTATCATAATTCACTCTTAAAATGTGATTTTATTTATATGTAGTGCGCTGAGATAATTTCCTAAATTTTGGAGTACTTCTTTGCAAATAAAGGTAAATGCCATTTAATTTCTTATGAAAACTTATAGTCAAAGCCTGCTCTTAGAAACCACCTACATTTTTATTGTGTGTTATTTACATCTGTTAACAAAATATTTTAGTAGTGGGCTCTAATTTACATCTAAATAAATGAACTAAGGTTAGACAGTATCATATCTAAAATCATATGTTTTGAGAGGAATTTATTGCAGAAGAAAATCTACTAGATGTAAATAAAGAAACAGGCTTTAGGAGAACAAAATTTGCAGTTATTCAGAGCTCTCTATTTATCCCCAAAAACACCTCAAATATCCTGCAGAATGAAATTTTATGTCTATAGAGATGCACACACACATATTGCCTGTACATATATTCCGGTCCATTGAATTTTAGCACTGCTTCTTAACTAGCAAACATGTGTTGCAGACATTGTGGACCTATGTAAGACAAACTGTTTATGTGCTAAGATTGCCAAGTTTTCAACTGGTCATTATCTTTCAGCCTTATAAAACATCACCAGTAATTAACCTGTAGCCACAAAACATGATTACCATCACATTTTAGTTCTCTTAAGACAGTTTTAACTGTCTTTTCAGTGTTATTTTACATTTGTTTTTTACTTATTTGAATTTGTAACTCTCAGTCTACCAGTATTTTTTTTGTTAAGCCATTTTAAAATTGTCTTTCTTTCCCTTTCTGAAAAGCTAAGCGTATTGGCTGTGATAGATGTATTGATATTTGGTGTCTAAGCTACATGGTTATAAAGCAGATCCACTTGATTATTCACCTATGTCAACTCTTTCTTTTCTGTTTTTGGCTATTCAGAACCAACAGCTGCAGGAGAATGATTCTAAACTGATTTCACCTTTCCAATGTACAGGACAGTGTAACATGTTTAATTCCACTTATCTGATGGGATGTCCAATGGAACTCTACATATTGTTAAAGAACTGGGATGAATTTATGCTAATATCTGTCCATTTTATTGCAGACCTTAACAAAGAAACTGTTTGCTGACCAGTTACTTTATACATGAAAGTTACTCTCACTCAGGCTGTGCATGAATTGTCATCACAAATGACAGAGGAAAGGGTTTGCTATCAAAATACTTTTGAAAGGAGACAATGAGAAATAAGATAAAGTTGTCTCTCCTCATGTACAAATTACTTGCTTGCATTTGCAATGCTGTTTATTTTCCATGAAATGTATACTATACATATAATTTATTTCTTTTTGTTTCCATACTCAATCCCTGTTAAATATCAAGATAAGTATAATTATTTTTGAACTGTTTTCTTCTCTTACAAGTACTGAAAACCAAGATTCTATTACAGTACACATATTCTTGATGACATCAAATACAGATAGATAAAGAAAAAAATCACATCAGTAGGAGTTAAAAAATGAGACTTCAGTAACAAATTTCAGTAAAAAAGTCTAATTCAACATTGTGACTTCTGACATCAGATGTGATGATATTGATATCGACATTTTGAAAATGAGTTATGATCATCCAATATAGGTGAGGGAAGTAATGTTCAGCATTATGATGAAAACTGATATGGGAACGATATGTTCCAATTCGGAAGAATCTTCAGAATACTTATTTTGTTATAAGTCTTTTCTGGAAACCTTTCATTCTGCCATTGGTAGTAAAGAAATCAGTAAACTAAACATTTCATAGATATTTTGAGTAAAATTAAGGAGAATGTTTTCATAAGATCTCAATAAACTAATCATTACAAATAGGATTGCAGTGAAGAAATAATTCAGTGTTTTGCTGAGTGATATCTGCTGTTGAGCCTACAGCGGGTTTAAGCCATGGGAGAGTTTGACATATGTGACAGCATGCCATTTAGAAGCACTGCCTGCATGTTATCCCTAGGGAAGGCTTCATTTGGCTCTAGTGGTGTAAGGAAATGCTGAGAAATGCAGGTTACAAACCGAGCAATCCCCAGCTGTGTTATATACATTTGTGTCTGAGCCTATTACAACTCCTCCATTTATGTATGATAAAGCTGTGTCTGCTGTCATTCTGCTGAAGTCATTAAATGTTCTCAGCAATGCGCAGTGATATTGCTAATTGAGAAAAACACCATTAAATGCATTTTATTTTCATTTCAGTAGATCACAGTGACAATTACAGTGGAGCTAGAGTTCATGCCTCTGGCACATAATCATAATTTCTCCAACTTCCAAGCTTGCTGTCATTTGATATGCTCTCTTCTGTATCATCATGATCTTAGACATTGCCCATAGGAACTAAAATTATGAGAAAACTCTAGACACCCCCTCCTATCACCACGAATCTTGACAATGAGATGGCTGTAATTTGAAAATCTCGTAAGACTTGTTTAAAGTACCACAAACAACATTCAGGTTTTAATCTGTTCTAAATACAGATACTGTTATGCAGTGACAAGAATTGTCTAAAGGCACTGGCTTTGTCAAGAATTGTGGGACGGGGAAAAATATTTAAAACTACTCCTCTGAAAAAAATAGAAACACACCTAATTCACAGATGAGGAACTTCCCCTCCTAAAAAACAGTAAAATAAAATATAGATGGTTAAAGATTTTTCCTCTTATGTGGCAAAACCTGGGAGTATAGCATATATTCCTCAGTTCTTATCCTTGTATCGTAGCTATTCTTATTTAGTGATGTGGGATACTGTGCACACAGTCTGTGGATTCTAAATGTCTGCTAGAGTCTTTCTGCAATGCTACTATCTAATGGCTTAGATATCTAAAGGAAGAACTCGCTAAAATCTCACCTTTTACTTTCAGTTATTTAGAGGCAAGACAGCTATCTGACATCCCTAATGCTGTGGGAAGTGAGGGTTCAGACTATCTCCTGCGTTTTGCCACCAGTAAGATGTTTACTGAAGGGATATTTGTGAGTTTGGAGCGAAAATCAGTTTAATTTCCATTCTGGTGTTAAGACTGCATTTAAGTTTATTTCATAGTATGGGTATAGCCTGAGTGTTAGCTTTGTGTGCTGAGCAGCCATATCTGAAGTACTCAAAAAAAGGGAAGACAGGGAAACAAAAAGGTCCCAGTGAAAGGAAAAGACAGAAGTAAGAATTAGAAAAAGAACAAAGTTATTGAAAACTGAAGCAGCTTGAGTCTTAGAAAACCCAGAAAAGCAGAACACTAGAAAGTTCTTATATAACATAGTGTTTCAGGTTCCAAGAGTCAAGAAGCTACTAAATGTTTTTTTTAACAAAGGAAAGGACTCATAGCTCCATTATCTGTTTGCTTGGTTGAAACATTTGCTGGTCTGGGCAGTAACCAGTGCAACGCTTGCCATCTGAGGGACAGTGGGACCGTGAAGGAAATGAGCGTATTTATGTGTCAGCGCAGTATTTACAGCACTATTTGCCTTCAAGTCTTTAATTACCTTTTCACTGTGTTCACGAAGTCCTTTTGAAAATAAAGACCCCAAGAGAAGCTAGAGAAGCCAACAGATAGAACTGAATGGTGACCTGTCCAGAATCAGGGAAAGTTAGCAGCATCTATTTTCTTTCATTCTTAAAGTAAAAACATTATCAGCATGCAAGTGGTTTTGCATGCATTAACTCAATATTTATGCTTTAATTCAGGGTCACGGCTGAGGAAACAAGCATTGTATGTTATATGCATTATATAGGTTATGCATGAATCACCTAATCATTAAATCAGAATCAAACATATGTATTCTGATTTATTAAAGATAAAGAATCTCTGCATTGTCACTAGGGTCCATCAGTCATGGGGTTCTTAATGAGTACTTCTACTGCAGAATTTAAACTTTCTGCATCTAGCTCAGTAAACATATTTTATATAATAAATAAAATTTCTGTCACCTCATAATTATATTTTTTTGCCACTTTTAAAACCAAGAATCTGGGTACTCTTCGTTAAAATTTATTTTGCATAAAAAGGGATCTCACCCTCAGTCTATCAATCAATCAATCAGTCTATCTATCTATCTATCTATCTATCTATAATAGAAGCTTGAGTCAAAACATTTTCATTTAATTAGAGAGAAAATTCCAAATAAACTAAAACTTTTATATTTTATTTTCATTTACAAAAATAGACATTATAGTAAGCCTTTTTTTAATGAAATGTTTGTTTCCACTTTTACATAGACCTAATCTCCAATATTTTTTACAATTTTCATCTTATTGTTAGAGCACTCTAGATTGCTCAGATTTTAAAAATAATATCAAAGTGAAATACTGTTTTTCAAAACATCAATTGGTTTTTATTTTTAAAAAGTATTTTGTTCTGATTATCAGCAACACTTCTTCCACATTTATTGTACTGAATGTCCAAATACTTTGTATCAAATGTTACCTAATACGTAACTGATTATTAGTCAAAATATTCAATGGCCAAAAAATGAAATGGTAGTAGAATAAAATCAGCAAAGTTGAAGATAGTATTTGTAATAATCAATTAAATTAAAACTGTAGATGCTGTGTAATACGAGAAAATACAATTGTTTAGAAAACACCACTGGACATTGTATTGCCTATATGTGTCAAGAGTCTGGTGGTGTCGAGGTGGGGGTGGTTCTGCAATGGCAACATCTGTGAGGAGAGGCCAGGTCTTCCCTGTGCTGGGCTCGGCCTATTCCTGTCAGCTCCAGCAGATCTCTGTAGGACATGGCTGAGATCCACAGTCAGGGTGCTGGCACCTTTGTGGAAATGTATTTGAGAAAAAGCAAAATGCTGCCTGGTAAAGTGAGGAAAAAGATTGTGAGAAACAAGCCTGCAGACACCAAGGTCAGCGAAGAACGAGGGGAAGGAGGTGATCCAGGTACCTGAGCAGGGACTACCCTGCAGCTCCTGGAAGACAAGCATGGAAGGGTTGATATTTTCATGCAGCCTGTGGAGAGGACCACACCAAACTGGGTATTCACACTGCAACCTGTGGAGGACTCCATGTAGGAGCTGGTGGATATTCCTGAGGGAAGTGCAGCCAGTGGAGAGAAGGAGGGCAATATGTTTGAACGTGTTAAAATGGTTCCATGCTACCAAAGTTTATGGGGAGTAGGAATTATTTTCAGTGGCTGAAGAGAAGTGCTACGTGGTAATAAATTTTCCCTGCTGAAATTTTATTCACACTGAGATAACTTCATGTTGCGTTTCAGCAACTTAGCCCTGGTAGCCAATTAGGATATATTTATATGGTTACTTGCATGTCAGTAAATCCATGACAGCAGACTATGGATCCTGAACAATTAATACTTTAGACAGATAACCTACATAGTGCAACATAACAGTGTATCTGCTCCGCACAACATCTCTATGCCTTGACAGTTGTGACACATCACTGCCACACATCTTTTTCACTGGGTGATAATTTTGACATCTATGTTGCAAAAGATGTTCAGCCAAAGGAAAAAAAGAAAAAACGAAGAAGTCAGAGAATTTTCAGTCAGATGAAGCTACCAGAACAACAGGCAGGGTTTTAACTGCTGCCTGTGAAAGCAAGCAAGACCAAGTAACATGTAAGGCTGTACTGAAATGTGGCAGTCTGGGGTTGCACTGTGAGAAGTGCAAACTTCCAATGTCCAGCAAACTATAAATAATATCTATTGAGAAGGCAAAATCCTTACACACAATCTTCTGGATTTTTAAATTTTTTTAAATTTTTTGCCCCCCTCACTCTTCATAAAATGGCAGCCCTAAATACATTCTCTCTGCTCTGACAGGTACGTGGGAAACGAGCTATCAGTCTCACCCCTGAAAGGCCTACATAAGCCGTTGCTCCTGCTACTCCGTCTCTTTCAATATTTTCTACTACACTACCAAGAATTCTACATGGAAAAAATTGTTGCATTGATAGTCTTAATTTAAATTAATAAAACCAGCTGTCATAAAAATAACCAAACAGAGGAACAGAAAAAAACTCCACTAACAACAGAAAGATATTCTTATATTCTAGTACTAAGGAAAAAACCCGATGCTTCCATTAGATTACCAAAGAGCACTCTCCCATAAGGCATATTCTTACTATCCATTATTTCACTACATCTATAAATTTACATAGTTTTAAATTAAAGATTACCAGGAATGAATACACGGACTATGGGGCAGTTTCTTTTCTGTCAGTTGTCTTGCAGTCCTTAAATGGAGTTTTGTTTACATAAAAAACAGAAAAATATTTGGGCGGCTTATTCCTGATACATTTTATCCTCAAGCTGAAGGGATGAGAAAATTGTGGATAACTGAAGTGATGATTTAGAATAGAAGATGTTACATAAAAACGAATGTTAGTGCTGCTATTACTGTACCAGTAATAAAGGCAATACTAGCAGGAAACGCAACCTGAAGCCAAGGTATGGAACCTTTTGTGTCATTTCATTTGGTTTATCTGAAGCACTTTTAAGCTCATAGTAAGCTCACAGTCCATGAAAATAATACTGCGCAGTGAAGTAGGTGGTGTAGAAGAAAAAAACCACAGACTCAAATGTTAAATTTTTAGTAATATGAAATTTCTTTAAATGAACAGATCTGCAAATGAGTTTTCTATCAAGTAAAGTTTTGAACTTTAAAGAGAACATATTTTCCTTGTATTCCTCTAGAAAATACATAAAATTTTAGTGCACTATTTAAATTGCTTTTTTCCTGTTGCTTCCTAAGCATCTTGAAAAGTTTCAAGCACGAAATTAGATCACATAATGTCTGCTAACAAATTCTCATTTTTATATGCTGTGATTAAAAATAATTGGAGATTAATAATGCATATATTTGGCAATTCTTTCTATAAACAGCTTAAACTTTATGTGTCTCAGTCTTCTTGTGTGCAAAACTGCAGCACAGGTTTAGGCCCTGAAAGTTGAAAGGAAATAAAACTCTCACGTGGGAGTGTGTAGGAGGTGGTGGGTTGTGGTGTAATTTGTCCCTTTGTTAGTGGTCGTTCAGGGGTAAAAGGGGTTTGATTTTAATTTGTTTTTTTTGTTTTTTTTTTTTACAAATAAAAGTATTTTTCTAGTATTTTTTTAAAGACTGAAAGATTAAAGTCTAGTAATGCAAATTTTGTCCAATGGCACGTGCATAAAATTCCTGATAGCTGAGCTACCAGAGGGAGTCATTGTTCTTGATTTTTTTCTCATCACTACCTCATTTACCTAAATAATTTCCTTGTCATCTATTAACAGTGGGATGTTAGCAAGCAAAAACTTTTTATCTGTTCTCTCTGGGCTCAATTAACTCTATCAAGTTAATAGAGCAAGGAACAGCACTTTATACTGACAGGACGGTCTGAAATGGACTGTGCTCTAGGGTTACAAGTCATCTCCTGTTCAATTCTTGTTCTATAAAGAAGTCTTTTCAGCTTTTCATATAGCTGCTTATGCATTGCTGTCGTGTGTTCACTTTGTGATAGGGACCAGAAATCAAATGAAGAGAAGCCAGGTCTCTCATATTCTTCTTTATCTGGTTCTTGCACACATGCTAGTAGGCTATGAATAAAAGAGACTCTCCAGGTTCTCTTCCATAATAGCATTCACAGTTGGATGAAGTACTAGCAGGAGACTTACATGCGTGGTCAAATTTATGCATAAAATTATCCTATTACTTTTTTTATTTGATGCTGTGTTATGAGAAACCGCAAACCTTTCTCAACTAATTTTGTTCATACCATTCAGTTTTGTAAAAATCCATCACTTTCCTCCTCAAATATAGTCTCTCTAAGCTAAAAATTTATGAAAAATTTCCTCACATGAAAATCGTTCCATAGTTTTGGATGATCATCCTTTTTGCACTAGCCTATAGTGTCTATATAGGCCCCTATAGGGTCTACAATTTAGGAGGTTTTTTCCCTCTCTTTTTTCCTTTTTTTTCTTCCTTTTTTTTCCCTTCCTCCTCCCCCCCCGCCCCGCCTCAGGATATAGTAGAACAGAAACCTGGATTTAGAATGACAGGGTTTCTTTTTTTTTCCTTTTGATCTCAGTTTCTTTCTTACTAATTAGCTGGTAGTCAAGTATTTTTTCTTTTGAAAAAACAAAAGACAGTATTTTCATTTCTATTGGTGTGACTGTTATTTGAAAGAGCAGAGGACAAATAATTGTCAGCAAAAGAGAGTTCTGAAGCTGCGAAAGTTTCAAAATTATTTTATGTATTAACAGAAAAGTAGATCACCCAACTACAAAAATTTTGAAAATGATTGATAAAAGAGGAGTCTTCTCCTTAAGGAGGTAATAGTGATTTTATTTAAAACATATTATATTTGATAATGAAATATTTTTTGTTCTTAATTGTAGACTATAAGTATAGAAATACATCATTATCAGGTACTATTGATATATTTGTTATCTATTGAAATCAAATGACATCAGAATTCCAACTTATAGAAAAATGTATCTGGAAAGGAAATGCATATTGATCCAGATATTCAGCACCCAGTACAAGACACATGGGAGTTTTGCCTTCGGTTTCAGCAGGGACAGGATTTTCCCCACAAGCTTTTTATTAATATGGCTATAGTTCTTCATGAGAGCATGGAATTGTTTTATACACACATATTTCTGTAGATTGGTTCTATTCCTTAGATCGCTTTATGCAGAGTGCTTAATAGTTTGCTATGACGGTTTTCTTATCACATGTCCTGAATTAGCTGTACTTGTTTCGTAGAAGTTAATGACATAAAATTAAAGTGGTAAGAAATTGGTTACAATTATCAATAATGTAGCACAGTAACTGGTAATACAATATTGATACAGACACAAGACATTTCAGCGCTAGCTATTTGAGCCAATATTTTTCAGTGAACAACCTAAATTCTTTATGCTTTTGGTGATTATCTAGAAAAGGGCAGAAGAAATATTAGAAGTGATAAAATACGGCTCTCTAGAATTCTAAGTCTCTTGAGGATTTTTGACCTTGAAAGGATTAAACAAAACCTGAATCAAGCATCTGTACAAAAGAAGAAAAACTCTCATAAGACTAACAGTTGCTGGCATATTTCCGTGTGTGCTTCATGTAGTAATATAGAAGGTTCAACATTAGCTTAAATACTCACTGGATGAAATAAATGCATGAATTAAAAACAATCATTGATTTCAGTGGTTTTTAACATGTTTTTGGAAGTCTTTGATTTATTTTATAAATATTTGATATTCTCTGTACTCTTTGATAACAACAATAGGGCACTGCAGTTTGATTCAGGATACTTGATTTCTATTTTTAGCTCAGCTGCTCCAAGAATGACCTTGGGCAAGTCATCTCAAACCTCCTAAGATTAATTTTTTGCTTTTAACTCTTTATTCTCCTAGTCTTTTTAGATAATAAGCAATTGTTTCAGGCAGAAACCGTACTTTATTTAAAGTAAAATATCTTGAGTTACAGGTATTCAAACTATTTAGAATAAGTAGACTACTATATACCTAAGTATACTGCTCTGTATTGTTTTCTCTAAATTTATTTCTTTACATGAAATCTCGTGCTTTAGACTCACAAATTTTCTTTTGTGATATAAGGACTTTTCATTAAATAACTGAAATGGCTAAAATTATTTATCAAGAAGAAAGCTACCAAATTTGTCTCTCATTTAATATTTAGGTGTGTTTCATATTTCTAGTATCAATTCAAAATGTAAAGGTGTCAAAATTTGGTTAATCCCCACTCAAATGCAACGTGGGTGAATTATCACTCTCCGTTCTTCAGATGACACCGTGACATAAATACCACACTCCAAACCCTAAGAAACTGAGATAACGATGAACTAAGAAGAAACCTATCAGAAAATGTTTGGCATGTTCTATGACAGGGAGTTGAAAGTCCTTGAGAGGTATTTGGTCAGAAAGATTTCAAACACCCGAATAAAACACACAGAGAAGAATTCTGTTGCAACAGTGTGATTTTTATAGATTGACTTACCCCTTAAAAATCAAGAAGTAGATGAGATTTCATAACAGCCCAAGTAGATGGGTAGGATGAAGTGCTTAAGCTTCTTATTCAAGAATTGTAGACTTGCAGCTGGAAGCATGGCCCATAAATAACTGTGGTAACAAATAATAGCAAATAACATCTGTGGTTACACTAACTCAGGAAAAAAGAATTTACAAGGGCCATCAATCTTCATGCTTTAGGGCACGGGCTGATCACCAGCTGACACCCACAAGCAATCTGTCTCACGGTGTTTTATTACACAGTAAAGTAGATTACGAGCTTTTGTGACTTTGGAGACGGAACAAACATTGAGCACGGGCACTGATAAAGTACAGGACTACAAAGACCATTGCTCCAACCTAAGATTACAATACTTCTAAAAAAGTGTTGCAACTTGCTTGCAAATTTGAGATTGATCGAATGTTAGGTTACCCAGTGAGACTAATTAGCTAATCACTCTGCGAGAAAATTATTTTTTTTAAATGGAAATTCAAGGGAAACAAAAAAATATATTGAGCAACGCTTGAATTTAAATCAGGAGACATTCAGGCAACTAGGATATTATCAAGTAATTAAATAGATCATTAAAAGATATCCTTCCTTTGATAACAATCCCAGAAAAGTATTAGTAGCATTTTTCCTTGAGAAGAGTTCAAGTTATATATGTTCTCTCAGTCAAATTAGAAACTTCAATTCATATGAAAACTTAGAGAATGAGTGAGTTTCCTTTATGTGATAGAAACTGGAACTTTTTATCCTATCCACCACATCATCTGGTGTAAAGTAAGGAAAAATAAAGGTTATGTATTGGGGTTTTTTTATTGGTTTCATGTTACTGGTTTTTTAGACTTGCTTTTAGAGCTTAAAAATTCTTATAACTTCAATGTATTTTTTACAAAGGTGAAGAACAATCTATTTCCAGAGGTCAAGCTTTATTACTACTGATGGAAAAAGATACTGGTTCCTAAAAGTTTGAGTAGAAAAGTATAAATACCTGCATAATGTTAGGTTGTTTTTCACAATGCTATTTTGAAAATTATTACATATTGTGATTTTCACAGAAGTTACAATTTTGAGTTTATTTGGAAAAGGAGAAAAAAAAATCAGTGTAACAAAGCAGAAGTTAGAGATTACAAGAATGTGAAGTCTCTGTCATCACCCTAATAGGCAATTGATGAAGCAAAAGTAAATATAAGCATGTAATGTGGTTAGAACAGCATGCAAAAAAAACCCCAACATAACGATTAAAATATAAGATTAGGTACTACATAAAATATACATTATGAATCTTTGCAGATTCCTAATGCCTTAAAATACCTAGAGAGGGAATACAAGAAAGCTGGAGAGGGAATGTTTACAAGGGCATATATTGATAGGATGAGAGGTAATGGCTTTAACCTGAAAGAGATTAGATACTACAAAGAAATTCTTTACTGTGAGGGTGGGCTAACACCAGCAGAGGTTCTGCAGGGAACCTGTAGATGTCCCAACCCTGGAAGTGTTCAAGGCTGGGCTGGAACTAGATGTTCTTTAAGATGTCTTCCAGCTCAAAGTATTCTATGATTCCATGAATTTAATTGTGAATAATTTGGATTTAAAGCCCTTTAATCTATTAGGTATCTCTGTTATATGTCATAGACAAAATTTGTAGTGTAACTCTCCCGTGGTTAATTTGGTTTACACCAATGAAAGATTCACTTAGTTAATAACTGGATGAGACCTTGTTATATGCAGATAAGAAGAGCACAGGCAAACTTTTCTAACAAAAATGTAGGTCAGCATAGGAAATGTTCCAAAAGTCTGGCATTTTAACTGAAACCTTGAATATCATAAAAGAGAAGCTGTAAATTATTTTAGAAGACAACTGATTAATGGCATCAAGCACTCTTAAAACCCTAGCCTTAGATTTCTTTTTTCATCTCTAAAAAATAGGTCAGATAAAGTAGATGGCCAGCTTATTTTAGCTGCTTGTATTTCTCTCTCCATTCAATTCAACACTCATGGGTCCAGAGGAAGAGAATAAACAGAAAAACTTAATTATATGCCCCAGTGAGAATGAAATAACTAGAGAAGACTGGGAAAGATTCTCTGTTCTTCTTTTTTATTATTACTTTTTAACATTAGGATAAAGAACATTGTGACTATTGGGAAAATACTTAATAAAGAAAACTCTTTGCTATAGTTATAAACTAGGAAACTGCATATGCTCATGAGTACATCTGGGCACTGGGGTCAGGGTGGCAACACACAGTGCGAATCAATCATAGCAAGTAAGTCTTCAGAGCTGGGTGTCTTTATGTAGAATTCCTCTTGGAATGGTTCCTAGAAAATCCTACTGCTTAAGGAGTGTCCAGACTCCTGTGTGAGACTGCTAGTTGGCACATGCCAAAATCACCCTGGGGAATTTTCTAGCACTTTGCTAGTATAAAATATTGCATTCTGATGTTCGGGGATTTTCCCAAATAGTGTTTAATTTACCTTTAAAGACACAGCTTCTAGGAAGAAATTCTCCCATAGATTCCACGTTAGGACCTCCATATTCGCATTCTCTCTTACTCGTTCAATTCCATGCATGTTTGGCCCCGTTAGCTTTGAAGTCTTGTTGCTGCACAGTAAGACAGAGATAGTGGGAAGAATGAAAGAGAACTTCCTGTAAACTGTTATGTGTCTTGTTACTTAACTTCCATCGACTGAGGCACTGGAACGGCTTGTCCAGGAAAGTTGTGGATGTCCCCTCCCTGGAGGTTTTCAAGGCCGGGTTGGATGGACCTCCGAGCAACTTAGTCTAGTTGATGATGTTCCTGCCCAAGGAAGGGGTATGTTCGAACGGGATGATCTTCAAGGTCCCCTTCCCAACCAAACCATTCTGTGATTCTGTGGACTTTCTTTTCTTGGCAAGACAGAGTTCCTTCAGGATAAGGTAGATCTAAACTACACACTTTCCTCACCTGGGATGAATAAAATAAACAGAAGTTTATGGAAGAGGAAGTTCCTTTTGCTTTACAGCCATCATCATTGGAAAATCAGGCATTCTGAGTCCTTAAGTGCAAAGAAGGGATTCACCACATGGCTCTGAATCAGCCACCTGTTGGTAAAGCTACTTATTTAATGTCATCTCTTGGGTAGCTACTGGCCATTTACAAGCTGCTCACATTTATCACCTGAGGTCATTGGTTTATTCTATGCTAGTTCCCTGTGCAGTCAAAAGAAAAAGAATTTATCTCATTTAGCTGGTTTGAAAAATCCTGTGGAGACCTATGCTTCTCTCCTTTGGCTGTAACCAGTGTTCTTAGGATGCTTGGATCCTCTAGACATTACATAAAGGATAAGTTAAGTGTTTAAAGCACAGATACTGAAGCTCATCTTCTACTTTATCTCTTGGAAACAGAGAGAATTCCACTGAGAAAGGAAACACATTTTATGGTGTACGGTGCACATTAAAGGCTCATCCTGGTTCAGAAATGTCACTGTATTTTTTTTCTGCCCTGAAAAAAAGAAGCCCTTTAAGGTACTTTATTTGTTTCACAAATACTAATTTTCAAGCAGATGAACAAGTTGAAAAGGCAACGTCCTCTGAAGCCTTTAGTTCTTTATCTTTACATAAAACATATTTGTATATGTAATATAATACTAATTATAATACTGTTTTTTACTAATTAGAATGTTATAGTTAGCTTCCAAGAAAGTAAGAAGGAAGAGGAGAGCTTTTCTTAAATATACAGTGGTAGAAGTAGTGCTTGTTTTCCAGAATTCAATTGTCATCAAGCCAATTTTTATTAAAAAGGTCTGCAGCAGGTTTTACTAGCCTCTAAAGAATGCATGTTAACAGCTTCATAAAAAAACATGTAGCCATTATACGATGCGCAAAGCTAGAAGAAAATCATCATGCCCAAATAACCAAGAAATAACCCCTTTCTAGTAAGTAACTCTAAAGGGTGACATTTACTATTAGAAGCAGCAAAATACAGAATAGAAGTCAAACAAAACATATTCCCAAGAGAGAAATATTTCATGCTTCAGAATGTAGCAATTGCAGCCTAAGAGATTTAAAGCATTGCAAAACAGATTTACGTTCATGCTTAGAAGCAAATGCTTTCAGAATGGCAATTATTACTGATGCAAATTATTTTCATACTGAGTATTGCAGTCTGAGACATGCGATTCTGGTAGTTGGGCTATCTTTCTAATCTACTCTGGAAAAACACTGGTAGAAAACAGTGTAAAAGTCATTCTCTTGGGGTTTCTCTAATGCAAAAAATGGTCAAATATTTCAATTCTTCCTAAAGTTATTACTTATTCAAAGTTTCATTTCAATGCAAAGGACTAGGACCATGGCTAAGTCAATTCCTATGGACATCGCTGAGATCCAAATATTTTAAATATTTAAATGGGTGGTTTGCTTTAGCAGTGGATGAGAAATTAAGTCTTCATATACTCGTAAAATGAATTATGCTGTTCAAAACAGATCTACTTAAATAAATTCTTCCATTTGTGTATGTAGTCTCAATAACATGGCTTGGTCATATTTATACTTCAGTATACATGCAGAAATACCAATATCTTTTTGGATCTGCTAATAAGTATAGCTGCAGAGCAATTGCCTTTCAGTTCTTTATGCTGCCAGATGTTCTCAGGCAGCCCTGCCTTGAGTTATCTGCTTCCTTTTGACGAGGAAGTGCTCAGATATAAAAAAATATAGGCATTTATTTATAGAAAATAAAATTTTAAAAATATTTAAAAATGTGGGGTTTTATACATAGAACTGCTATTTTTTAGTACATATGCTTCTAAATGGGCATGAACAATGTCATGCATGCTAAGTACAGAAAAAACTCCTGTTTATATATTGTATTTTACATTCATATTCATTGATTTTCCTGTAATAAATATACATACGATAATAATTTCCCCGAAATCATTAACACACATTCCCTCTCATTTGTGCATGCACTCTGCTGTCCTGAGGGTCTCTTTGATGGTTCCTGGTGATCAGCAACCCCCAAAGTCATAGTTAACCACCAGGTGAACTGGTAAAATGTTTGCATAACTGAGCTGGTTACTCTCCCATTCTTCTTGGTCAATGAATTTAATTTCCAGCTGGTGTTAAACCACCACAAAATCAAACAAACAAACAAACCAACAAACAAACAAACCCCAAAACAAAAAAACTCACCCTAACTTTATTTAGGTAATAACGATAGTTTAATTTTCAGCTGCAAAGCTTATTATGAAAGATCTCATGTTAATGAAAAGTTAGCAGCCCTTTACCCTGTCCTTCCTTCCAACCAGACAATTTAGCAACCTCTGTACAACCTTCTTAGATTGAAATTCTTCTCTCTACTGCCTCTGAGCCTGTCACGCAACTCCATGATCCTCTTGCCAATGCCTTAGTCTCGACATAACTCTAAATTCCTTTGAATGTCTCATAATCCTCTGCTATATCTAATATTTTGCAGTCTCCTGGAAAAACCAACAGTTCTCATAGAAAGTTCGATACATGCTGCTTGACAAAAATGTTCTGTATGATCCAATCACTGCAATAGTTAATAAAATTTTGGAAAGAAATCACCTTTCTTTTGCAGCTTCAAATGATGAAAACAACTAAAGTGCAAAATAGTAATTAAAGCAAACATTTTAGTGTGTGTGTGTTGTTTGGTTTTTTTTTCCTGAACACTGAAATTTTCCACAGAATAATACTCTTTAATGGTTAAACTTCCTAAATTTTTCTTTGTCTCCACTCATAAGTACCAGTCCTTACTCAGAAAATCTTAAATGAAAATTAGTACTTGGATAAATGAAAGAAGGGAAGAAACTCTACAAAGAAAATTATCAGTAGAATTAGACACCACTGCCATTTAATAGAATTTTGAAGATTTCAATTAATTTTTGCTATCATAAACTAGATATATTGAAAGTCTGGAGTTATCTAATACTACCCATATGAAAAGGAATAAAGCAAAACAAAGCAAAACAAAAGTCTTTTTCTTCCTCTCTTCCTATCCATATAACATGCAAAAGGGAAGATTATTTCATGACATGATAGAATACGATACTGATAAGGCATTAAAATAATAGAAGGCTGTTATAGCTGTTTTGTAAAATGGTTTAAACTTCAAAGACTTTAGTAAAAGTGGGAAGACCTACATTTTGTAAGTCTCCTAGATTTTGCAGCAAGGAAAAGAAAGCATCAGCATTTACACAGTAATGATGAGGCTGATAAGGGAATGCTGTGATTTCAGAGCCACTTTGAATAGATCTTTTTTGAGTGAGATTTGTTTGTCATTTAAAGAACAGATACATCCTGAAAACACTATTATCAGGTGTTCAGGTCATGTTTGAAAGAGCTGTAACTGATTCACCTTAAGCGATCATTGCCTCAAAAGACAAACTGAAAATACAAGGTCAGTTCCTTCAATTGAGGCAAAATTTGTTATTTTAAAGTAAAATAAACATAGAAAAGGAGCTAGAGTTCCAGTATTCAGTAAATTGAGGACTGTCTGTATTAGGTAGTTAGTTCAAGAGGGAAGGAGATAGGTAGAATCCAAATCATGTGTTAAGTTGAGCCATAAATAAAGTTCAACAGTTATATTTTAGAATCAAATTAAGTCAAAGGATAAAAAGAAAGCAGAAAAAATAGAATTTATTATTCTGGCACAGAACTGAGGCCATTATGTTTTGTCCCAGCTGCACCTTTTGTAGGAGAAAGACAGACAAATTACTTTTTGGTAATTGTGCTACAACAAAAATGATTCGCTCTCCAGCTGCCTTCTTATGATGGCCTTCATCCACAATGCAAGGCCTCTTAGACACCACAATACAATGCAACTAAAACTCCCTATGAGGCACCTCAGAATCTCCCAAAAGGGTAAATTCCCAACTTCAGATTGCTAATGAAGTCCATACAAATGGACTTTTGAGCACTAAGTGAAAAACACAAAATGAGCTCCAGAACTGTATGGACCTCATTTATCCGTAGTGTTTCACTGTTAGGTCATCTCCTGGATGTGTTCTAGTCTCCTCAAAGCTTTTGTAAAAAATGATAGAGCGGGGCATTGCAGAATTAGCCGTGCCAGGTGATCTCATAATTTTCTGCCCTTCTCTACTTTGAAAGCACAGACAAAGAGAGGGGAGTTATTTCCATTACATGGATATATGGATTTTCCTGGTAACCTTCCTTTGAATACCCACGCCCCCACAGCCTTTCCATCCAAGTCTTTGGTTTGCTGATTTAGTTTGGTTGTTAGCATCATCTTTGCTTTGTAAGACATGCATTATTTTGGTACAATGAATCAGTGCAGCCTTGAGCTGTATTTATTTTTCATTAGTAATTTAATTTGGAAACAGAACCTTCGGAAGCTATAGGAAATAAGAGGTGAATGTGGCTGTGCTGTCTCTTCTGAAGTAAGTTTACTTTGCATCTCTGCTTCATTATGTGAAGGAATTTTTATCTTCATCTTCCATTTTTTCTCTTTGTTTGTGATAGTATAGCGTTTGATGCTATTAGGCTTTCAGTTGTTGCAAAACAAATTTCCAGCTCAGTCTAAGTGAAAACAGCCAAAGCATGGCATGCCCTCTTTAAAGCTAAAGAGATTAGTATGGCTACAATTTTATCTAACAGGTACACTGATGCAACTTTTGGTTCAGAACTTAATTTTGTATACTGTGCTAATTCTGTATTATATCTAATCTGTTTGGGTTCTGGCTGAACAGAGGAACTCCCAACTACAGAACTATTGATAGTGGCACTGTTTGGACAGGAAAACTTAGCTACATACACAGACACAGTTCAGCTCTCACAGAGAAATGTGCTGTCACCTCCAGGGCTAAACTCTCTGGAAAGTGTTGATTATCCTCTCATATATTTCACCTTGTAGGCATTCAATGTTTGTTCTTCCTACCTGGAACCTGGCAGGTGGAGGCAAAGGTTTCTATAGACGGCATAATTCAAAGAGTTGCAAAATAATATCCACCTTTTTTATTCCTGTAGAAGAAGCAGAACCGTATCTGATTTTTACTTACTTATTTTCCAGACATCATTTTAAGGGAATGTGGGAATTCACTTCCCAACTTTTCTCAGTTTCTTACTTTAACATTCTTTCTCCTTCACATTCAGTCTCTTTTTTTGGCAAAATTTAGCATGTGCCAAGATACTACAGAAATAGATTATACAGTATTTGAGAGTACAAAACCATCATTTATTGGCTACTATACACAGCATATTGCTAAGATTAACAGACCTCTACAGTGATCAATAGTATCTTCATCATGCAGTTGCATAGGGAAAAGTGAGCTTTTGTTGCATTTTGTAGTGGGATGACCCTCAATATTGCTGAGTTGGTGTCTTCTAATTGATCTCCTGTGCTGGGGAGGGAGGGCTGGAAAGGATCTTAATGTCAATATTTTTACCCTTGAATCTTTTCTGAGTTGCTAACTCTCACCATTTTACCAGGTATCCTTTTGTCTGTGTTTTTACTTCTCTTATTTTTTGTGGTCTTAAAGCACAGACTTTTTCATAACTTAGAAACAATTTTCTCAGTAAAATTGATCCAAGGTCACACAGTTGCTTTGAATGAAACTAGGCCATTGATTACAGACAGCTGAATTCGGTTGAGTATGGGGCTACTTCAAAATTAACTGAGTTGGCTTTTCAGACTCGTGACAGCACTAAGTCTCCACACTATTGCGATGATTCATTTGCCCAAAGACGAGAGTCTAATTTTCTGTGAGGTGTCCTCACATATCCACCTGGTTTCCTGAAAATCTTCAACTAACAAATATAATATAGAAAAAGAGATATTATTTGATTTTTTTCCAAATTAATTATTTAGGGTACTGTAGCGCAAACTACATCTACTAGCGTAGATGCGTGTCATTAGTGTTAGGTGTTTCCAAGAGAGTTGATTCAGTCTCATTGATTTGTTTAGGTCTGCTTACTCAAATTTTGCAGCAGTCATTACATTCTGAAGTAATTTTAACTTTTCCCAAATTCTGCCAAAAATTTTAGTTAAATGTTATAAAAATTACTGTCAATTTCATTATGCTGTAAGTGGATGTCACATCCTTTTAATATCTTTATTTACTGGTAGTATGAAACCTGGTGGCTGCTTCTGCAGATGGAGTGGAAAAGTAGTGAATCTGAAGGATAACACTCACTTGAAACAAATGATTTCAATCTGAAAAAAAAACAGCCTGTCCCTGTTACTTTCCATGTCAAGTGCATAAGCTGCAAAAACCTATCTTATGTCTGCTCAGTCATGGAAAAGGAGGTGACAACTGCAGCATTTTACAGCTCATAACAGTGCCAGAATCAGTCAGTAAAAAAAAAAAAATACAGAGGAGAAAAAAATCCCTCACAATGTTTGCTTCATTGAAGAGAAATAAGAAGTAACAAGAAAACATTTCTGCAGTGACAGTAAATACATGAAAATACCAACAGAAGAAAATATAAATATGTAAAGCTAAAACAGAAAATTATTCATAAAAGAGCATGGTAACACTGGATGACAAATGTACTCAGAAAAACATATAGGCATCTGGAAAAAGAAATGCTTCTGGGAGCTAGGAAAAAGTTTAGGAAAAATAAAGTTAATGGATGTTTAGATTAAGAGCTAGACAGATGTGGGGGAACGGATATATTCTAAAATACTTCAGTCTTTAGCGGAGTGGAAAAAAAAAACTTAAAGAGCATTGATAGATACTTCTTTATTCTGGATGTCAGTTCCTCTAGCTATGGATTATCTAGGTTTAAATAACATTTTCTATGTTGTATTAAAATCTAATCTGAAAGAAGTTTCTTTTATTTCTGTGCTTTTGCAGAAATTCTTGAAATATTGTGCCCAAAACAAAAGGTCCTCATGATCAATGGAGGCATTTCTTTTAACAGGCTTTGAACCCCTCATAAATTAAAATCTCTGCACTGGTATACAGGTATATAGATGATAAAGTAATTAAAAAAAAAAATAAGCAGCCATTTAAAAAATAATTCTTTGAAAGAAGATTTCTGATATTGAAACAGTATCAGCAATTCAGTTTTTGACCCTTTTCACCCCCAAAAAAATCTTTTGCACAGTATGACCTTTGCTGGTATTTTGTACAAAGAGTTTCAACCTGTATTAGATTTCAAAATTGGTTCGGGAAAAGTGGTTCATTTAATATATTATGCTTATCAGTGACAACCTGTATAGGCCTGGAATCTCTAGCCTCTAGCTAAGTATAAGGATTTGAAGCTGATCTGAAACTGTATGAAATGTAATGATTGAAGAGATAGGGTAATAGGTAACATGAAGAAATGTGTTTCCGCATATTAAGTCAGTAAAGATATAAAATTATTTTTAAAAATGCCTTTCACATCTTATCTTTCAGGAAGATAGTGCTCTGCTGCAGAATAACACGTATTTTCAGATTTATCAAAAGAAGAGAAACATCAGGGAACCTGGTTACTGATTATTAATAAAGATAATGAGAATTATTTAATTTGATTTGCTGAGAATTTTAATAATCAGATCTATGTAAAGGCGACATATAATGACATGTAAATACAAGAGCAAGCTTATCTTCTCCTCTGAATATAGAGTTCTATTTTGCCATAATAATACTCTAAATAATGAGAATTAATACTTGCTATATAAAAAATAATCCCTTCTCCAAAAAAATGATACATATTCCAGTAATAATTAGAAACACAAAACTTAGGATGCTCTTCCAGGAGAAGGTATATGTACTTGAGTTTCTTTGTATATTCTGAAATATTTGAATCATGTTACTCAAATTTGCTTGCGTAAGAAATTCTTCTAGGGAAAAAAAGGATAAATTTATGCTAATAATAATTGAATGAGTAAGTTCTTATGATTTCTGTTATTAAAAACTTTGAAAGGGTAGAAGAGAAAGAGCATTTTGAACTTCTGGTATTCAATAATAAGTCTGCTTCTAGCAAGTAAGTTACCTAGCAAACAGAAACCCTGCAATTTATGGAAGTGCTATTTTTTAACTTAGGGGTTAAAATGAAATCATAATACGAAAAAGAAAAATAACTGTTACATTCCGTCTTTTATATGGCAGAAGATACTTTTCTTCATTATTTAATGAAAAAACCCATATTAAAAAGTAACATTGCTGCGATTTATATGTTATGCTTTTTTGCTGAGTGTTCTTTACATAGGCTCAAGAAATGAAAAGCAACCTGACAGAAATTAGAAAAAAAATATGTTGTTCTTGTAATACAGTTTTGCTCCTTTCTTTTGGGAGGAGATGGTAATGTTAAGCGTGAAATTGTAGATAAAGCACGATTTAAATTAAATCTATGCTCTGGGGTGTGACTTACTTAGATTACAATAAAGTATTGTTAGATTTCTATGTCTCTTGCATGGGTTTGGAGTGGAAGCCAAGAAATGTGCCACTGGCTGTATGACCAGAAAAGGGAGCTTGTAGGCCTCATTCCATGATGATTAATACAGAATGAATTTCAGTGTTTGCCTTGAACCAAGATTAAATAACCTGCTTCCAATGAAAGGGGAAGGAGGGGCAGGACAGACAGACCAATAAAGTGAAATGAATTAATTTCTGGCTCTAATGCTGTTAGGTCAATGGAAATTTCCATCTGACTTAGTTAATTCATGGTTCAGCCTTTAACGGGAGACCCAAAGATTTCTCAAGCTCATTCATCTGAGCTGCGTATGTATTAACTAATAGGTTTTTTGTATGTATAATCAAATTTGAGTGTTTTCTATTGCTCCATTGTTACTGTTTTCACTCAAAGGCTTGATGACAAGTTAGACTGCACTGCCTTTTACCGACACACTAAAATAAGAATAAAACGCTGTTAAAGTAGCAAAATTAGTTTGATTTTAAAGGGTTTTTTTTTCCAAAAATCTTTCCCTGAACATATTAGTAATGGGAGAAAGTTCACAAGTGACATCATGAAACAGATGGGAAGGGAAGAACATAACATACTGTTATTGTTTTATTATATGAGACGGGTTAGGAAGGACTATGTCAGCTGTTGTTAGTTTATTTAAGAAAATTATAAAGAATTTAATTCTCAAGTGCTTCTGAGAAAAACTGCAGTTCGAGGAATTGGCCACCTACAGCATTTGCTTAACACAGTAGTATGTATGTATTATACATCTGTCCTTCGTGCCCAATGGGAGAGGATATGAGTTTTTTCTAGTCTTTAGCTATAGACCTAGTCCTTTCACTGACACTGTTGAGAATTATGACACCAGGAGCAGTGGAAGTTCTTAGATCACATTAAGACAGTAGCTGTTGCACTTATGCGCGCATAAAAAGGAAGAGCACTGCACAACAGCAGAAACAGCTATCCAGTTACAAAGCAGAAACAATATCAGACAATGGGCTTTGAAAAAGTGAAAGCTGTAAGAATAATGCCTTCCCTAGTCCTCAAGCCACTCACCATGTATGTTAAACTGTGTTAAACAATGAGAGAGTATGAAAAGATACAGTCTGGTGTACAACAAACCTGTAAGAACTTTTGACATGTGGGATCACTGCCAGAAAGATATAGCCTTTTTAAAATTGCAGAAGCCACAATTTGCAAAATGAAGACATTTAAGTGTGAAAGGCAGTTGAAATTAGGTTCCTAAAATATTGGGTCAGCTATTGAACAAGACGTTAAACATCATTCATATGGAATGTGCAGAATTACCCTGAGAAAAGCAAATCAGAGACAGCTTGCTGTCGAACTCCAATTTCTGACTTGCAGCTTCCAGTGGAAGGCTCCTGCAACAAGATACAGGAGAGGAGGGAGCTGGTATCAGTAATGTCTCACTCTCAGAATGAAAGCAGAGATCTGAATCCCCAGTAAGGTGTTTCAGCTTCCAAATTTCAGTCATGTTTCATACAGTGGTGTTTCACATGCCAGGGCTCAGCAAGCTGGCTGTTTTGAATACTAATTTGAGTTCCTATATTTGCTGCATAGTTATATCTAGGCACCTAGATCAGCACTTCATATTGAGTTTTGAGTACCTACACTTTGAATGTTGCAGTCCTAAACATCACAGTGTCATCTGTTGATTCTCCAACTGAATCATTTTTCAAAATGAGTCTTGGGACTAGAGAGAAATAGGAGATTAGGTATGTAAAGGAGTACTAGAGTATGTAAATCACATATTGACCAATCTGTGCTTAACTAATGCTTATCTTTGATGTATGAAAAATATGTTAAGATCAAACATCAGAATGCTTTATATATATTACAGTTCTTCTACACATGCTTAGATCATGTTTAAACACCCAGGATCTGCTTTGTAAAAAAGCCGTCTTCAAATTGTGTCATCATACTTAAAAAATACCAGCAGGAGCAGGCCTGTTATATTTTTTCATTGCTTGTCTCACAGTAGAAACACATTTGAAAATATTGCCATTGACATAACATACTTTTCCCTCTCACCTGTGACCTGATGCTTAAAGAATTTTTCTAGGAAACACAAAATGTATCTTGTCAGCCCAAGAGGATTTTTAATGGTACTCCCTTACTTGCAACAGGGAGTATTCAGATACTGAGCTTGTTTATATACAAATATATATCTCTTAAAAAACCATCAACCCTGTTATTATTATTTCCAGATGAGAAGCAAACATAAGTATGTAATTCTCCCTTCCAAAGTATTTTGAAGGGACTGGAGGATTACAAAGGACAGCTTATTGTAACTGCTGTTAGACTGTTACAAATACTTCTATTAAGATCTTTAAATGTATATAGTTTTATTCATATGCATTATTTTGGTCTAAAGACTTTTTTTTTTTTTTTTTGTAGTTTCAAACAACATAACTAGATAGAATGAAGTATAATTACTCTAAAATACTTTACGATGTTTAGCATTGTATTTGCTAATGAAAACTTTAATTATAATTTCAGGTATTTCCTGTCTATCACTTAAGTAAAAAGCAATCAGCACGAAACATGGTAAGTTACTATGAAATAAAATTACCAAGCTCAGCTGTAAAGTTGCACTTTCTGTTTTTAGCTGTGGCAGATTCCAGCACTTAATTTAGCATTAAAATAAAAACCTATTTCTTTCATCCTACTTGACATCTTATCAAGGTTTAACCTGCCAGGTAGCTAAACACCATGGAGTCAGTCATTTGCTCTCCTCCCCAGTGGGATGGGGAAAAGAATTGTGTGGAAAAAAAGTTAAATTTAGGGGCAGAGATAAAGATATTTTAAAAGGACAGAACCTGAAGGGGAAAGAACAGCATTAATATTGATAGAAGTAATAGAATATCTAAAATAAGTGATGAACAGTGCAATCGCTCACCATCCACCAAACGGTGCTCAGCCAGTTCTCAAACAGCAACCCCTAGCCAGCTTTCTCCCTAGGTGATGTACTAAGCACAACACCATGCAGTGCAGAATATCCCTTTGGTCAGTAGGGATCAACTGTTCTTGCCCTGTCTCCTTCCAGCTTCTTGCAGTCCCCAGCCTTTTCGCTGGTGGAGTGGTGTGAGGAGCAGAAAAGTTCTTAACTTAATGGAATCATCACTTAGCAAAAACTAAAACAACAGTGTGTTATCAACACTATTCTCATCTTCAGTCTAAAACTCAGCATCTTACTTCACTAGGAAGAAAATGAACTCTGTCCCAGCTTAAACCAGAATACATCTAATTTTGCATAAGACAAAGATCAACATTACACTGTTCCCGTATGTTCTCAGTGAACCATATAGACCATGTGACTCCGCAAAACACTGCAGTGTCAGGGGTAACTCAAAATGCTATCAGTTGAAATCCAGAGCAAGAACTCCAAGGGTCTGCTTGTGAAAAAATTAGTGCTTGAAATGGTGATCGTGCTTCCTTAAGTAGAAAGAGATTATTTTTTCTGTTAAAAGAACAAGTCGGGAGAAGAGTCTCAACATTTTATTTTATTTTATTTTATTTTATTTTATTTTATTTTATTTTATTTTATTTTATTTTATTTTATTTTATTTTATTTTATTTTATTTTATTTTATTTTATTTTTTACTGCTACAAACAGCATCACAAATGGCCTGGAGCTTACAGGAACACTTCAGGAACTTCTTGTAAAAAAAATGGACGAAACCACTATATTGAGGTATTTCTTCTCAACTGTTTGGTTTTACAATGTTTTTGATACGATATTGCAAAATACTGTAACTCAGCTGTCATGTTATACAGTGGTGTTCCTGCAGAATCTAGGTATATATACTACTACTGCAGACAGCAACAAGTGCATGCAGAGCAATTGAGCAAGAGACATCTATTATGTAGAGAGTAGGCAATGTATTTTTTGGTAGCTTACTGCTGCTTATCTGCTCAGCAATAACGCTTTGACGCCGCTAAATAAAAGAATTTCGTGCAACAAGATGCTGCCTGATAAACCAGACTGTTTAATTGTCAGGTCACTCTCTGGACTTCTTGTGGACAGCCTTCAGTTGACAATCCTCTAGAAAGCCTGAGGCTAGTTAAGTCCAGGGATGACTTCCATAGACAATAGGCAAAAAATGTTCAAGGATTGGCTCCCTTCACTCCACATACGTCTCCAACTTTCACAGAAAGAGCTTTGTGCCCTGTGCTACCACTACGTGTCCTCCTGACACAAAAGAAAATATGAAATGTCCTCAGTTTCACACTAGGAAGGACAAAATCAGCTGAACTTTTCCAGTTTTTAAAGCATCTTGACCGGGAGGGGGGGAAAAATGAGAAATGGAAATAAAAAACACTTCTGGGAAAATAATTCTGTCTTAAAATCCGCAATCTGCTTTACCGGGAGGTGGCCTTAACAGGGGGGGAATACTGTTCTATTTATCAATACACAGATCTTCAGTGATATCATGAGCTTTCCTTTCATCTGATTAACAATGAAAGTTCCTGATAATCATTCGTACCCATGATGCAACCATAATTTTTGTGCTTTCAGCAGAAAGAAATAACTAGAATACAACTAAAGCAGTCATCCGTTATGTTTTGTTTTGTTTTTTTTCTCCCAGTAATTGTACCAAACACAATCCAGTATGCTATGGTGCATGTTATACTATCTGAGCTATAATTCTTCCTCTGCCTGGAAGGTTATTCTGCTTATTTAGACTTTTTTCCTAGGTGTATATAAAGACAGTATTGGATTGTAAAAAATACAGTGTAAATGAATTTTCTGTTTAAAAGGGTTTATCTTTTGTTAGCTTTTTAAATGTTACTGTCTGCTGCTCTTGCAAAGATCACTCCTTGTTGCAGTCATATTTAATTCTTTTCAGTGTGATAGGGTGACTTATCTTTCTGTAATAACAAAGGTAGCTGCATTACTAAATTCAACTTTTGTGTCTGCAGTGGCTGTAGCTTAGTTAGATATGCATGCACTTGACTATAGAACAATTGTACATTAATTCAGGTGTCTTGGTGCCTGAACTAAAGACAACTTGAAGACTTACAAAGTGCAAAAGGAAAAGGACTTGAATATATGGCTTAAACTTGCAAAGCTGTGCAAGGCTTACAAGAAAATAATAAATCAGAAGAAGTGGAAAGGCTGTTCTTGGATAGTCACTATTTCCTTCACCATTGGTTTCTCCTGTCTATAAGTCTGTACGTTTGCCTCAAGTCTTTTGAAATATGTTAATGGGAAGGAAAAGAAAGCAGTTTGACATCTGGGAGAAATAAAAAAAGGGGAAAGAGGAGGAAAGAAGAAGAGAGAGAGACAAAGGAGGAAGGAAAAGAGACATGTATGTGTGTATCTATTAAGTTTTTTTTAAAAAATACACTAAAGTTCTAAGACAAATATTTCCATCGAAGCTGAAGTTTATAGCTCCTTTAATAAAGTTAGTTTGTCTTTTTAAGACAAGATGTGGAAACTGGAAAGTGGAGTGCATTTGATATACAATGATACCGGCATAACCTAATAAAATGAGGAAAAATTTTAAAACAATACGAATATAGTGCCTGTGAAGTAAATTACACTATACAAATCATAAAATGTAAGGCAATATTATCACCAAGGCACCATAAAAAATCTGAAGGAAAACATAGTTTTTATCAGCATTCCAATAACTGCAATGTTTCATCTATAATTATTTTTACATTCGGATAGCAATTAATGACTCTGTAATAGATTGTGGTCATTCAGTAGTAAGGTATAATTTAGTATCCAGATCTATAATTACCTTAGTACTGAATTCCGTACAGTATTTTTTAATTTTCTTCCCCTTGACTCTTAGAACTGGTGAGGTGGCACAAAGCAGTCAGTCAAGGTATGGATTGGCATGCTCAAAATTTGTGTGTTCTCGCTCAGCTCACAGGAATGAGTGAACCCATGTCAGTGTGAAGAGTACACAGGAGGAAAGAAATGAACGTGTTCTGAAAGTCTGAAAATAAAAAACATTTATCTCCTGCACACTGATTATCGGTGCTGATACAGAACACTAACTGTTAAACGGTTAAAACATTAACCCGCAGCAGCTTTGAACTCTCAGTACATGATGCAGGTGAAAAATTGAGGGCTGAACACACTATAAGATAAGACTAAGAAGATGCAACCAGTTCCCTACTGTGCCAACTAAACCGCAGAATCAACAGTACATCCTTTTNCAAAAAAAAAAAAAAAAGTGATTAGATATAAAAGACTCAATCTTTATTATCGAAAGCTCATTTGTATTTTCCTTTTCTTTAACACACACAATATTCTATGGCTTTTTCAGTGGCAGTGACAACACTCAAATCCATATAATTACATAACAGAAAGCTCTATGGAAATTCTGTTGCAATGGATAATAATGAATAATTTGCTTTAAAATTGCAGAAATATTCCTTAACTTGCCTCGTATTCCTTACAAGATTCAAAGTCACTTAGATTTATGTATGTGGGCTTATGTTTTGGATCTCTGGGAATATATGCACTCCTGCTGAGGCCACCAGTCTTAACAGAACACACTGGGTGAACATAAAGTGAAGGGAAAGGTGGTGCCCTGAAAGGCAATGTCTCCTCTTCATGCTGAATACACGTAACAATTGCTCTTAGTAACTGAGTTAATGACATTTTGCATTAACTCCTTCTGTCTGGAGTGAAGCTGCTTGGTTTCACTTTAGAAACGACTCTTTAATATTATCTCCAGAGGCTTTTTACTGCCATTGTCATTCTCCTTAATCTGCCTATCCTTAGTTTTTTGCTGTTTTTCGGCTGCCCTTTTTTTCAAAGTAGAATCTGAAAATTCAGATATCCTTTCTCTGTAGATTGATCCTTCAAGTCTCTGATTACAAGGAGAAGTATGTTTCTTAGTCCTGTGTTACTGTCATGTAAATCCATTGCAGATACCTGAGGAAACTGAGGGCTTGCCGTTCTCACAAATTCCCTTGACACGAAGTCATGCTGGGCCAGTAATACACTTTCTGGTATCTTGCACTGTCCTTAGTATAAGAGAATGCATTTAAAGATAAAATCGTGTTTCACAAAACAGGCTACATAAGTGAAAAGGGATTTTATGTAAATTATGTTTAAAAGCCTACAGACTTATTCACTTGAAGTGATTTCTTAAAAGGAAAGTGTAAGAGAATTGGAATTGTTCAGCCTGGAGAAGAGAAGGTTTTGGGGAGACCTAATTTCAGCTTTCCAGTACCTGAAGGGAGCCTGCAAAAAAAGACTGAGAAAGACTTTTTACAACTACAGGTAGTGATACAACAAGGGGAAATAGATTCAAACTGAAAGAGAATGGGTTTAGATTAGATGTTAGGAAGAATTTCTTTACTGGGACGATGGTGGGGCACTGGCACATGTTGGCCAGAAAAGCTGTGAGTGTCCCATCCCCGTGAATGATCAAGGCCAGGTTGGATAGGATTTTGAGCAACCTGATCTAGAAGAAGGTGTCTCTGCCCAGGACTGGGGGGGTTTGAGCTAGATGATCTTTAAGGTGCCTTCCCAACTAGGCCATTCCGTGATTCTATGACTTTACTATTCTGAAAGCTGATGGAGTGTAATATGCATGAAGACATTTCTCCTGCCTCTTGACAATTGAATTTTGATTAGCTAGGATTACTGTAGTGCTGTGCATGTCAACTACGAATAAAATGACTGTTAGCTCTAGAGAATAATCTGCTACTAAGAAAGACTTAATGTGCAATAGCCTGTGTGGTATGGATGCAAATTTTGGATGTTTTAATATGTAAAATGGGCTTAAGGGCTTTGCAGTATGCCTGTATAGACATAGTCCTCCGTCTGGTATTGGAGCTTAGCATCAGTAATGCAGTATGTTCAGCAGTTGATCCTTTTTACCATTCCCTGTGAATGTTCAGTCACATAGTAGTATTAACATTTTATGACACTGCATTCATATCATTTTATTCTGTGACTTGACCTTGGGAATGTTTATATTTTGAGTAATGTATATGAAAGGCACACAAGACGTGGAAACCAAATAAATCCAAGGCTTTAAAGAAGTTCCCTTTGGCCATGGCACCCAGAAGAATTTGAAACAACTGTCTTGATTAAAGCCAGCATAGAAGAGGAGTTCACAAATAAAGTCTGTTGTTGAACAGCTGTTTCGCAAGATGCTGCTTTTCACCTCAGCTTAAAAAATTTGGAAACCTCTTGTGTCCTGGCACTACCTAAGTACTCTCATTTTTAACTGCAGAGAAAGTTCCCCTTCTGGCACGCCATACTTAAAATCAAGTGACCACGACAGTATTTTTTTTCTAAATATCCTAAGATGAATAATGCCACTGTATTGTTTTTTTTATGGTATAAAAGAAACACTGGATTCACATCTATATGCAAAATCATTTCCATCTCAGGAAGAGGACAGATTTGTGAGGTAGGATTCAGCTGAAAAAGCTACTAGGAGACCCAATTGCTAAGAGATTTGAATATAGGTTTGTTTTGCTTACCTAGATTAACTGTGCTGAAATCAACCAGTAATTCACACACAAATTTATTTAATTCAAAAATTAAAGACTAGTGAAAAATAAGTTTTGTTTCTTCTCCCTCACATACTGCTGAATCTCCTCATTGAACTCACATTTTCATACTTATGAAAATGCTATAGGTTTTCACAGATTGTTCCAGTGTGAAGGACAAGTGGGATCCACAGTCCTTGTCAGACCTCGCAGTCCTCATCTCTGCTGTGTGTAGTGTGGATAGAGACAATGCAGATATCATATCACCATGCTACTCCTGCACAGGAACAGCCTGACCAGCAAGGTGACTCAGTGATGACTAAACACCTCAGCAGTTTTATTCTTATATCTACATTTACTCAAACTTTCAGAATTATGAGTACACAAGGCAAACACACTTGAGTTCCTGAAGGAATAAATATTTTTGTTAAACGCACGATGAAATCCCACCACTAAAACATAAAATTAAATAGGTGTTTGGAAGGTTAAAGTTCAAAAGTACAGTATCAGCAGGTTGCAAAAACCTATCTTCCTAACAGTTCCAAAATTTTTCTCTCCATCACAGCAAAGTAGTAGATATATACAATTTTAATGAGATATGATTACCTTTTCAGTTCAGCAGTTAATTTTCTATTGAGCAGAGACCACATACATCCACCTCACTCCTTCTTGACATATTTTTTTCATTTTAACATCTTAACTGTCTAAAAGTGTCTTGCTCTGGAAGCCTGCAGATTGGTGACTTGCTTTTGTCCTGTAATGTCAAATGTACTACAGTCTTGCATCACTGCTCACTTGTGCTAGGGCATAAAATGGTATAAAAAGTCTTCATCATTCCCTGAGCACACCTCCTGTGGAAGGCAGGAACAGTTTTTGTTTCCCATCTGCTCTGGACTTGATTTTCACACTTGGATTTTTAGAGAACAGCAGTACAACCCCTCCTATTTATTTGTAGATCTCATCTTCTGGGGACAATATGTTGAATATGCAGATATGTTTCTGCTGACTGCACGTAAAACAAAGCCAAAAGCAAGACATCATCCATCTCTGAGTTCAACAGTGCCCATATTGCTTTCTAACTTATTCTTGGTATTTGGGCTAAATGCATTGACTACTGCAAGGTAAGGAAGGAAAAGGAAATTAAAGAAAGGCAAGGCAAGACAAAAACATACAAACTCAAAAGTCTTCATTTGCCTAGAAACAACGGATTTTTGGTTGATTGGTTTTTTTGGTGTCCTTCCTTCCTTGTTCCTTCCGTCCTTGTTCCTTCCTTTCTCTCTCTCTTTCTTTCTTATTTTATTTTATTTTATTGGTGTCAAGGCAACTCAGAAGAATTAGAAGAATTTGAAAGGATGTAAGAAATCAAACTTCTTTTCTCAAAAATAGAAAAGCCTAAGAAAATGGATTTAAATCTTGACTGAGAATAACATGTACTTGGAGATTGTAGGAACAGCGGCATTTCCTTGCAGTGGGCAGGCGCAGTTCAGAGTGACTACAGCTATGAGAGGAAAATGCATAAATGTGTCCGTTAAATATGCAAAATTTGGGCTGCTTGTAAAGTCACCCTTACCATCGAATCATCTTTGGCATGACAAATGCACTATGAGGACTGACTTTTTAATAGACGTAAGATTCTCATTTCTTTGGAGAATAAATATCAACAAAATGGGAAATGAAGAAAATTTCCTGTCATATATCTATCTATCCTAATTTGCAAACATTAGGCTTTGTTTGTGCTTTGTTTTGGTTTTAAGAAAAGTTTGGGGAAAAAAGTAGTGTTCTAGCTGAGCATAGCCTGCTTATTGTAATGAAATATAAGTATTTGGCTTGTATTTTGTAAATGGTTTGTCTTAAATAATTCAAGGAAGTATTTAGGAAACTATTTTTATCTCCAAGCTCATTTTTTTAATTTCTGTTGCTAATGATGAGAGCAATATGCATGCATGAAAATAAAAAAAAAGCTTTTGGTATTGTTAAACCTCATTGTTGATACTTTTATGGGTAAAAAAAGATATGATTCTGTCATTCTAGAGTTTAATACTCATAGTGTAAAGAAGATGAGTCAGAAATCTAGCTTCCATCTCTGAAGCATTAGTAGTGTATCTTTGTGTTGTATTTAGGAATGCACTCCAAGACACCTCTTCAAAATGAGACCAAAGTAAAATTCACCTAATTTCACTTTAGTCAAAAAGATTCATTTATTTTCCTGAAGCAAAGACTTGTCACACATTCATACGTTCCCTTCCTTCCCCTAGAGAACACATATGTCACCTTCATGCTGTCTCAGCCCTCTGAGGGAATAATAATCTTTAATAAGACTGCTATAAAAAGACAGTTAATTTGCATGTGAAATGTTCTGTTATGAGAGCAATTATAAAGAACAACTATGATTACAAATATCAAAGCAATCAGCCCTGAAATCAATTTTATTGTCCGCACAACACCATCAGAACACTACCAGGTAAACATGGTATATCAGTTGTTTACTGATGAGACAGAACACAATCAAAACCAATGACTACAGTAGTGGAAACACTATAGAACCAAATGTTCTTTGAAGAAAAAAGAACTGACATATTTTGAGAAAAATAAACTGTACTTGTATTTTTATACCTTTCTGTACACACTGAAATTCTCTTTTTGTTCCAGAAAATATTGCTATGTCAGATATAGGAGATTATATCCCACTTGTGAAATCAAAAGTTGACTGTATAGATTTTTTTCATTGCTCAGAACCAGATGTTGTGTGTTTATTTCATTATGTCTTCCACCAAAGGAAAGGGCACAAAGGCAAAATTTTGCTTTTACTAGTAGTAGAGGAACACAATTTTATATTTTGGATTATTGGCACTTATCACCACAGAATTGAATGTAGCAACCTCTGTCTAGAAGGAAACAGTGGGAAATAAAGTAGAACATCATAAACTGTGCCTGCCTGTCAAACACGTACACCAATGCCTGTCAAGAGTAAATGAGAGTCTGTTAAAAGAATGGTATTTTAATTGAATTGTGTGGATTCAGAACACTATTAATTACACACTTCTCCATAAAAGGTATAATTAGGACTCACTGAGATAGCATCCATTTAGAAAGGCATTTGCCAGATACGGTTACACATACTGGGAAACATTTAGATGGGATGATTTTGGCTGAGACACTTTCAAAGGCACTGACTTTTTCCCACTGAGGGAATGTAGGCTTATTTCAAAATAAACAGCCTACCAAATGCACATAATCTAGGCTCATTAGGAGTCTTTATTTCGTGTCCTACAAAGTGCTGCTAATACCTTCCAGAACACTTTCTAAAAGAAGCAATGCACTGTATAAATCAAAGTTCTCTGTCACCAGGGTACTTGTCTAAATCCTAACAGGTATTTCTTATGAATTCAATAGCTGAAATACATAGGCAGTTACCTTAAGATGGAGATGCTAAAGATTTATAATAACACATAATCTTTTAGATGGAATTGCCTCAGTTCTTCAGAATAGCTGTGCAGATATTTCATAAAGAAGCTGGTTGTCAGTTAGACGTGCACTTCTCACACTATAAAACCCACACTGGATATTTGGTGGCATGAACCCGTACCTCTTCCTGATAAGATTTTTTCAGACATCTATTTCTTGTAGTTATTTTGAAAATTATTTCTTGAAGACTGTGCGAGACACTGGTATTCTACTAAGTCTTACTCTCATGAAGGAGAATATTTCTTCACCTGGAATAAAAATAATTTTCACCATATAAAATGAATATTCCTGGGTATTTCCCTTTAAAAACCCAGAGCGACTCTTTTCAAAAGCATTTTGAATACTTTCTCACTTTCTTACTCAGATGAAAGCATTCTCCTAGAAATGGTAATACCTTCCTTGTGGTAGAAAATATTACCACATGCCTTGAAATTCTTTCTTAACAAATGCTAATCAAATGACAGCCACCTTAGCTGATATGTATTTCTCAAGGAAGTACATGTAGCTTTTTTGTTTTCTATCCACTGTAGAAAAATATTTGCAGACAACCATCTTTCAAAATGTGAATTCTTTCTTTTTACAAGTCATTTCAGTATTTCAGAGACGATAAAGGTGAAGAGATTTATTTTTTGTACAATTTCTAAATATTTTTGTCACGTAATGACTAATTGACAAGATGAATGCCTTTGTTATATGTTTTCCTGAACATTAAGATTATCTTTTTGTTCCCCAGATTTGAAATGCTTGTATTATGGACCTTTAATTGGTGGGTTTTGAGTTATTCAAGAAGGTCTACAAGAATCAAGAAGATTATTTAATTCTCACAGTAATTCATAAACTTATTTAGTGTGACTTGTGACCTAATATGTTTTAACCCTCTTTTGCAACCGAAAGTTTATTAAAATAACATTTCACTCATATATTTTAGTATAAAAGAGATCTCTGTCAACCTTGAATTTCATGATTTTCTTAATTCTTGTCTTTTTGATTTTTTTCAATGTAGCCTTCCTTATAGTACATTGCCTTGTTCCACTTACGAGTAGTATATGCCTCCTGTAATTTCGAACTTATAAGTCAGTCCTTTATTCAGTGCTATAAATACCACATTTGGGCTAAAACTTTGTGGAGGCCTGCTGTTCAAATTCTTCTTGTTTTTGCTAATGCTTACAAACCCCATTGTAATTCTTTTCCAAAACACTGGATGTGTTGTTTTGTCTAACGTTGCACATGGCCTTTGTTCTTTCTTGTGATTTGTCTGTGAGACTTCAACTCTCAATTCAGAAAACACTTTTCTGATTCCCTTTCCCTTTAGTCATTTGGAATTATTATTACTACAGGACCAGAGTATCATAAACACTAACATGCTTCAGTCCAGACTTCATGACTTCTTTGCTTGGCAAATTCAATTCGAAGGGGTAATTCTGGGTCTCTCATATGACTTTGAGTGTTTCGTTGCATTTGATCTGCCATTTAAACTCCCAGATTCAATGAGACTCATGCTTCAGTCTTGTGTCTGGGACAGATTGCTTTATGATTCATTCCTGTATCCTTCTTGAAAAAGCATGAATCGATCACAATGATTGCTACAGTTGTATAGCACTCAGATTCTAGCGTCTCTTGTGCCTGAATTAAATTAAAATTTTGAAGGGAAAAAAAGATAAATCAATAGTAAACTACGGCAAAAATAACATTAACTGTTTTGTCTTCCTCCTGGTGCCACTGCTTGAAAATGCGTAATAAAATAGTCTGGACTTCCACTGGCTGTCCACTCCACATTTGGAAGTTATTCAAAAGTTTGTTTGGGATTTAATTGATTATTTAACTGAGATTTAACTAAATTCATGTAACTACAATTTTCTAGTGGCTCCTTGTAAATTCACTTTACACGTAGAGTTCCTCAGTTTCCAGCTTGTACTGCTTGCTTATTTCTTACACACCCCAAGGATGCTAATTAACCCAGCTGCTCCCCAACTCCAAGAATTTTGTCATAGTCATAGAGTTTTCACTCCCATCACCATTTCAATTCAAACATCTATGGTCAGACTTTTGGAAGTGCCATGAATTAAAGCAGGTGAGAATTCTCCCACTGGTCTCCTCGTCCTTGACATCCATGAGTGTGTTTACAGACAAAATCAAATGTTAATTACAGCTGAGTAAGAAATAAAAGGAAATTATTCTGGTCAGAATAAGGACTTACACAAAATACATAAGTGATTACTTTTGGTCTGGCAGTATTCACGATAATGTGAAACAAAAACGTCATGTGACTTTTTTACTGATCTTGCATGCACCTGTCATAGCTCTTCAAAAGCATTTTCTTACTCCTGTAGCAAGAAAAATCAAATTCCTCTTGAGAAGGAATATCTACGCATTCAAAGCTATATATATATATATCTTGTTCCTTTAAGTTTTCAAAAATTAGTTTGACTGTGCTAGAAAATTCTGTGATACACAATTTTTTTTAACGAGTGTGTAGTTTACTAAAGTCTATTTATTATCTAGTTTATGCCTCTAAAACAGATTGGAAAAAGACTGGGAAATGAAAATATGAAACCCAGGTTCAGAAAATTAAAAGCTTTTGGATTATATCTGCATGAATTCCACTAGATATCATCAGTTGTGTTCAGATGATAATAAATGTTGCCATTTACCTACCAGGGTAATGAACAGTTTGGTGGGGACTCTGCAGTGTTGGTGAACACCTGACTAATTTTCTAGTGATTCATATATATCTGCAGGACATGGTCAGGAGGAGCAAAGTACAGGAAACTGCTAAGCAGATGCTCTAGCTCTGAGAAGTACAAAAACCATGTCGGTGCAAATTGGTTAGCTGCTGCTTTGCTTCTACTTTTATTGGGTTTGCATGGCAAGGTTTTGATAACAAGAAGGCAACAGGGCTGACTTCTCTGAGAATTGCCAGAAGCTTCCCCTAAGTCCAGTGGAGGCAATGCATCTCCAAGACAGACCCACAGCTGGCCAAGGACAAGGTTGTCAGTGACAGTGGTAACAGATCTGTGACAATGTATGTAACAAGGGGAAAGAGTTACTGAAGAACAGCATTTTCATCTGGAGAGAGGAGTGAGAATATGTGGGAGAAACAACTCTGCAGACACCAAGGTCAGTGAAGAAGGAGGGGAGGAGGTGCTTCAAGTGCCGGAGATTCTGCTACTGCCCGTGGTGCAGACCATGCTGAGGCAGCTGTGCCCCTGCAGCCCATGGAGGTCCACGGTACAGCAGAGATCCACCTGCAGCCTGTGGAGGACCTGACGCTAGAGCAAGGGGATGTCCACAGAAGGCTGCGATTCCTTGGGATGCCCACACCACAACAGATTCCTAGCACAGCCTGTGGACTTATGGCCAGAGGAGCCCACACTGGAGCAGGTTTGCTGGCAGGACTTGTGACCACACAGGGGAACCACATGGGAGCAGTCTGTTCCTGAAGGACTGCACCCTCTAGAAGGGACCTATGTTGGAGCAGTTCGTGAAGAACTGCAGCCCCTGGGAAAGACTATATGAGAAAAGTTCGTAATGAACTCTCTGCCGTGGGAGGGCCCTCACACTAGAGCTGGGGAAGAGTATGAGGAGTCCTCCAGCTGAGGAGTAAGCAATGCCAGACACAGTGTGATGAAGTGACCTCAATTCCCATTCCACATCCCCCTGCACCACTCAGAAAGGAGAATGTAGAGAAAACCAGGAAAGAAATTGAGTCCAGGAAGAAGGGTTTAGGGGAAGGTGTTTTTAAGATTTGTGTTTCATTCTCATTACCCTACTCTGATTTGATTGGTAATCAATTAAACTAATTTCCCAAACTAAGTCTGTTTTGCCCATGATGGTTACTGGGGAGTGATGTCTCCCTGTCCTTACCTTGTCCCATGACCCTTTTGTTGTATTTCCTTTCCCTCGCCCAGCTTAAGGAGGGGAGTAATAGAGAGGCTTGATGGGCAACTGGAATCCTGCCAGGGTCAACCCTCCATATCAATGCAGTCACTCATAAGTCTCTAGTAGAAACCAGGTCAAGCTTGGATGCCATGAAATTTTAGATGTCCAGGTCTTACAATCCAAGCAGGTGAGTTACTTAAATGCACAATTAACATAGTAAAGGAAAAATGATGAAAAAACAAGTTCTATGACTGAATGAACATTAATCTGCATATTTGATGCTTGAAAAGGTGTCAAACTAACATAATCTCTTAGATGAACAGTTTTGTTATAGTGTTTTCTGCTGGTCTTAGAATGCAATTAGGCTTCCATCTAGAGAGAAATCATAATTTACAATGAGGGTACTAGATACTCTAATTTCTGAAGACATTGAAGCATGCTTGACTGTTACATATGGTCTTGCTTAGATCTTTCCAGGAGTCAAAATTGCTGAGGCAGCCCTCAAAACTCTGTATATTGAGAGACACTGCAGCAAAAATAAAAGCAGTTTTTTAAGTTTTTTATCAGTTTTATCTTTTTTTTCTTCTTTTTCTTTTTTTTTTTCTTTTTCTTTTTTTTTTTTTCCTGTTTCTAGTACTGAGGTCTCTGCTAGAGAAGACGATGTTGTGAGAAATCTTGTGGTCCTGAAGCACAGTTGCTGCTGGAGTACACAAGCAGATATTGAAAGGATGCATGAGATGAAAACATTTGGCAAACTTAAAAAAAAAGTCAGGATAAAAACTGACCTTAAAAAAAAAATAGGAAGATAAAGCTAGCTTGACATTTACAATATTTCTTGTAATACACCAGCAACCAAGGAGTAACAAGTGAGCTAAATTACCTAATTGTTTGAAAATTGTGTCATATTTCTATAAAATTTGGAACAACACTTCAAAGAAAAAAATCTATAACGATAAAGAAAATGTAAGAAAGCTTATTTCTGTTTACCAGTAAGCTAAATTTAATATTTTTATTGTAATAATTGGAGATGTGAGTAAGAGAAAACAGAACCTTCAAAAATTAATAGATACCAAGTCATATAAGGTTTTTTATTCTGTAAAAAGGCTATAGAGTTGATTTCATCCAGTAGAAAATCTTCAGTGAACGCAGACCTTGGAAGATTAAGACAGGCTGGTTTTTTTCCACTGACCGTGTAATAAGAAAAGGTGATCTGCTGTGTCATAATACCATTATTTCTCCACACTGTATTTTATCATGTCTCTGAACCTACACATCTTATGCCAACATGATGTGTGATTCTCATGGTTTACAGCTTCTTTACCAGATATCTTGCTTCAAGGGCACAGCTCCCTATAGTATACAACTGCAAGTAAAATAATGGAACGCAGGGACAGCTCCGCTGCATTAAGTGACTAGTCTCTGGAATTAATTTCAGGTTTTTTTCATTAACTATAAAGGACAGAAAAGGTGTTTTCTTGGAAATTTTGAAAAATTCCACTAACATACTCAAACCTAAACTCCTGAACAAAGACATTAAGTTCTGAGCCAAGCTGGTACCAAATTCAGTCTCTGGGGGGCTTTACACTCTCTGTAGATGGGACTTTAAGCTTGAAAGCTTTTGTCTTTCAACATCTTTCTCTGGTCTTAGGCCTCAGGTCAGACCTACCATAATGTACTATGTGATCTCCTAATCAGCAAATGATCTTAGACTGAAGAAGCTCAGTCTTCTTTCCCTGGTACACAGTCAAGCTGTAAATCTTGGATAGTAAAAGAAGTATGGCAATTTGAAGCCTTTGAGCTAAATGTCTTCAAAGAAGCCCTTAATATAAGTTGCAGTTTTAACAGTCACTCAGACCAAAAGGAAATGTTTTTTTAGTTTCAACAAACCAAAGAATATGTATATTTTCTAACACAGAAGTGATGCTAATTTTGTGGAAGCTGCACTTTTATATAACAGTTACTTCAACAGAAACTACTCCAGATTCCACTGTGCATCCTCTAAGGTACTAATCATCACCATATGACTGATACTAACCTGACTTAGGCATTTAATGTGAGGTATTTTCCCATCACAAACATCACCAAGTATAAGGGAAACAAATCTCATTTTTACAGTTCTAAGCAGAGAAGACAATGGGTAGTCTCTGAGACAGAACATTTTTTTTCACAGCAGTATTCCAGAAAACTGTGTCTTACTTCGAAACAATGCAGAGTCTCCTAAGAAGCAAGTAATACATTATATGAACATGACTATTTTTTCAAGTTTTCATGATGCTCTAATAGTATAGTACAACATAAAGCCACAAAAGAAATCCTTCCATTATTCTACATACTACAAGACTTAAAAAAATTTACTAGTATCATTTCAGACCAAAATATTCGGATTGGAGAAAAAAAAAATCTGCATTCAGATATATGTAAATCGGCCAGAAAAACCTACACATTCCATGAATCAAATATTGACTCCTTAACAGAGGTACAGATTAGAACTTGACTGTTGTATTTCTTTTAACTTGGTCACTGACATGTCATGAATTTTAGAATTTCATTCCTCAATCGTGGATTTTTAATTTAATTGAACACATTTAATTTATTTTCTGAAATAATGAAGAAAGGGAAAAAAAGAAACACAGTAGAAATAGTAATATGAATAATAATAGTGTACAGATGCTTTTTTGATGTCTAACAAAAAGCAGCATTTTCTTTCTAAGAGATGTTAAACACATATTTAAAACTAGGTTGCGAAACCAATTTGAGGTATTCTATCACCAGATAGGATCACTGTGATTAATATTTGACTCTGTACGACAATGCAGCCCAAAGAACTTCCTTGAATAAATTTTTTTGCAAAATGTTTTATAGAGTTGGAGAACAAACCCTCAAATCCTCAGAACATGAAACTCATCATATTTCATTCAGTGGCACTCTTCCCAGGAGACACCTAAGATTCTTAGGGCTTAGCACCATAGAAACATAGAATCACAGAATGGCTTGGGTTGAAAGAGATATTAAAGATCATCTAGTTCCAATGCGCCTGCCACAGGCAGGGATGCCACCTCTTAGATAAGGTTGTTCAGTGGCACACCCAACCTGGCCTTTAACTAGACCCCAGGGCATCCACAAATTCCCTGTTCCAGTGCCTCACTACCCTCTGACTAAAGCATTTCTTCCTAATATGTAATGTAAATCTCTCATGTTTTATTTTAAAACTCTTCCCCCTTGTCCTATCACTATCTGCCCTTGTAAAAAGTCATTCTCCCTCTTTTACAAAAGCCCTGTTTAGGTACTGGATGGCTAAATGGTCTATGAACTAAATGGTTCATGAACTTTCAGGATATCAAAAGGGCAGAATTTAGGCTTTACTATTAGTATTAGAAAGCTAACGTACTGAAAATATCGATTGTCACTGACAAATCCTGGAAACTCTGGGGTTCTATGAAGAATATGCTTTATTTTTTTAACATCACAACATTGCATCTTCACAGAACTCCATCAGCATTAATGCATTGGCGTGATGCTGGAAATCAGAATGTAGGAAGGCTGCACAGTGCAGATCTTACCGTTTCATGTGCCTGTGAGCATATGCAGAGCAGCTGGTAAAGGCTAGTGGGAACAGAGAGATCATCTCCTTTGCTGGCTCAGGAAATCAAATTAGGAAATCTGGATTAGCTTCCTCCTGGATTTGATCAAAATCCAGAAATGAACCATTAAGCCTCCTTTCACCCTTCATCACTAGCTGTAGGCTAATCATAACGTGCTTGTCTGCTTCTGTAGAGGAATGAGGATCAAGTGACAAGACCTTATCAAGACATGGTAACACACACTGACAGAATCAGGCTTTATATGTAATGTAGCATTAGTTGACATTTCTTTTAAAATATATGGTGACTATCAATCTCTATTTTGAGGAATAATTTAGGACTTAGAGCAATGACTAAGGTTATACACAGCAAATTATCAATTTATACTCAGGATATCTATAGTTAGGCAAGATAAATCTGACTCTGGTGACTTTTGTAAAATTCGGATACTCCTCAGGTAACAGGGAACATTTTGCTGTCTGATTTAGCTGGTAAATCCTGAGGTCATTTCTACATAGTGGACTTGCTTTAATAGCAATACTAAAACTTGATCCAGAAACTATCCTTAAATGAGCAGGCAGTCATTGCTTGACAAGAGAGGTAGCGGTAGGTGTTGGACTTTGATTTTCCATGCAGGATGTTTCCTCAACTCTCTAAAAAAGAGTATTTGACAGTATTTTAAAGACTAAATTTCATTCATTTCTTAAGGAGAAAGGAAGAGGCACCTGTGGCTGGAGTGCAGCTCTAGTCTGTGCAGCTTAATGTCTCGTAGATATAAGAATCCATATCAGTCCCAAGTTAACTTGGGTTCGAAGGCAGCTCATATCTTTTCATGTCTTTTCATATCTTCTCATATCTTTTCCTGTCTTTTTTGTTGTATAGAGACCCTGGGCAACTGTTATAGTTTAACTCCAGCCAGCAGCCAAGCCCCACGTGGCCACTCGCTCACTCCCCTACCAGCAGGATAGTGGAGAGAATCAGAAGGGTAAAAAGAGGAAAACTCATGGGTTGAGATAAAGAGATTTTAATAGGGAAAGCAAAAGTCACTCACACAAGCAAACAAGGAATTAAATCACTGTTTCCAATGTTGCAGGGAAGTTGCTCAGCCATGTCCAGGAGAGCAAGGCCCCATTGTGCATAACACTGACTTGGGAAGACAAACACCATCACTCCAAATGTCACTCTCTTTCTCCTTCTTCCTTTCCCATATTATATACTGAGAATGATATCCTATGGTCTGGAATATCCCTTTAGTCAGATTGGGTGCCCTGTCCTGGCTGTGTCTCTTCCCAACCTCTCATGCACTCCCCAGTTCCTCACCATCATGGCAGTACAAAAAGCAGAACAGGCATTGGCTCCATGTAAGCAATAACAAAAACATCTCTATATTATCAACCCTGTGTTCAGCACAAATCCAAAATGCAGCCCCATAGACTCACTGTGAAGAAAATAACTCTACCCCAGCTGAAACCAGCACAGCAACTAATACCCCTGTGTCATGACCCCTATTTCAAATCACATTTTGATACCTAATACCTGGTTAGTTTTTAAAATATTGAATAACAATCATGTCAACAGCATCTTTCTCAAACGGCACATCATGGAGCATTCACACAAGTGTGCAAGTGTAATCCTTCTGCACTAAAAATACTATCATTTAGATTTTAGTTTTCATCAAAATAGCCAACCAGTTGGAAAGCATTTTTAATGAACCTGTGTTAATCATTAATAAAAAGTTAATAAACTACATCAAACATCATCAGTTGCATTATCATGCTTGGGACAAATATCAGGTTAAATGGTCTATAATTGTTCAGGTCATCTCACTTGCCTTTTATATATAAATTAACTTGGTCCTTGGCAAAGTGTTTTAAAACTCTATTTGAAGCCTATTAATATGTGATAATTTTCAAAAGTCTAATTTTAGTAGTCAGTATTTTATACCCTTCTGGCTAATGTGAGGATGAGGCATATGCTGTCAACATAAAAAATATATTTTCAAAGGTTTTTCTCCAAATGCAGACCGAAATAACAGAACACTTCTGTCCATGCTTGATTATTAGTGCCCATGCTTGATTATTAGTGATTATTAGTTGAACAGGGGTCATATTTCTATAAAAAGAGAAGACAAGTGGTGCAGTTAAAATTAATACACAATTTTGACAGCAGTAATTTTTCTCATAGCCAGTAGATGAACAGCCAAATGGAACAGGAAATAGGAGCTAATCCATAGCACTATATTTAAAAAACAAACCAAACCAAACAAAAACCTTTCTATAATTACCCCTATTTTATTTTAAAGAGGAAGAAGGGCACAATTCCTTTATTCTTCTCAGTAATGTAACAAATCCTAGAAGGCAAAAAAAAAATGCATTCTCTATTTGAGGGTAAACACCTCCCTCTTCTGGGACTTTTTATGAAGTGCCTAACAATTAAGATTCTGGGCACTGCATGAGGCATTGTTTAGTTCTCCATGCACATATCATATAAGAAATGTGGCCATTAATTCTTTTAAATCTATTGTGTCATTAGCTTGAGGAAGTATAGAAACAGGCTTTTTTCTACTTATTCTCTTTGATACTTTTTATGACCCAAGGACCTAATTTTCTTTTTTACAGTGCTAATCAAAAACTGCAAAAGCAGGGCAAAAGGAACATATGTTTTTTAGATTCTTCAGTTATTAGTGGCACATTATTAACATAAGGCAAAATCCTATCCCATTTGTTTTAAATTATTAAATAGTCTAAGACAAAATTAAAAGGCACTATCTGCTCATCAGACAGTTGCGTGTACTATGTTAAATGGTTGGCCAATTTTCATGAATTATTAATAAACATGGAAATTTAGCCAAAAGAAAGTTCATTAATGCCTAAAGGATTAATAATTACAGTCTCCCCCTCTCTGTGAAGCAAGTATTCCAAAACTGTACCTACTGACAGCAGATACATTTTTCAAATTGTATGTACATAATTCTAGCAGAGTGCTCATCAAATATAAACTGTTTCTTAAACTTATCTGCAAGCACCTCAGACAATACTGTGTTATTATAGATGTTGCCAACCAAATTATCACAGGTTTATGTAATGGTACCACATTATGGGAAAACAGGAAACCACTCGTGACTATGTTAATAGGAAGTGCTGCTGTAATGGAAAGGGGTGCAGGCTTTATCTAGACTGTTAGTATTGACAGTCATAATTTATGGGAGAAATATTGTCTAGCTTGCAGGGTTCTGAGATTTATGAAAAAAGCCATTGTGAACAGTTGTCAAGTATATCTTGTAGTTATTTTTGTACAAAAGTCTGTAGAATCTGTCATGAAAACAAAAAATGCAATTATGTCTAACTCTAAATATTCGTATTTATGTGTAAGTACACAAAAGTTTATATTTATGCACAGAAACACAAAAAGTCTCTTTTGTATACATATGAAAATTATCAGTATCATAGAAGAAGTTTCATTTAGAAAGTTGTTGTATGTGACTACACAGATTGTGGGAAAAGGCTGTTTGCTGAACTCATATACATACTGGATTAATCTTTTAAAGAAAGTAATTTCTGATCTATGTACCATGCAAGTTCTTATGTTATTTTGCTTCATTCTCTTAACACAGGATAATGAATTTTGTAGCAAAACTATGAATTATACTAAAGATGTTTTAAATCTCTTTTTGCTCATTAACTAATTTATGAGGAATATAATGAAGAATATGGGAAAAGCTTGACATTTTCACAAATACTTCAGCTCATGATTATATATTATTATTTATAAAAATTAGGGACAATGTTCGCTACAAATCAGAGGTTTGGGCAGGGTTCTTTTCTATGTTATTATCTCATACCAAGAGAAAGGCCAGTATTTCCAAAGCCAGTAGACAAAATATCGTGATTTATCAGTGCACATGGATTAGACCAGCAAAACCACAGAATGCTTGAAGTTCAGCAAGATATCTGGAGGTTATCTGGTCCAAACCCCCCGTTTAGATAGATGCCTTGGGACAGTGTCCAGATGGATTTTTAATATCTCCTCAGCCTCCCTGGGCAATCTGTACCGGTGCTCCGTCACCCTCACAGCAAAGAAGTGTGTCCTGCTGTTCAGAGGGAACCTCCTGTGTTCCAGTGTGTGCCCCATTGCCTCTGGACCTGTGATAGGGCACCACTGAGAACTGTTTGGTGCTGTCTTCTGTCTTCTTTACAACCTCCCTTCGGGTATTTCTGCACATTCGTGAGATAGATCCTGCCTGAACTTTCTCTTCTCTGGAATGAATTTTTCTCTCACAGGAAAGATGCCTCAGTCTCTTTAATCATGTTTGTGGCCCTTTGCTAGATTCTCTCTGTTATGTCCAGGTTTCTCTTGTACTGAGGAGCTCAGAACCGGCCACGAGATTCCACTAGCGCTGAGTGGAGAGGAAGGATAAATTTTCTCGACCTACTGGCAACAATCCTCCTAATACAGCCCAAGACCATTAATACTTTTTGTTCCAAAGTGACATTTCTGGCTCATGTTCAGATTGATATCCACGAGAACTCCCAGGTTCTTTCTGCAAGGTTGCTTATGTCGGGGCCAATAAGCCAGAATATTGATGCATGGGTTTTTCCTCCCTAGTACAATGGTTTGTACACCCCATCATCCACTCTGAAATGAGGATGGTCTCATCACTGCTGCCTTGTCGTTTCCACAGTAGAAATAGCAACACCGCTATGGAAGGCAGTGAAAAAGAGCCCCTGGTTTGGGCCTGTGTCAAAGCTTAAATCTACTTCCTCCAGACCTGTGAGGAAAAAGACTTTTCCTTAGTTTTACTTGAAGCAGCATTGACCCCGTATTAGTATAGTTTTTTCCTAATATGAGACATAAAATAATATAATTTTTGCAGTATGCTTTATGACAATGTAATAAGTGCAAGACATATTTTTCCAAAGTGGTTCAAGACTTTATAAGTAAAAAAAAAAAATAAAATTAGAGTGTTACTTGCATTCACAATAAACAAACATTAGTGACTTAGCTCCAGGACTTTAAATAGTTTGCTTATTATAGATGAAGGCATTATTTTGAGGTTTGATTGTGTTTCCACTCTCCAACGCGAGCTCTATTCCGGTTTAACAGGTGCTATTTCAGCAGTCTTTGTGCGACCCCTGGTGGAGAAACTTCTCAGCAAAGCGTTATTTACATTAAAAAAAACCAAAAAACAATTAGCAAGAACAATACCTGCCTGCGTTCAGCTGACCCACTTTTTCTTCTTTGTTTTTTCCCTTGTAAATATTAATGGTCATATATACACACATAATAATTTTTTCTGTACTGTAAGTAAAGAAAATTGATATAACTGGCTTGGCATGTCTGTGCACCATCCATGAATTAAATTCTGCTTATAAAAGCCTGGTGGAAATCCCTTTGAAGGCTGTAAAATTAGAGGACACAATAAAATGCATAACACAGCACAGATTGTAGGTACTGATTTTTCCACCTTTAATTTCACTTGCGAAAAATGGAAGCTTTTAGCATTATTTTTTTCAGGCTGATGGAAAGGACTTGACCAACATCATCATGGGTGTAAGTCCAGCACACTAAAGTGTTTCAGCATTGAAAAGAAACAAAATCCTGAAATGTATTTGATGTGAGGGTAGTGAGGCACTGGGGTTACCCAGAGATGTTGTAAATGCCCCAACCTTAGCAGTATCCAGGCCAGGTTTGATGGGACCTTGATCAGCTTGGTCTAGAAAAAGGTGTTGATAATCATGGCAATGGGGTTGGAACTAGATAGTCTTTAAGACCCATTCCAACCCAAACCATAATTCCATGTTTCTGTTTATATATTCTGATGTGGTTTTTTCAAAATAATTAAGACACAGATACTCTAAAGAGTTTTTGTAGTACATTATAGGTCAACGAAGAGAGAGAGATGAGGTAGAAATTTTAGGTCTAAGTTCAACATGTATCTTCTCAAAATTACTGCTCAACTTTATAAGATCAGAGTTAATTGTTCAGTTTATTAAGAACAGATTCTCTTGTTCCCTACAGCAATACTGTAAGCAGTTGGGCAGTGAAATTGGCAAGTTACTCTTTTTTCTTTATTGGTCTTGACATAAAACCTGTGGATATTTTCATTTTTTTGAGCCTAATTATTCTTTCCCGATTACCTTGCTCACTTTTCCCCAAGAAAAAAGTAAAAGAACCTTAAAGTACCTCCCAGTTCATCAGTACTTGAAGCCTTTAGCAAACACTAGGAAAACAAAATCAAGTCATTATTTGAGTTCCATACAGAATAAAGTCTTGAACCTATATGTTCCACTTCTTCACAAATACTCAGTAGAGTGTCTGTACTAGGAATGTACACGGACCCAGGAAAAAAATATGAAGAGCTGCTACACGACTGCTAGAATGCATCTTGAAATAGTCTGGCCAGTGCCAGGTGGTGCTTGCTAACATAGTGTTGAAACATGAGTCCCATGATGCTACATGACAGAAAGTATTCTTAAAAGAAATAGAGAGGAGGATGCCCTATTTTTTGAGAAAAAAAATGTTTTCAGGCAGGAACACATAACAGGTACTGTGCTGTTTATCCTCACAGCCAGGTCTGTTTTTACAGGAACATATATGGATCTTTTGATATTTTAAATGTTCTTGATTAAGTCTCCCTTGTTGATGTTATTCCTCTTTGGAATCTGAACATGAATTATCCATTACACCATGGAATCCTGATAATTATTTCCAAGACATAATGAATATCAAAATATAACAGGGACATAGCTTCAACTGCATTAATTCAGTATATTCTAAAGAAATACTGTAATAACCCATGTATAGGGATCCAGTAGATTATTGCCTTAATAAGTGTCTTCTGCATTCCAGGCATCCAATCTGATTAGTCAAGCAGATGGAAGAGCACTTAGCACTTTTTCACTCCAGAATAGGCTTCAATCTATTTCTGAATTGTTTGACTTAGTTTTGTCATTTTGTGCTGGCTGGTTGTAACAGTTCCCCATCACAGCACAGGTTTAGTCTTCTTAGGCTGCCAATGTTTGACTCAACTGGCTTACCACAACTTTCTGAAGTTGAAAAGCTCAGAGATAGATCTCCTGATACTCCTGGGGTGGTTTATCAAATACTAACAATGGAGTGACAGCACCAATGAAGAAAGGAGTTTTTCATTGATGTAGCCAGTCTCTAGGAAAATAAAGACTGTTTCCACAGGCCTAGGAATCGGTCTGGTTAAAAAGAGTTAAAAGAAAGAGACTGAGGAAAATGTATGCTATTTAACATTACTTCTTCATTCCATTCTTCTTTGATATGTTAAAGTACCTCCATTTGTTCTGATCTAAGTAGGCGTAGATAAATAGAGGAGAAACCACAATGGCTTTCGAATTTATGAAACTGGAGTCTCTTTTAGCCACCAGAAATTTGAGATAGGCTTTTGTTGGTAAGCAAGCATTTACTTTAAGAGTCTCTACTTTGTTACACATATTTTTTTCCCCTGAGGTGATGTGAAAGGACAGATAATATATCATAAAAAAGCTCGATACAGAGGCTCAGATCTGAGTGCTCTATAATAGTAACTAAATGCAATATTGCTCACTTCAAGTAATCCCTAGATCTTTTAAGGCCGATAGTTTTGCAATTACCATGATACAACAAAATATGAATTTTACTATTAATTATTTAAAAAAAAACCCCTTGCTTTGCCATTATCTGCATAGCTGAGGTCTGAATGCTTTATAATGGTGAATAGCTGCATTTTTCAGTCTTCCCTGCTTATCTTTTAACTTGTATGTGCATTGTGATAAATGAACCCTTTAAGTACCTAGATTTTATGTTTTCCCATGTTTCTTAATCAGTTTTTTTTTCACCCTCTGATATTTTGTGCAATAAATGGGTAAGATACTAGCGAATGGCGTTTCAAAGTACTGAAACGTGATTGTTTTTACTCTACATGCACATTAATGTGTAGGACAAAGAAAGGACTTCACAGCAGTTATGGTTGTCATTTGCAGTAAAGCGTAACCTTTTCTAACACAGTAAGTGCCATTATCTGTAGGACAAAACTTGATTTTTCTTAATACAAGTTTGACATTGTTAGTTTTATAAGGAAATAAAATGAAAGAAAATCAATAACAGAATGACATTATTGGAGAAGGATGAGGGGAAATAATGCATTTTCTTTCAGAAATATGAAAACTGAGGAGTGTTCTGTGCCACTGTAAATTGTATTCTGACCAGCCATATGCACCTAAAGAGTTTCCTTCTACTTCTTTCTACAGCTTAAGTTTAAAAATTTGGTGTGTGCACAATTTCACAGGACACATATCTACACTCAAAATACATTCCCTTCATCCCTCATTTTCATTCTGTAATTAGAGACTATTCCAATGCCTTCGTGCATAATATGCTTTCAGTGTAAATCTGCATCAACTTTTGAAAGCAGAAGTGGCCCATGCTCCGAGCTAAAGGGAAGTTAGTACCACTACATTAGCGTGGTATGACTTGAATCATCAATCAGAAGGATTTATTAGCTTGGACTTAGAGCTGTGCTATTGTTAAAAGCTCAGTCAGCTTCATCAAAGGGAGAAATCACTTGCAAATTTCTGCAAAATGTTATGCAGACATATCTTTTTATGCTACTGCTAAATTACATTCAGTTGTATTGCATTTTTGAATCATATATTCATAGTTATAATTTATTCATGTAACCAGAATCTCAGCTGACCTTCTGAATCGTGTTGAAATTGCATTTAAATTGCCATGATCTGTTACTTCTAGGTTTTCCTTTCAGGGAAGCTGGGTAATGCAAAATGATAAGAAACTGGTTTGCACCTTGTCTCACCCTGAGATGGAGCTGTGGTGCAGGCTGGGACAATAAATACTACACTTGGCAACTCACAAACACTCAGAGGTTTATTAACATAAACATCAACATAGTGACAATATCTCTTTGATGACTGGATGAATGATAGGATTTCAATACCTTATGCACTGATGAAATTCTGATAATACATTATTTTGATAATGTATGATTTATTCATGTTTTTAATTTCAAATCTCGTTGTGAGTTAAATTTTGAAAATAACCCTTATTTCTTTGACTAATACAATAGATCTATATCCTTATATGAGCAAATATTTGAATCAACATGTATTTCTGTACTTATAGTCCTTATTGCCTCTACATTTAATTATATGAAAAATAAAGATGAATTGTTTAGTTTCAGAATGTCCTATGAACACATAACCATATATTTTTACATGTTATTTAGATGTTATTAATTAATTAATTAATTAAACCTGACATTTCTTGTAGTTCACGTGAATCTTTACTAAGAAGGTGAGAAATGTGGACCTTCTATTGTAGACCAATGCAAGAAGACCATAATTTTTGTTCTAGCTGTTCTAGGACAAAAATTAGTATTGCTAGCACCAGCAATCCTGACAACATTAATACTAACACAAGTATTCCCAGCTGCTGCCACATACAAATTTTAAAACTTCAGTATGTCTCTTCCTTGGATGCAGTTCCTATAGGTCTCTAGCTTTTGTTTTACAACCTGAATAATTCATGAGCGACAAGTCCAGGTCCTCAGGAGTGAGTTATGTTTAGAATGCTAAGGGAGTAAGAATTTTCTTCAACAGTTTTGCTGTAAGAAAATACGAAGTGTTAGAGTATATTGAATTTTCTGCTATTGTGTGAATTTACTTTTAGCCATTCAATTCTCTTCATCTCTTCCTTTGCTTACAATACAAATAGATAAAAATGTTCTGTGTTCATTTCCTCCTCAAGAGATTTATTTTAAAAAATAAGCAAGAAAATAAAATGCAGATAATTATATATATTATATTCTGAGGAATGCATTTTTGACTGTTGAAAACAAGATAAAGCATAATTTGAAACAAAAAAACCCCCAAAATTTAGTCATCGTTCTGAGCAGTAGATTATATTTTCCATTAAAAAAAAATATGATACACATAATTTATTTTAACTTTACAGAAATACTTAAGAAAACATATACGTTGTATACTTTGTTCACATCTTCAATGCTACTTCAGGTTAAAGTGATGACATAAAATACATCTCAGTGTATATTTCAGTTCAGAATAGTGCAACAAAGCAACAGCATGGACCGTATAATGAGAGCAGAGTCCTGTAAAATGTAGGATGGGGGGTTAGAATTTACATGTTCTTTTTTGTTCTTTTCTGAGAGCCATTAAAGATTTGGAAACTTTTCACTTCCTCAGTAATACTAAATTATTGAAAAAAACATAGGTTCAAAAGCAGAAAGTTGCTTTAAACTTCAGGAGGTATAGTTTTGGTAGAGGATATGGAAAACACAGTACAGCATCTCTTGCAACATAGAGGACCAAGAGGTCCCCAAGTTCTGGCGATTGCTCTAAAAGACACATCTGTAGAAACTCAAGGATGCCAGTTTCTCTCTAAGTCTGTACAGAAATGAGATTGATGGTATATCTTTCTGAATAGAGATTTTAATGGAAAAAGAAACTTGTACTGCATTCTAAATATTTCTCTAACGGACAAAACTTCTGGGGGAAAGTTATCTCTGGCTATTACTAAAAATATAATGTTTGGACTGAAAAATCTTCCATCTGAAAATTTCAGGGGAATGGGGAATGTATATTTATTCAATAAGATTAAGCCTGATCAAAGTAGTATTTTCTAATGGAATACCCATTGGCAAAATATTTGATACATTCTATTTTAAGTGAAATATACAAAATTAATTCTTTATGATTTTTCTATGGACATTCTTCTGTCAATTCAGCTATGATTTAATATTTCTGGTGTTTATGCACTCATATTTTTTTTAAGATTCTTTCAGAGCTATGACTTAATAGCATGTATTGGTTAAATGCTAAGTTTCAAATAGCTTGAGTTCACAGGGTGAAAAAGAGGTCAAATGTAATTTCTGAAGTCCAGTGTGAGCCAATTAAAACAAAATAGATAAGGGAAAAGTTTAATTGTCAAATTATAGGCTTCATAATTAATAACTCGGACAAGTAGTCATTTAGATCGGCTTTTTAACACATGTTCTCAACTAACAAAGTGATGAGATGTTTATAGGACATTTTACTGTACTGTAATTCCATGTAAAGATTGTATTAAGAGAGAGTTAAACATACAGAGTTCAGTGTCAGGAAATAAGCAGTCTAAGTTACATGTGGTGAACCATGCTCTTGTTTGCAAGTACACTGTTAAATGCTGTTTCTCAGCAGGAATAAAAGAGAATGCCACACTTATTCAAGTTACAAAGTAAATCACTTCCAGAAGTAGCTCTACCTTTCAGAAGAAGCAAAAAAGAGAGGCAAATTTGCAGTTATGCTTGCTGGGCATATTTTTAGCCAGTCAAAGCTATTACTCCCACTCAGAGACACCTTTTCTGAAAGTTAATACCATGAGCTACTTTGGTAATAAATGTTTTAACATAAATGACTATTTTTTTCCCGGTGTATGTTTTTTACTGCAGTAACAGAATATTTGTTTTTCAATACCTAAAAGCTTGTCTGGTGTTTAAAATAGTCATAAAATAACCAAACACATAATATGCTTTGGTTAATACTTCTTTGAAAATGTAGTTCCTGTTCATCATGGATGACTATAAACCAACTAAATCTTCAGAAGAACAGGACAGTGATATTGACCTTCTGTCCTCTGAAACAAAAGTGAACAATATGCTTAGACAGCTTTTATGGCACTTTGTCTGCACTATTTCCAATTTCACATAGTATTTAATAATACAGCTGGAACTGGAGCTGTGATTATCCTCTAACATCAACAAAGTATTTCAGAAAATATTAAAGAAATCATGAGATGTGTGTGTATCAGAATAGTGGTTAAAAATGATTGTTTTCAGTTCCCTAAGGCATTGCAACCTCAAAATATCCCCTGATGTTATCTTACAAGTAGGTCTGAGTAGACTAAGGTGTGTAGAAAATTGCTTAAATTGCTGGATTGGTCACCTAGTAGCAATAGTAGTTAACTGCATAATTTGAGAACTGTATTTCTGAATGATGAATATATGAGTTACAGCATCATCACTGAGAACAACAAAAAACCCTGAAAGTGTGGGACCTGTTCTGGCCAAAGAGACATATTTTCCATTAAAAAGGGAGTTATTTTAAATTTGCATGTCCTTTATTTTTGATTTATGTAAGAGAATGAAAAACAATATAGTTCAAACTGGGAATCTTTTTATTGTATCACGTTAGACTCTTAAAATAGCAATGGATACTGACAGATCTAGAGAAATAAAGACACACCACAAAAGATTTTCCTGCATTAAATTGGATCTTGTTTTGCATAAATTAGATGAGATTAAACTTTGTCATTGCTTTAAATTTTTCAGTAATACTTCAGTTCTTAAGGAAATATTCTGAAACTCAGAAATAAACAGAGTTTGTTTTGTTTGTTGCTGGTTTTGGGGGTTTTTGTGTTTCCAAGGAACTTGGATGTTATCTTCTTACAAAAACAACAATGGAGATAATTTTTTTATCAGCTCAATTTGTATAACTTTTTTGTTTTTCAGTCGGAATTGTTCCGTTTTAGAGCACTGATTATTAAGGTCAATTTCTTTTGAATGTTGATACCATATTACCTATGGTAATTAATGTTTCTGTGATACTTTTCACAAGAACAAGCTCAGAGAGGAAGGTGATCTCATCTTTCTGGTATGTGGTAAAAGGATGAAAGGAAATGACTCGAAGATGTGCCAGAGAAAGTCCGTACTGGATTTTAGGGGAAAAAAAAAAAAATCTCCACTTAGAGCTTGGACAAACAGTGCAAAAGGCTCCCTAGGGAAGTGATCATAGTCCCAAACCTGTCAGTGTTCAAGAAGCATTTCAACAATGCTCTTGCATATACATGGTTTAAGGTTTAGACCGCCCTTGTGGAGTCAGGATGTGGCACTGGGTACTCTTGCAGGACCCTTCCGACTCAGGATATTTAATGATTTTAAGAGAGAATTATTCGTTTATAGATCTCATGTTAGAGCCATTAAAGAACTCAAGCATTTTTAGTCTTTCGCTGTAGTATCAAAATGTCAGTGGAAAATTCTAAAAGTTCCTTAATATCTAGTTTCAAAGCTGGTTGCTCAAAGTATCATTATGACTCATTGCTCATGGTAAATTAACAGAGAGAGAAAAATTGCTAAGCTTTTAAAAAACCAAAAGACACAATCTCCCAAAACAAACCAACAATTCTGTGAAATAGTTTGTTTTGAAAGTCTGACTATGCTGTTTTTTGAAACAAGCCTTCAAGAAATAATTAGAAAGGACTTTAAGAAATTATCTAATCCTTTAAGGCTCTAATCATGAGATCAATAAAGCACACTTTTAGTACTCCTAGCACTTTTTCCTCTACATGTTCTTTAAGACCCTAGGCCTCTGATCAAACATCTTCATTTGATCCTGCTATTTTAAAGTTATTGATACTTTCTAGAAGGAATATACTTTGCTTTAATTTAAACATATTCCTTTTTTTTTTTTCACATTGTCCTGCAGAGATATGGAAAATAAAATGCTCTGCTTTTTGCAGCAGCTCTTTACAGTCCTGAAAGTTGTTTTAATGTTCATCCCAGACTGAATAACAGGGATTCACTCAATCTCTTTTCATTCACATTTCGTAAAACTTTTTCTAATCCCTTTCGATTCATCTGTATCTGTCCAGAAGTGGCAAATTTAGACATGACGATCCAACTCAGGCCTGCTGAAACCGGGTTGGGGTACTTCATGTCCTTTATACATTATACTTATAATATTTGACTTTTTTTCAATAAAGATCATTTAATTAATTTTAACTGACAGTACAGAGTAGCCCCAGATATTTTCTTTCCCCAGCAGCTACTATGCATTTGCAACACATTCTGTACTTACACAAAAGAAATGCAAAATATTGTCAAGTCATGGTGATATACAGCACCAACCAACCATCCATCTAACCAGCCAACCAACCAACCACCTTCTGAAGAAATTTGATACTTGCAGTTTTTCTATGATGCTGTGATTGCATGATACATGCTAATAAATGTTTATTTACATAATGAGTTATGAATAAAGAAATCAATAGGTTTAGGTTACTGTTCTTTCGGTTTTTTCAGTTATTTGAAGCTCTTTTCAGATCTTGATGTTAGCAATGTAAAATTTCTCTAGACCTTGAAAGACCTGGTAAAAAGGATAGCACAGCTCAAATATTGAAGTTTTTTAATTTCTAAATAATTTTTAGACAATATTTTTTAAATTTAATATTTCTATGTATTTTTAGGAAGTTTTTTTGATAGTTTGGTTTAGGTTTTGTTTTTTCTAGGTTTGGTTTTGTTTTTTTATTTGGTTTGATAGGGTGTTTTATTATGTGGGGGTATATCTTTTTTTTCTAGATAAACTGGCACCACAAGGCAAATAATTTTATCTCTTGGTAACCATGTGTCCTGGATTTGGCTGGGATAGAGTCACTTTTTTGCTAGTGGCTGTTACGGTGCTGTGTTTTGGATTCAGTGTGAGTATAAGTGGCTTTTGCAGCGCTGTGTTTTGGATTCGGTATGAGAATAATGTTGACAGCACACTGACACTTTAGTTCCTGTTGAGTTTTTACCCTTAGTCAAGAACATTTCAGTTTTCAATACTCGGTCAGTGAGCAGGTGCACATGAAGACAGGAAAGAGCATGGCCAAGACATGACCCAAACTGGCCAAAGGGATATTCCATATCGTAGAATTTCATGCTCCATATACAGACTGGGGAAGCTGGCCGAGAGATGCCTGTCACTGCCTGCAGACAAGCAGGGGATGACAAGCAAGGTCAGTGGATGCTGAGCAATTGTATTGTTCAGCGCTTGTTTCTCTTGCCTATTATTTCTTTCTCTTTCCCTTCTTTAGATTACTGTTATTGCTGTTGTTGTAATTATCATGAATTTAATTAGCATTGCTATTTCTTTCCAATTATTATACTGTTATCTTGACCCATAATATTTTTTTTTTCGATTCTCCTCCTGGCTGAGTGTGGGGAGTGAGCAACAAGCATGTTACTTATTTGTGTTCATACAATACTATGAAAGAAAATAGGAATTATTAATTCTCTGGAGATGATTATTTCTTCCCTGTTGGATTAAGTCTGTCTTTATACATGGTGACTTTTATATAGAAATTATAGAAATGAAATAAAAAGGGTGAGATTCCGTTCTAGATTAAAGTATTTCACTTTAAACCCCTCTAATACAGTTATTTCTGAGGGAATCACATTTTTGATCCCTTAGAATTCAATGAAAATGAAGTTTCTTGTGAATAATTTGTGTGGTCAAATAGGGGTTTCTACCTTAATGTGGTGGGATGAGTGAATGAGAAGAAAAAAGAAAATACACAGGGAATGAAGATTCACTTGCAGGGAAGAGAAAGTTGACAGTAAGGGAGAAAGTTCAACCATATTGTCTCCATTATGTCTTGTCAGAGATCGCAGAGATTGTGTAATTAGTGAGAACTGGGTGCAGAAAGATTAAAAAATAACAGATGAGCAAAGGCAACAGACATTTTATGTATGAGATATGAGTGACCTGAAGAAGTGTACAATCCAAGTGATGACACTGAAGGGACAGAAAAATAGTTATGCAGTTTCTGCTTGATCTTCAAGGATAAACTTCTTAAAAAACAAGATTGGTCAATTCTAAAACGTAAAATTACAGACAAGTGTAGGAGAACCGGAATGGAGAAGCAAAGGAAATGAGTTAACCCAGATGCAGAAAGGAAGGACAGGAGAGGTTGTACAGCAGATTAGCTGCTCAGGAGGTGTATATAAACAGCATATGTGCATGAAAGATGAGAATTAGAAAACTGGCTGAATTGTCAGGATTAAAGGTTTGTGAAGAGCAGTATGAAGTCCAGATAACCACAAGTTATTGGTCACATTCTTCAAAGCTTGGAATGATGCTGTTATTTTCTAATCTCTTTATTGCTCATGTGGATGATAGAAAATGATGAATTATCAGCAAGTTTGCAAACACTGCAAAATTGGTGGAAGTGATTCACTGGCTAATGGACAGAGCTGCTGTTCAGGAGGATTGACACAGGCTGGAAAAAGAGCAATGTACTTGTGTCCTAGGTGGCACAAGAAGAGCTGAGATATTGGGGTTTATTCAGTCTAAGGCAGAGAAAACAAGAAGGGGGAAAGGGGTTGGGAAGGGGGAACGGACCTTATTGCTTTCTACAACCACTCGATGGGAAGGGATAATGAAGAGTCAGCCAAGGTCTTCTGAGAGATGCATAGTAATAGTTGTGCCAACAGGCACAACTTGCAAAGAGAGGAGTTTGTGATGTACTATGATGCCTTTTTCCTTGGTCCCAAAATCAAGAGCCAGATACGGTTAAGGGAGAAAGGGTTTTTGCCTCGGTATTTAATAAGGATCCTTATGGTGCAACACTTCGCCAAGGTGGAATGTGGCGAAATTCACACACGCGATAGATCGCAGGTACAGTTTCATAAACCTTACAAATTAGCATATCTAACGAAGATGCTCCAATGAGAGGCTTGAAAGAATAGTGTGATATTCCCCATCCTGAGGTATTCCCCCCTGGATGGGCCTAGACTCAACTACGGGATGTGTTCTAGAAGGGTCCTTGGTTCCCCAAGATAGCGTAGGGCTTTCTGGCCTCCGTCTGCGAGGCCTTTAGGATGTTTGGTCTTTTGACCTAACAGAATACCAGGACTATGCTGAGTTATCAGACTTAAGGAATTACGAGTATGCATGTTAAGAGCCCTGACAATATATAAACGGTATATAAAAGAAAAGGCAAAAAATTATCATGGCATCACTGTGACATACAGGGTTTGTGCTCTGCTAAAATTTAATTTAAAAACTTAAAGTTCCTTTTTTCCTTTACATAAAGACAAATGCCTACTTTTTAGTATCCTGCAGGTTATGGATAATATATGGAAATGAAACGTTTCTTCTTAGCCTTCACAGGCCACACTGACAACACCATGAAATCATTGTTGCACAGTGCTGCTCGCTTTAATATTAAATTCAGCAGCTGTGGAAAAATCCCTCTAATCCCAGAAACCTCAAATAAAGTAAACAATCTAACAAGAACTGAACAACTGCAATGTACTAGTGATTGTGGGTTATACATACATGTAGATTGCTCAGACAATAGGAATTGTTTTACATTTTGCAGGTACACAGAAAAAGATATGTGATAATATGATTGTATTTCTAGCATATGTGTATGTACACATAGTCTTACAAACATAAATCTACATATAGATATAGTATAAACATAAATTTACCTATAGACAGAGTACATAATTTTTCTGACTGAAATCAATATCTGATATTGTGGAGTCGGCATGAAGCAATCAAAGAAGCATGAAAATAATCAGGAGAAGACATTACTGTCCAAATTATGCCAATACTAACATGATTTTCAAGAGATAGATTATATGATTTTGAAATATAGAAAATAAGGGAAGTTCTCAAAGTCTGACTTCAACCTGATGAGATTTTTTTCTTCTTGGTAAACCCAGCATTTGATAGACAAATACGTGTTTGTTCAGAAAACAATTCATAGGAAGGTATTTTGCACCTTTCGCTCTTCAGCTCTGCAGACTTATTTACTATATAGTAGAGATAATGTAGGAAGGTGTGTTAACCAGATACATCAGCTGTAATGTCTGTAAGTCAGAATTTATAAGCAAATGCATACATATTTGTGAAGGAGCAGTTTAAAAAAAATGTATATGGAAATAGAGATGGTAGATAAGCTGTGTGTTAGAACAAAAGGAAGGAGCCACAAAGCAGGATAAAATATTAGAGGTTTTGAAGAAAAATATCTGTTAGCTTATTGTATTAAAATTAAATTTGCAATTTTATTTTTGAGTTATATCTTTGAATCACAATATGCAAGTAAAAATACTGTGAAATAACCTAATCTTTTCAAAGTAACTTCAGATAAATATTTTGCGGCATATTTAAAAGTCAAGACCTCAGTAGACGGAATTTTGTTGTAGGTCCCAGAGTCTGGATTGTATATTTTTAACATCCTTACATCAATCAAACTGCCCAAGCTGCAAAAAATACAATATTTTAATGAAATTTTGATTAGTACTGAACTTTAATCTTAAAAAAAAAAAAAGCAACAACAACAACAACAACAACAAAACAAACAAAAAAACCAAAAAAACCCAAAAAAAAGCAAAACAAAAACATATACACTACTCAAAAATATTAGTGGAAAAATTCACTTATACATCACTAAATGAGAGCTCTGATCTGTCTAGGGACAGATTAAATATAAGAATAATTCTATTTGAATTGGGAGTATATAATTTGACTTTTAATCACCTCTCATGCAATTTTAGTCAAAGCATACATATATATATATCTTAGCTATATCCATTTCCTAGGTTAACTACTGTAAGTTAACATGCCTTATTAAATTCAAAGCAATTGTTTTTCCCTTGATAATTTTTAACAATAATACTTGGCCATTTGTCTGCAAGAACTTTAATATAAATAACATTCTACTTGCTGAAATCAAAGGATCATTCACAGACTTCGGTAACAGCAAGATGACATCTTATACAAAATATCTGTTCGTATTTAAGTGGAAATAAATGCTTGTTCACATTAAAAAGAGAGTAGATTTAGACTGGACATTAGGAGAAATCCTTTACTGTGAGGGTGAAGAGGTACTGGAACAGGCAGCCCAGAGAGGTTGTGGGTGCCCCATTCTTAGAAGTGTTCAAAACCATGCTGGGTGGCTCTCTGAGCAACCTGGTCAAGTGGAAGGTGTTCCTGTGGTATTATTTCTTAATATCACACAAAACCATATTTACTCTTGATAATTTAAGTATAATAGATCAAGCACTTAAGATTGTAGACAAAAGATGTCTTTAAATGAATTTTCAATGAATTATCTTTCATGAAAATTTCTATGACTTTTTTTTTTTACAGTAGGAATACTGTTCATATATTACAAAAATAAAAAAATCCTCCTAAGGTGAAATCAACATTTGAAAAAAAAATCTGTGCCACAAAGGAAAGCTACAATTATTTTTAAATTTTAAAATCTATTGAGGTTTTTTTAGCCTGGAATATTAAGATGCTCATATACTTTCAGGACAATTCTAAACTACTTTGCCCACTGATTTTTGTTTCAATCAACACAATGCTTTCAACATTAAATGGATGTGTGCATATGAGAATGTGTTCAATAGCAGTATAGTATATCCGCTAACAAGTACTCCTATTCATACAAATACTCATTGTAAGTGCCAAAAAACTTAAATTTTGAAAGCAGGTGTTTAAAAGGACTATGTACTTTAAAATGTCAGAAGAAGTACCCCAATTTCCTGAAAGGAACTAAGAAGCAATAATTTATAAAGTTTTACATATAAGAATAACTCTGCTGAAGTCAATGGTAATTTTGAGAGACAACCAGTTTCATGACAAGATTCTTCATAGGTTAAGGCCATACAAAGTTTTAAAACATGTTGAAACAAGGAAAAAAAACCTGTCATGATCTTCCTTGATTTTAGTTACACTTAAACAAATGGAGATACAGCAAATTAGTCCAAGAGAACTATTACGATAAACTCATTTTATATCCAAAACATACTTATCAAAGCACTAGCTGAAGCTGAAATACTACTCTAAACCCCACATTTTTAATCTGTTTGCAGCCTCTAAATTTGAATATTCTATAATCTAGTGGAGATATATCTGATCCTTTAGAGAACTGAAAACCACTGTAAACATAGTGCAAGATGACTGAGTTTCTTTCGTTTTTATAAATTTGGATACACAATGATTACCTGTGGAATTCCATGGAAGGCAAGTTTATAATGGCAGTTTTATATATATATTTTTTATTCTTTTATTTCTTAATGTTATAATGAAATCTGAAAGTTTTCAGTAACTATTGTTTTATTGCAGAGTCATTGCATTTTTACAGATGGTTTATTGTACACTGTAACCAGTTTGTGGTTTGCAGCTGAGTTTTTTGTTTTGCTTACTTCATTGGCTTTTTTCCCCAAAATATCTATCCTGTCACTTAATTGTTTTTATTATTAAGAATTTTTATGAAGATTAATTTCTTTTCTCATTTCCAAATCACCATCTTTTTTTAATTAACCGTAAATGAGGAGTAACTTCAAATTTCCATTTATATATTATCTAGAAAATATTTTTAGATTTTCATATGCCTCTCATGGGTATATTTGCTGTGTATAAATAGAAACAGTCATCCTTTCTTCAAAGATTATCTTATTACATAGATGAACATTAATGACTCAGTTAAGCAGCTGGATTCTACTGGATGAAATTAAATTATGCTCTTAAAGGATAAGTCTAGAGAAAATCTTGTTTAACATTTCCACTTGGCCTTGGGACAGAAAACAAAAATGTACTGATAAAAAATGCTGATGACTCGAAGTCATAGAAAGAGTTTGTTAATAAAAAAGAGAGTTGGGATAAAGTACGTAAAAAAAAATTACTTTGGAGGCTGAAACAACTGAGGTAGGAAGAAATTTAAAAAATTCAAGGTCAACACCTGTAATTAAGGGATTCTGCAGTACAAATGGACATGGATATACTCCCCAGCTGAAAGATGACTTTGAAGTTCTCCTATTGTTGTCATGATGATTTTTTTTGCCTTTTCTTATATACTCTTTTCTGTATTTTCAGTGCTCTTAACATGCATACTTGTAATTCCTTAGGTCTGATAACTTAACATAGTCCTGATATTCTGTTAGGCCAGAAGACCAAATATCCTGAAGGCCTCGCAGCTGCAGGCTGGAAAGCCCTACGCTATCTTGAGAAACTAAGTACCCTTCTAGAACACATCCCGTAGTTGAGTCTAGGCCCATCCAGGGGGGAATACCTCAGGATGGGGGAACATCATGCTGCTTATTCAAGTCTCTCATTGGAGCATCTTAGTTATATATGCTAATTTGTGAGGTCTGTAAAATTGCACACGCGATCTATTGTGTGTGTGCATTTCACCGCATTCCACCTTGACGAAGTGTTGCACCGAGAATCCTTATTCAATACCGAGGTAAAAACCCTTTTTAGCTCAACCGTGTCTGGCTCTCAATTTTAAGACCATAGGATAAGGCATCACTATGACACAGCCATGGAAAATGTAAAACAAACTGAACAAACAAAAGATCAAACAAGTTAGGAAACTTGTTTTTTCCACAGACAGGAAACTATTCTTAATGGTGTGTGGAGTCACTTGAAACATGACAGTGTTATCATACATGATTAAAAGTAATTGTGGAGCTGATGTAAAGAAAGGCAATTTGTATGATCAGAAATATGGAAAACCTGTCCTATTGACGAATCAGAGAGCTCAAGCAGTTGAGCTTGCCATTTAAATTCTGAGAGGATGACTGCTGTTCATAAATGTGTTGGAGAAATCCAAGGAGGATTGGATTGGATTCCAAACACTTTGGAGGGAAAATAAAAATTTACACCAAAATACTTTGCTACTCGCAGTTACAGATATATTTAGACTGCGAAATAGGTGCAAATTCCTAGTGCCAGAACAATGTAGTTTCATATCTGTTTTCCAAAAGGAGCAAAAGGAATGAAAAACCCTGAAAGTGTTATGAGGTGTGGTGAAGAAGTGTTCAGATTTTCTGCTGCAGGTGTCATCATTATATGTCAGAAGATGCAAGATGTGGCATCATTAGGTACTAGATAATTTGAGCTGTCCATCATTTTCTTGACACTAGACATGAAAGTTAACACTGAAATCCATCTTAGTCACTTCAGCAGGCAGCTAGAAGCAAACAGCTTTATCTGTTTTCATATATGTATGTAAAGGAATTTGTTGTGGTTTTTGCCATTTCTTTGAAATTGGATGTGATGACCTACCTGGTTGGTGCATGGCTTGCAAATATACTTGTTTCTTTTTCTGCTTCGTGTTTTCCACAAGGGTTCTAAACATTAAATTCCAGACTTACACAGCTGTAGGGTTTTTAGGTGTCACTCGGCTACTTGATTGTGTTTAATTTTTGTTTTCACATATACTAAATTTTATGCTATGACTCTGTAAGACCTTTAACTTATTCAATACTATTCTCTAGAATAGCTATTTTCCCATGACTGGCCTGTAAATTTGTGTAAAAAATAGATTAATATCTGCTATCATTGTGGTTTGGTATTGGTGGTGGGTGTTTTATTTGTTTGCTGTTGGGTTTTTTGGTTTATATATAAAGCTGGCAGAAGAGGAAGGACAGTCAGAGTGATGGCATTTGTCTTCCCTAGACACTGTTATGTGTGATGGAGCCCTGCCTTCCTGAAGATGGCTGAACACCTGCCCGCTGCTAGGAAGTGGTGAAAGAATTCCCTGCTTTGCTTCGCTTGTATGCACAGCTTTTGCTTTACCCGTTAAACTGCATTTATCTCAACTCATCAATCTTCTCACTTTTACTCATGGGCAGAGCGGGTGAGTGTCAATGTGATGCTTATTTGCTGCTCTGGGGTTAAATAATATTTTTCAGATGGAGATAGAGGTGTTTATTATAGTTATAGAAAATCACATCTACATACGCATTGAAAGAAACTTCTGTAGAACAGGATGTTCTCATTTTTTCATCCTCTGAAGGAAACCCAACCCTATGCTATTCACTATATTACTAGAGAGAAAATTACCTCAAGTCCACGTAATCTAATTGATGTGGGAAGTTAGATATATACTGTAAACTAAAGCAATTCTAAAAGAAAAGAGTACCTTGTGAAGAAACCTGCGCTTTTATCAACATTTATATTACTTTCTATTATGTTCTTATGTTTTTATTGTCAAAATTGCGTGTTTACTATCACTTAAAGTTATACTGGAAAATAAAAAGTAACACATGAAGTTTTAATGGGATAAAATTTCATTGAGTTGCTAAGAATTTTTTTTTATTATGTCAGTTAACGTATCTGCATATTTTATACTAAGACAACAGGGGCTTTACTAGGAAATTGCTAGACACTGTATATGATCAATAAGGGAGACTAAGCAATATAATTTTTTTTCTGAACATAACGTTTTTCATTTCCTTCTTATAATTTCCAGAAACAAAAAGAAAAGTATTTAGTATGTTAACAAGCAGATGCAAGTAAATGACAGACATTCAAAAGGAAAATAAATGTAAAATAACTAATAGAACCATTGCTTATTTTTGGTACATTAATCCAAGTACCAAAAGTTCTACCTCATAAATACAGCAGAAATGGTTCCAGCAAGTAGTAAAATGCAGACATTTTCAGTGGAACTATCTGTCACTAGAGATCAGTGTTCACAGATGTACTATATAGTACAGGACTTAAATTGGACAGAGATAAATATCTTATGTAATGCTGACAGAATGTCAGATTTTGGCAAGGAATGAATTGTACACTAAAAAGAACATGGAAAAGAAACACTCTCATAGGGAGAATAACAATGAACAATGCAAAATGGTATTCCAACTGCTAAGTGGGAAACTGGGAAGAGAATTGGGAAAATATTGTGACATGATTGGTTTTATGCACTGCAGTTTAACACACTGGAAATACTTTAAAGTTTCAGCAATTGATTGTAGCTCTATGATATAGAAAGATCATGTAAAAAGGAAGTGCAGAAGTGATTCAAAGTTCATTAATGTCAATGGAAAAATTCACTTTTATTTGGATGAGTTATCATCTACATTTTCATAGTCTAAGGCTCTGATAAGACTGTGATCTACAGAACAGTCTGCAGTGCAAAACAGAGCAGAAGATATCAGATTCCATGCTTCAATTTATTTCATTAAAACTTTGATAAGACTTTATTTAATAATCTCAAAATGTCTTTATGGTTCACGACAACTGATTTCAGTTCAGATCTTTCAAGAAAACACACAAGAGTATGAGGAAATGCTCAGCAATAATCCTTTAAATGATCAGGGACTCGCAGAATAAAGTGTGAGGATAATCTTGCCTTGACTGAAGATTTAATAGTAGAAAGAAAAGTTTGAAATTGTAAAACTGGATTTGAAATGCAATAAAGGCATAAAATCTAAGGTTCATTATTTGAAATTTTCTAGGTCTTTCAACTGAAGACACAATAGAAAATACAAAGAATATCTAACATACACCTGTTATACATCTCAGCACTTGCAGCCATTTTTAGACAGAAAAGAGTTTTGATTATTTTAGAGATAAGTAGAAAGTTAGTTGAATTTAAGTTGTTAATCTAATAAGACAGTATAAAAATTAACTAATGTAGTAGAGATTTAAATGAAGGTGAAGTGGAAATTCCATTTTATGGTTTGGTGCAAATTATAATCTGATAAATCCTGTGGTGCAACAATATATGCTCGTGTACAAGACGTTTGAGTTCTAGGTAAACGTATAAGCAACTTGCACTCCTATAGCTGCAGTACTATATGACTGTAGCAATCTAGTGCCTAAAAAAGTTCTTCCTTTTACTTCTACTCACCATGGACTTGCTAATGTCCTGGTGGACAAGGTAAGCACGAGCCAACAGTGCTCATTTTTGGCCGAGAAGGTCAATGGTATCCTGGGATGCAGAGGGAAGAATGTGGGCAGCAGGTCAAGGAAGGTGATCCTGCACCTCTACTCAGCCCTAGTGAGGCCACATCTGAAGTGTTGGGTCCTGTTCTGAGCTCCTCATTACAAGTGAGACAAGAACCTACAGGAGAAGGTCCAGGGAAAGGCTGGAGCATCTCTCTTACGAGGAGAGGCTGAGGGAGCTGGGCCTGTTTAGCCTTGAAAAAAGAAAACTGAGAGGAGGATTTTATCAATTCATACAAGAGAGGGTGTCAAGAGCACAGTGCCAGACTATTTTCAGTGGTACCCAGTGATATGACAAGGGGCAATGAGCACAAACTAAACCACAGAAAGTTCCACTTGAAGGAAATAGCAGCAGCAGAAATATTCTTCAGCTCCACACAGCCCTTCCTGCCCAGACAGAAGCCCTACTGAGCTGGACCCACTGATGTGTGCCTGAGAAGGAAAAACAACTTTGGAATAGTGAAGAGAGGTTGTTTAGAAGTTTATTTGCATTTAATGATGTTAACAATATGTAAGTGTGGTTTATCTGTTGTATTGCTTATATTAATCTTGAATATATAGCTAATTTATTGCTCTTAAGTCATGTTCTCAATAAACCATTTCAGTTCTGATTTGACTTTAGGTCGCGTGAACTGGCCCGCTCTCCCTTGTGACAGAAGTTTCTTTAGTCTAACTCAGAAATGCTGGCAAAGGATTTCTGGAATCAGGTAAACAATGTTATAGTTTTCTCGAGATATCCACTTGCGCTAACAGTACTTCCCCAAAACGCAAACTTTCCCCATTCCTTTCAATATTCCTTTTTCTTTTCTCTTGTCTTTGAATCCTACTTCATTATTTGTGTTTATCAGGTTATTTGTCTTGGTGTATTGTTTTTCAGACCTTTTCCATTAGCAATGTTACCAACAAAGTACAGGACTTTAGGCATTTACTATCGACTTCTGCTATGTCATGTTTCTGCTGCTGCTGTTGTTGATGGTGGTGGTGATGTGGTGGTGTTTTATGTGTGGTTTTTTGTTTTCCATAGGAGTAAATGTATGTTTTTCAGAATAGTTAATCGCTTCACAGCGAAAGTGTTAAGATGGTGATTGACAGCACAAAGCTTAAATTTCACATTCCGTATTTCTGGGGAGGGAAAGATTTCTATGTACAATCTGCTCTGGTACTCTAAAAATGTTTGTAATCAGTATTCCATTTCACCACAAAATAAAATTGGAATTTCATGTGAAAGAAAAATTAAAATTTTATTTATAATTCTTTTCCCACTCAGTTCTCTTTTCCATAGTTCCTTGTATTTTTCATTATTGAAATTGTATTTTACATATGTATTCAACCCAGATTAATTTAATATTTTCCACATTCGAGTGATGTGATTGAATTTGAGTTCCTGGTTACCTCAACAGTAAGTCAGAAGTGATACTTGCCACAGAAGAAATTAAATTTTTTCACAATAATATGATGTGTGAATTATATAATGATATACATATCAATTTGACAATTTTTTTTTTGGTATTCTAATTTGCTTATATGAATATTTATTTGGTAGTTCGAAAGCATTTTGGTTTTCTAAAAACTAGAAGTTTTGATCAAAGATAGACAAAAAATTATCTATACGTATAGCTTGTAATGCAGGTTACTTTTGCGCAGAGCAAATTTGGGCATTGTCAATGTTTATTTTGAAGTTACTTTTCCAATCAGAATTGATCTCAAAATTTGCAGTTTATTTGAGTTAATTGACTAATCTTGTTCATACTCATTTCCCACTGTTCACAAATTGAAACAGAACAAATATTTTGGGACATACTTTGAAAGAAAATTTACCAAGAAAGAAACATTACACTTTCTATGCAGGTAGATATGTGGTTGTCACTGTGGAAAGGTCTCTAATAATCCAGCAGGTAATTACTCTTCTTATTTCCTATAACAACTACTGAAAGAAAAATCCACTTATTCTGTTAAGGTATAACTGAGTCTAAAACTAGGGTAAAAAACTCGCTTAACAATAATAGAAAAAAAAGGCAGCTTCATTAAATACTAATAATTTGCACAAAGAATAGTCAAAAATACTTTATAATGTATAATCTTCAAGGCTTATAAAGCACAAACATTATTCCTGAGTTAATTAAGCAAACTGACCTTGCTAGTTGTTACTTAGGAAAGAAAAGTTTATTCTTTTAAGGACTGATCTAATACCAGATCAAGATTAAAATACTCTTCTAATTAGCATCAGTGGTTTTCTGGTCTCCAAATAATAATAAGACATTAGAGTTTTGTCAAATAATAAGATATTACAGTTTTGTTTCTCTACTTAGGTAAGGAATAAAAATTCATACCTATTAGTAATACATTGTCCATGAAAGAACAAAACATGTTTTTTTCCATTTCTTGTACAAGGTGTGTGTATAACCGCTCCAAAGTATTAGTTTTTCAGAAAGCATTAAAAAATGCCACAATGCCAAACCTGAACGAGCTGTGGGTGTTCCTATAAAAATAATGACATCTTTATAAACACAAAGATGTTTGAGAGAGGAAAAGAAGTATCTGTAAAATTCACCAGTGAAGGATTTTTAAGTTATTCTTCATTCAGTGAAAACATGCTACAAAAATAGACACAATCCAATCTGTTGCCATTAGTACTGATGTGTATTTTTTGTTCATTATTCCTCTGCATTTTCCATCTTTTTCTTTTCCTTATCTTTGCAACAATATTTCCAGAATGAGACGGTATGGAAATTGATATAATGGTTTCATTTTCAGTAGATGCATAAATGCAATGCAGCTACAATACCTTCATTCAATTAAGGTCTAAAGGTGCAAAGCATCCCATTTTGTACTTTTTTGACTTCCTGTGGGCTCTTGCTGTCAATGTATTGTCAATATATTCAATATAATGGGAAACAGACCAAAAATTTACAGTAGGCATATCACCTTTACACTATGGCACATATGCTAAAGTGTTTCCATAGCAAATAAATTTGATACCTTGTCTAAAGAAAAGTACAGGAGAGAACACACTAGACTTGGTATGAAAATATTATGACTGGATTTTTCATCCTTTTAGGTTATATCCTGTTCTTTTTTTGCATTTTTACTTTGTCAAATATAAAAGTTTTGTCTAAAATGGAGGAAAATGTTCTTTCCTTAATGTTGTGCTGCACATATTCAATCTAATTGGTTCTTACTTGAAAGAACTGCTATTTCCCTCATCATCTTTCCTATTTCCTTAAGCAAAAGCAAAGGTTTCTGCTTTTTTTTCATTATTTTTAAAGCTGCAATCCCGGCACTTCTGATTCAATTATGCAGAAATGAAAAAAAGGCAATGTATAAAACAGCCAAACTTTATTTAGGCTATCTCTAACCGTAAAGAAGATAAATTTAGCACTCTCCATCTTTACCTGTAATTAAACTCAATGTCTATAAGATGTCAAAGGTAATAATGTAATTTCTATCTAGATTCTCAGAAGGTTTTAACCTGTGCTCTTTCAAAAATATTATAAGGATATGTAAAGTAATACTGCTTCCTCTGGGGCTTTTTTTTCAATATGACAAATGAGATTGCCTATCATTTGATTTCAGACTTGAATGCTACAGGCTTTACAATTTTTTGTTTTCTGTTAATATTCCTGAAATATGTCCTTAATTACCTCCTTGGAAGGAAACAAGGTAATGCAGAATTGATACTTCCAAACCATAAAATTATTTCTAGTTACTTTCACTTATTCTAATTCTAAAATTCTGATCTTAACCACTTTATAATGATTATTATTGTTATTGTGAGGTTTTATTAACAATAATTGTTATTAATATTGTTTGTTAATTTGCATCAAAATATCTTTCGGATATTCATAAATGCTTTTATGTGTTCATAAGTTAAGGTTAGACCTTGGTGTTTTCTTTTGAATTTTCACGTGTCAACATCATCACAGTTGGGTAATAATGATGATATGACATGCCAACCATCTGATGAAGGTTTTTTTCAAAGACATTTAGAGCAAGAAGAGAAACAGAATTCTTGTAGATCATGGGAAAAAAAAAATAATTGAGGAATAAAATTTTTCCAGGATGAAGCTTGCACAGAGTTAAGTTTTTGCAGATGGCTGGAATAAATCCCATGCTGGAGCTACATTTCCCCCCTACTGCAGTGCACTGCTAATTCATCAGCAGCACATGTTCCCCCTTTCAGTAGAACACTACTAACTTTTACCCGTTGCACTGATACAGACCTCTTATTTACTAACTTCAACTTTCATTTAAAACTTCTGTCCTCCACTTTCATTCTCCATTCTGGGAATGCTTTTGGACCAATATTTTTAATACTGAAGTACATATTGAATACGCCTTAGGCTTTGAAAAATAAGACAAAAGTGGAAATAAATTGTCTTGGAAATTTTAAATAAGCTCATCATTTGAAGAGGTAAATCTGGACATATCAAATAATAAATGTTTCTACTTTAATCACCAGTGCTGTGTTTTCTGATCTGGAGATTTACAGTAGGGAAGTCCCCATCATTATTTCCCTTAATACAGTTTGGCAAAGTTTCATAAAGGCACATACTGTATTTAGTTCTATTTACTTTTATAAACTATCTTAATAATTATGGTATTCATTGATATTCTATATTTTGATTAGAATTATTCTTCCTAGTAGGTATCAATCATAATCTATGTCCAAATACGAGACTCGAAATAGCCACTATCATCTTAAAACTACTATGTCAATATTATAGCATCAGATTTTTGAGGAAAAAAAAAATCTATTTTGGTGTATAGGCATTAAAAAAATCTTTTCATAAACTTCGTTGAGAAAAAGAGGAAAGAGTCTGGTGAGAGTACATACTGATTAGGTAAATGCATAAGTTCTAGATGCAGCAATTTAGTCAGTGACAACATAACATTTTTCATTAGTCTGGGATCAGTGTTTTCATCTTAAATAAAGAAAATCTTTTTCAGTGACTCCAAGCAAAGCAAAGGTCTGTGATAAATGAGCCAGTAAATAGCTACATATATCTGGCAACAGTAATCCATCCCTTTATTTCCTCAGGGAAAGCCAGTAGTTCAGGTGCATGCTGCTAACCAAAAAACATGTATTGTCTTTTTTAACAGGCATTTCTTATTTCATTTATTCAAAGCACACTTGCCAGCTGCTTTACCTTGGAGAAGACTTCATGTTCTGTATCCTAACTGGATGAAATTAATTAAGATAACTTAGATTCCAAGTACCTAATTAGGTGAACTGTATCTCTGTGGTGGATGCTTTTTTTTTTAACACAAACCTGGTGACTTTTGAGAGTCTATCTGCAATGTTAAACAAGAGAGGCCAGAAAGTGATCTATGGCACTACAGCATCATCATCTATAGAGTTACTTATTAATTCAATTTCAAGCTCAGTTCAAAAGATATTATGTAGTATTGAGATATCTGCTGACTTTAATAGAGCTCAGCCGGAACACACGCAGACGGCTGTCAGCAATGTGTGTTATCCCCCAGGAGTACTTAGGTGTTAAGCACCATTTGCATTTCTCTATTGTATCCTGCATGGCCTATGGTATCCTACCAGCCTAAAGGGCACCTATGTCCCGTAGTTCCTGCCCTATACACGCTATAGGTGCTTATTATTCTGCCACTAGATGACCATTTCTAAGTCTTGATTTCTGTCCAGATAAGTTCACCCCAAATCTGAAACCCCATGCAATCATTGCTGCTCCATACTTCAGAATCATCCAGTAACTACCCAAAAGAATGTATACCAGTGTGACTGTTTTCATTGCATAAAAATGCTGTTAATTCAATGTCATGATTATATTTCTCTTGTGAATGAAGAAAGCCTGAGAATTCTAAGACTCCTTTTCTTTTCATTCTGTTCTTTGAAAAGACTCCACAAATGGGCTAAATCATAACTTTCTGAAGTACATAATGAAATAGTCCTATGAACAATAATATTAACGGATTTCTTATTCCGAGAGCTAAAAGGCATGGTAAACAAGATCAGCATTTAACTGAGTTACCAGGAATAAATACAGAAGTTGCAAAAATAGTTTTATCATTCTTCTTATTATAAGCTGACAATTCAGCTACTTGAATTATTAGAAATTTCAGATGGTTTAGCATATCATTATTTGAATAAGCAATAGAGCAACAAAATATAACTAAGGAAAAATGAAATATTAGAAAAATCACAATCACTGGTAAAAAAACCTCTGTTGCACAGGAAGTAACTGAATCAAAAAAGTTTAATTATAAAAACAGTTGTACATAATTTTGCTCCCTCGTCTTCTTGCTAGGGGATTCAGTTCTTTGGTGAGTTAACCTATCTTGAAAGCAAAACACCACTTATGTGTTCACTTACTCCCTGCACCATCCAAAAAGGAACAGGGAAGGAATAGGAAAGAAAAAGCAAGAAAACTCATGAGTTGAGATAAACATGTCTTAATCCGAGAAGAAGAAAGAAGAAAGAAGAAAGAAGAAAGAAGAAAGAAGAAAGAAGAAAGAAGAAAAGAAAGAAGAAAGAAGAAAGAAGAAAGAAGAAAGAAAGAAGAAAGAAGAAGGAGAAAGGAGAAGAAGGAAGAAGGAAGAAGGAAGAAGGAAGAAGAAGATCATCATCACAGGTAACAAAGTAAATCCCAACTCAGCCTAATCACTGTGGGCAGTAAAGTGGGAAAAAGAAAAAGCATGACACTGTGCAGACACTGCTCAGTAATATTCAGAACAGCAGCATGTTTTCAACACTTAGTCACAAACCCTAAACACAGCAGTGCATGGACTTCTACGGAGGAAACAATAACCAGAACAAGTTTTAAGGACCGTTTTTCAGAGACCAGTTTTTATGTGACAGAAGTATATGGTTTTGTGTATCAGCAGCAGTGCCACAGCCAGTGTTGTTGTTTACTATTGCATAGCACCAGGATCTGGAGTAGCTGTTATTCAGCTGAAACTACATGATTTGCATCATCTAAAACAACTTTTAAACCTGAAAGTGGCCTAATCAGTGATTTATGATTCCATTTTCCTAGATTATTAAAAAGAAAAAGGGAAAAAGAAAGAAAAAAAGAAAAAAAAAAGAAAAGGAAGGGTGAATTTCCTACTACTGCATATTAAAGCCACCTGATACAGATGTTTACCAGTTTACTCTAGTGACTATATATTGCTTCTGTTTTGAATTCAGTACAGCACTCAAGCAGTACATAAAAACTCTGAGTATTGCCCCAACACTGCAAAATTTAGCAGCCAGTTTTTAAAAGAAGAGATCTTAGATTCTGGAAATTATTTTCTAGTCAAATTAAGATTATATCAGAACAGTTCTTGAAAATCAATATAACAATTTCTGAGTTGTTAACACACGTGGAAAAAGTCAAATTCAAGAAAACAATGCCCTAATTCTTTTGAATTGTATGTCTGAGGAATAAAGATACTTCAGGTTTGTGCTGGACTGAGATACCCTGACTAATGTGTCATAATTTGAAAATATTTATTCCCTAAATTATGTTTTCTCCATAATTCATAGGAGGCCCTCCTGAAAGGTGAGGACATTTTATTTCCTTTTTCAGAAGAAAGCAGATATTCTCCGAGAGAATGCTTCTGCATCTCGATGGGATTCTTAACCACCCAACTATTTGTATGACATGATGCCCAATTTTTCATGTTTTGACTAATTTCTTTCTATAATATGATAGATAAGTGCAACTTCTGAAATACATCCTTTCTTTCAACTTCTCTGTCCATACACATAATTTAGATTATTGCAAATATAAGTACTATGCTGGTATGACAAGATTCAAGATATTTCAAATGCGAGAGAAATATAAGTTAGTCTGCAGACTGTCTTGTCTAATCTAATTTTAGCCACCTAAAAGTTAAGTATGTGAATCGAGCAGTTCCCCTTGGCACTCAACATAGTTAATGGAAGGAGACAGTGTGAATGACTGTTAGATAGATAGAGTGACTGTTTTTTCACTTGTGAGATAATGACCTAAGACAAGTGGAAGAGACTTTACATAATTTAATGACAGACATAGATGACTAAATTGTGATGACTTAAACTATATTAAAAAAATCCTAATTGTAAAATTCATCAGATAACTAAGCCCAGAAATAAATAAAGGTTTAAAAATTTAGATAAAGTTTGTAAACATCACCTGTTTTTACCTGGAGTAAATGGTTCCAGGTGTACCTCCTAGGATGTGATTGGTTGTAAACAGTAGTAAACCAGCTCCCCACAAAACCGGCTCAGAGTAGATGGAGTTCAGCATAGAACTTTCAGAATTGCCCGGTAAAGACCTTCACACTCTGTAGTCTCATAAGCTTGAATAGAAATCCTATCACAAAATCTTTGATTGAGGCTAATCAAACCACGAGGTACACACACTGACTGGGTGTGGCACTCAGTGCCATGGGCTGGTTGACAAGGTGGTGTTTGGTCAAAGGTTGGACCTGATGATCTCAGAGATGTTTTCCGACCTAATTAATGCTGTGATTCCATCTACAAATCTACATTACCATAGTTATTATGTTACTTCCGAAAGTCAAAATACTTAGGTATACTTATGCAGTTGGTATTTCTGCCTGGTTATATGTATCATTTTCGAATATAGTGTATAACCTGTGGCCTTTCTAGTCTAAAAATTGTATTTTTTTCCATATCAGTATATCAACCAAGAATAAGATACCTTGGTATCTACATTTTTAGAAATATGCAGCAGATGGGAACTTTGAAAAAATTATGATCTAGGAAAAAGTTTTCTCCATTATTGCGCCAAGTACTCCACTAATATATGCATATTTTTGAAGTATATATTTATCAGATAAACAAAAAGGAAGGATAGATTTCCATTTAAAACAGAAGTTAGGGAGTTTGTGCTTGACTCATCCCACTTCCACCCACAGTTATATTACCTTCTGAAAATACAAAATTTCCTTTAGTCATATATTCTATGAATCCTTAGTGGATGACTTCCTTCTTTGGGTACACTCTCCTTAACAGAATGCTTAAGGTGCAGGCTTAAAAAATCTCTTAAAGGACAATACTAAGTGGGCTTACGCTTCTGAGAAAGATGACAAATGCTGTAGTGGCATTTATTTATTTATTTATTCAGTTGCCTAGATAAACAGATATGGAAAAAGAAACCAAAAACTAGAGAACAAAACAACAAGGAAGCCTCCCACACTTTTCTGCTGAAAATCGCCTGCAGCAAAACTTCAACTATATACATCTTTACCATTAAATCACCATTCTGGAGACAGTTTTTCTGAGGAGGTACATCTTTGCAATTTTTCCTATTCACTTCACTTTATCCCTCGTGTGGAAAGTGGCTGTATAGCCTCTGCTGATGATATTCCAGCTCGTGCTACCGAAAATGCAGTCAAATGTTTTTGTCTTTTTCAGTTCATTTGTGATTTACTCATGGTCGCATTCATTGGTTTACCCTTCACAACCTCCTGATATTTTGAAAATGTATCTTTTTCGGTTATTGAAAAAGAGACTGATTTAAAAAAAAAAAAAAAAAAAAGATGTTGAAGCTTCATCTCACTAGCATCCCCTAATGAAGGTCGCTGCTGGCGCAAACAGTACAAAGGCAAATGGCCCTTCCCCTCCACTCCAAAGCCTCCCTCCCCATCCTGCCACCACATATAAAGTTACAATCAGTTAACTGATCTTCAGCAGAATCACAGGAGCTGGTTGTATTTTGAAGTACAAAACACTGAAACGATAACAATATAAGATAGAAAAAACAGCTTTTAAAAAAGTCTTAGAATAGCACTTTAAGTGCAGAAATGGCTAAGAACAGATAATTACTGAAACTGAGCTGAGTTGTTAAGCCGTGGTGGTTTGTAATATCTCTCTATACTTTGAGTCTAAGATAGTTGCATTCTGTGGTATTAGTCTGAATTATCTTTTCTGGTAACATTTAACTGCAGTTACCTGCAATTTAACCAATACAAAGACTTCAATTGTTTAAGTTTTATTAATCCCCCCCTCCCCCCCAAAAGTCCTATCTATATAATAAGTATGCTTTGTTCCAAGAGTAGTCTGCATAAAAGTGATCTTCCAAAATAGACTCCCATTTCACTCTTCAGATATTTTCTTCCTGGTGCTAGAAAAAAATATTCTATTTATTGAACCTCATTTAGTTATGTAAAAGTTGCTTCTGCTGGTATTTGAGACAGGCTGATTTATCTAGTGCCCTCCTTTGGGGCTGGCATGTATGACAGAAGACCTCCGTGAGATCTATATCTTCCTGAGCTTTCAGAGTTGGGCCAGCCATCTTAACAAAAGTTTCTCAGAAGGTTTTCGGTTCCTACATTCAAGCAACTGAATTGAAGCCACTGTTTCTTTGGATACCAGCTTCATCTGACTTTACACACTTAAACAGCCCTGTTTTAGCAGGATGCTTGGAAAATCTGTCACTGAATAGCAAGTTGACAAGTGGAGTATGAGCTCGCAGTGTGCCCTTGTGGCCAGCAGTATCTTGGGGTGATCAGGAAGAACGTTGCCAGCAGGTGATCCTGCCCCTCTACTCAGCCCTAGTGAGGCCACACCTGGAGTATTGTGTCCTATTCTGGGCTCCTCAGTACAATTTATAATAATATTAGCGTTGAAAATATGCAAGATGAAAAAATTACAGGGATAGAGGTAAAGTATGAGAAAGTTGTGCTGATGATTCAAATATCATCTTGTGTTTCAAGTGCATCTAACAAACCTGTCACAAGATATTTGCAGAAATTTTTCAGCAATAATTTTGAAGTAATTTAAAGCAGAACACGTTCATAGATAACTCTCTACTAAATATTCTAAGAAAGTTCCAAAAACTTGTTAGAAATGGGAAACTTAAATTTCTCTGAATATTGTAATATTTGGTAAAGGTATAATGTTAACCTTTTCTGTATCAATCCACTTGAGCTTTACAAGATAAAACTTTCTTTCAGTATTCCCGTCTTCTTCCTAGAATGAATACTCATTGGATAAGTTCTTTTCATAAATTTACTGAGATGACGGTAGTTTTGCAAATAAACTTCTCAGGATGACAGCATCTAGTTGATGTACTCATAATCCAAACATATGATTTTCCTGAACTAAATGTAAACAAGGGTGAAAGACACTTCCCACAAGCGTGTTTAAACTGACTAAAATATTGCTATATTTTCTGATTACTTGTTCTGCTTTCCTTGGTAGCTCTCAGTTTTAATGCCTGAAGAGTATAGACTTGACAAAGTCTTCTGTTTGACAAAATTCCACTCAGACTTATTTGAAAATACTCTGAATTCTTTAGAACAATATCCATTTGCGCCAACATTTCGGTTCTGTCTTATGTAATTGAGACACAAATTCCAAGCCCAACTTCTCAGAAGAAAAGAATCTCAAAGTGAGAAAATCTGGGATTTTTCCAAGCGTGTTTTGTGGATTTTGACTACATATGTTAGATCCACAGTGGAACCAAGTGATTTCTGCACCAGCGTGGTTTACTGTCTCTGCTGGATTGACCTGGACTGACTGCCAGGTGCCCACCAAACCATTCTCTCCCTCTCACTCTATCTGTAGGAAAGAGGGAGAAAATATGATGAAAAGCTTGTTGGTGAAGATAAGGACAGGGAGATTGCTTACGTGTTACCATCAAAGGCAAAGGAGATAGTACTTGGGGAAATTAATTTAATTTATTGCAAATTAAACACGGAAGGATAAAGAGAATTAAGAACAAACCTAAACCCACCTTCTCCCAGTCTCCACTTATCCAGCACAAGGTCCTCTCCAGGATCACAGTTCCTGCTAGGAACCTGCTCTAGCATCTACTCTCCACAGACTTCAGCTGTTTTCAGGACATAGCTACGTGCTCTGGCACTTGGTCATCTACAGGCTGTGGGGTCGATCTTTGCTACACCATGGTCTTCCTGCGGCTTCACTGGGACAACCTGCCTCACCATAGTCTGTATCATGGACTGCAGAGGAATCTGCACCTGAAACAACGCCTCCCTCTCCTTCTTCACTGACCTTGGTATCTGTAGGGCTGTTTCACATTTTTTCACTCCTCTCTTGCAGCTGTTGTGCACCTATTTTTTCCTCTTTCTTACCTATATATTATCAAGGATATATTAGTACTTTTGCAGGTTGGTTTAGTTTTGGCAAGTGGCCATCTTGGGGCCAGCAGCAATTAGATTCCGGTGTCTTCTCCCAGAAACCATCCCTGCATCCACCACCCACACACCTGCTGGTAAAACAGCGGGTGTTTTGTTCTATACAGATGTCTATGTGTCTATGTCTGCGGGAGTCTATGTTCTGTCCAGATCTCCTTATTTTTGTTCCCTTTTCCCTATTTATTTTGTAGAAAACAAAACAAAACCAAAAATCACGCCTCAGATGAGCCTTCTGGGCTCAGCCATTCAGCCATTTGCCATAGCCATTTTTCTATTATAAATTCAAAGGCGGATCTTATTAGAAAGGGAGGAAAAAACCAAACAATTGACAAATAAAATGTTGACAGCATCAATTGTAACCAAAACATTTTACATATAGATTATAAATTCCACTGGAAAAAAAAAGCCCTAAAACAAAAAGTAGATCTCATTCACTTTGAAATGGGGTCAGGATAGTAGCTGAACAGAAATATTTTTTTCATTTAGTGCAGAATCAGATTTCAGCTGAAAACTGCATTGCTGTTTTTTGTTGTAGAAAACCTTCTACAGATCAGCAATCCATAAATATACATCAGAGCTTAGGGACTTAGAGTCTAATGTGACTAATCAGTTTAAGATTTGAATATAAAATTTAGGAAGCAATACCTGACTGCAAATACAGCCTTACTACATCATAAAGGCTATAACAGAGGGCTATATTAATCTTAGGGATGGATGAACCTCACAAATTCTGCCTGCAAAGCAAACTCACCAGCCTATCTGATGTGTTCTCAAAGACTGCAAGCACAGCAGGGTGATGTATTTGATTTGTGAATGTTTTTCTTTCAGAGAGAGAGAGCATGAAAAATAGTCTTTATTTCCAACCAGCTCATGGCTTCCTGTTTTATTTACAAAAGTACATCTCTAGTTCCTACATCTTTTGTAATATAACTTAGAAGACTGCTATTTTTTTATTACTGAATATTTTATTGGTTCTCTTAACTTCACAGTCTTCATTTATTTCTATCTTCCTCTCTATTGGTTATTACATAAGCAATTTCAACCTTTCTGGTTTCATTCACTTTCATCTACACACTATTTTATTCATGGCAATCTCTTCTTAAACTTGTCTGTTAAACCTCAGACCACTTCATTTTTCAAGAATTTCTTAAGGAGTTTCTGAGCTTAATTCTTTTTGCTTGAGAAGCATCAAGTTGCAGAGCTCTAAAGGATTTATTCTAAAATTTTAAATATACAAACAACTGAATCCTGATCTCAGTCACCTAAAGTTTGTGAATCTTCTTCATTACACTTTTTTTTTTTTTTTAACCTGGGTTTTATCTTTCTACTTTAGCTTTGGGGAAGAAATTATTGACTTTTCCTAAAACTGTAATTGTTTAAGGAGAGCTGCTCATGGAGATTTTAATTTTTGACTTTGTGAAATCAATAAAGGTAACACTATGAACAAAATAAACATCCTTGCTGATGTAGTATTCTTGTGATCTTAGTCCTGATACTGCCTTGTACAGCATTAAACCTCCCTCTGGCTTTTCTGTTGTCTCAAAAAGTTATTGTACTAACAAGAATATAACTCATTACTTGTTTGTAAGAAAGATTATGTTTTCAGTAAGTATACTCAGAATTCCTCAGTTATTTACTGCTGGTAATATTTCAGAGTAGAGACAACAATAAGCATTCCTATCATCTTGTTAGCGAATAAAGTTGTATTTTATCTCATTTTATGTCACCTTCTTTCCAAGTCCTCTGGAAGAATTTGTGCTTTTTGGAGAGGGAAAAAACCCAGTCTAGATGTTGAATCCCAGGGAAGCTACAGCTCAGAATAGATAATAATTTTCATTTGCAGGGGAAAAAAAAAAAGGTGGAATATTGACATAAGAGAAGTTGTGGAATCACTCAAGTATCTGCTTCTATTAATTTTCTCTTGCTGGAAAGGTTGCTATTTAAATTACACAGAATTAACAAAATTAGCATACATTTTGATGTAAGAGCACATTTATTTGTTTCCTTATGCTATTTTTGAGGGTGAGAAAAGTCGTAGTACTTTCTAAGGAAAATTGCTGTCTAGTTTCATTTTTTAAAAGATAATACCTTTCATGAGGGATATCGTAAGTATTATTAAGCTGAGTGTAAGTGTCCTTTATTGGTTCCTATTAAGTTCAAATATTTCTCATGCTTCATTTTCATCCAAACTTTTCTTTTCAATATTTTAGTGCTATTAGTTTTTACTTTATTTTCTCACTTTCAGTCTTCCCATTTTCTTCCCTTTCTAGAGTTATCTTAACTTTTAGCAAATGCCTTCGCTGTATTACCCCACTCCTTGGCACAGATAATATTCAGTAAGAATAAATAGAGATGCTGTTCTTGTTTATTTTCACCATTGTTATTTCACTGCAAATTTACTAAAATCAGCCTGTTCCAGTTCTCACTGTTTGTTTTTTCTTTCCCCCCGGCTTATTTCCATGCTCTGCAGTGTCAATATACTTAGATTAGTTTGAACTGCAGTTTGCTTTATAATTCTGTAGAGCTCTGTTCTTGTTATCAATAAAAGAAAAATTATATCTGTACAAATTAGTCATGTAACATTCTTACTTAGATCTTGACATAAATTCAGACTCTGTTTGCAAAAAATACTTGAGAAAGAATTTTACATCCTTGCTAGTAACAATATGCAGCCTTTGTTTGTGTTATCGGGCAGAAGACTGATTCAGTTTGTCAATGATGAGTGGAAATGTATTTGTTAACCATTTCCTTTTCTTTTTCCTGCTAGATTTGCTTTCTGCTGATTTCATGAAGTGAATTACTCACATTAATGTTCAGGAAATACTGTAATGAGCACAAGGGAACTGGTGGAATAAAGAAAGAGTGCCTTTCAGTGAACTGTCAGCTCAACAGTGTAACAGTATAACTACCATAGGTTCAGATGAAAGACTTCTAAGAATATTACTTAATATTCCATATATTAGAAATAAAGAAAGTTCGATATAGTTGGAAACACTTTAGATCAATGTTACCAAACGGTAACAACTCTCATTTCTATTTTAGAAAAAGAGCAGTTCTACTGATCAGATGTTTAAAGTTGTATGAACTTAATTACATATGTCACTTCTGCATTTGGCTAGATAGATAAATCAGAGTTTTAAGCATTTGAGCAGTATGTCAGCAACAAAACCCTATAATCTGCTGTAACTCTAAAGTTTGGGAAAAGATAATTAACTCAATTATTTATTTCATAATATTTGAGACAAAAAACCCCCTACTTTATATTTAAAGTCTGCACTTTAATTAAGCTCTCATTTGATTGATGAGAACTTTGATCCAGAATTTGCTTTGACTTAAAGAAAATACTTTAAAAATTGGCTAGTAATAAATTAATTTGGTTTTCTTTTACCAATATGACAAGTTACTGTACAAAAATTGTACTTGTCATTATTTTATTATAGTTACATTTGATGTCATAAAATCTGTCTCCCTGTGTTTTAAATGAAGAGGGAAAGTAACATTTTGAATTTTGTGATTTCCAAGTATCAAAAGTAGTTTTGCATTACCATGTTGTTTTCCTTTTCTTTTTTTCCTTTTAATAACAGAACACTTCATATTAATATTAATTTAAAGGAGACTTTTTTTGATGTCTCTGACACATTTCTCTTTTCTATTAAACTGTTTTGCATTACTTCAAAGTGCTGTTGACTTATGAGTTGTAAATATGCAAAGGGCTAATTAGCCGTGTCTCCAGCACGCCTCAACTTTGTGGTTTTGTGTTTATTGTTGCGCTTGTATTTTTTTGAACATAATTTTATTGCAAGAAAATATTCTGCAGCTAAAAGTACTTAAAACTATTTTGGATCTAAGAACAATCTGTCTTCATCTTAGAATCATTGCTGACTCGGTCTAGTTCATTAATAATGTTCCTGTTGTTTTTCTAGCTTTTTTGCACTCATTCTCATAGTTGCAAAGCCATAAAAATATTACTCATATTAACATTTAAATAACACTCATTATTTAATTTTCTTTGGGTTTCCTTTGTGTTCAAAGAATAATTTTCTGATTAGTAATGTGCCATGTCTATTAAGAAGAAAAATTATTCTATCTACATATTCTAATCATCATTATGCTTGTGGTGGCTGTAGTGATAACTCTTAAAAGCAGAGTAAATATAGCTCTCAGACAGTATTATGAATCAACCCCTCCTTACAACGGGAAAGAAATTAAGACACCAAAATTAAGACACCAAAATACACTTAGAAGTGTGGAGTAAGAACTGGAGGCCAGCTCGTGGTGGAAACTTCAAAAGCTTTTACTTATTTTTTTGGTTATGTAGGGATAACATATATATTGTAGGTTAATGCAGAAATGTGAGCATGTCTCTGTTGTGTGCGTATTCTGAGTGCCATTCAGCACTGCCTGCACATTTTGCAGGGGTGAAGTGGATTTATTGGTTCTGCTCTCCCAGAAAGGCCATTGCTGGGTATAAGGAAAGTGTGTGGTAAACATGGATATTTACATGACATTGCTTTGGAGGTAAAGACTAAATTCCTTCAGTAAGGTGGTGGAGGTAAAGGGAAGTCCCTTAGTTTTTCCAGTTTCATTTTCAATGAAGATTTCTTCAGCAATTCTTGGAGAAGAATATGTAAAAAGGTGTATTCATAAGTCTTTTCTGTGACTTGAAGGAACTTTGCTCAAATTTGGTTAACATGTCCTATATAAAAGATGTAAAACAACAGAAAACGTCTCTCTAGCTGTCTGTTTCAAAAGTGAATTGAATGTGATGGTAGAAAGTAATATTAAGCGACTTAAACTTGACAGCTTTGAAAGTCTAAAACTGAAATTCTGCAATGCTTTTGTCAAGGTATAGAGGTAAGGATGATCCTTTACTACTCAGAGCACCACAATTTCATTCTGGCAGAATGCAGGAATAATAGTCCTGTGGATTTCTTTGCTGGATATGGAACTGTGACTGCAATTAAACTGTAAAGTTCATAAAAGAACAGAAGACATCTGAATTTGCATTCAATAATATATGCTAGCAAGTTCTTTAGCTCATATCATTGCATGCCAGCTGCTGACGTGCTACCAAACCAATTAAGGAAAGTCACCAGAGTAAATGTAGCTACTGCAGGCCATGAGACTGAGCCGAAGAACATTTCACATCCTTGAAGCCAAAGTAGCTATGATTTGCCCTGTAGTAAATGCCTGTTGTTTGGCAGATACAGGTAGTGCCCTGCATTCTGTCTTTGAAGGCAGCCGGGAGATTTTACTGCATGGACCATTATGGAGCAATTACGGGAAGGAGTGAAAACCGAGATCCGTAGCATCTAACAAGGAGACAAATGGATACTACTCCAGTGAGATATAATCGATGATTCCTCTTCTTAATAGTGGTAGGTCCTGGATTGCTTATATCTTAAGCAATGCAAAAGACCCTGGAAAGAAACCACTTCAAGGTCACACACCAAGGCTGTATGAACTGTATAAAGGCGGAAGGAAAAGCACACAGAGAGCTTTCACATCCCTCTGATATCAGGGAAGGTTCTGAACCATGTTGGTACTCTTGAGTTTGTAGACAAGGACTGATGGCCATGGCTACATGAAATGTCTCTATATTATATATAGAATCAATGGAGTTTGTTTGGTTTGTTTCATTTTTAAAGGAAGCATTTACCTATACAGAGATAATAAAATATGAAATGTAACTCTATATGTGATTTAATTATAACTTTTAATGTAACGTTTGACACAGGTGTCTCTCTTAGTACACTGTATTTCAGTGATGAAAACAACCCACAATAAAAACAAAACAAAACAAAAGCAAAAAATGTGCAATTTACATGCTGTCATTAGTTTGGCCATGTGAGATGAATTCTGGGCCAAAGAACACAGTGGATGTCATGAAAGTTCTGAGGAATAAATTTCCTCATGTGAAAGCAACGCAATTAACAAGACATTGATCTAAAGACTGAAATAGTCTAGTTGATATACAACTTGCAATATATTCAAGGAGAGATGATCTGTACAGGAAGTCGTTACAACACCTGAATAAATTAAATGCTGGTTAAGATTCAGACACCATGTATTTTGAGATACAAAGTGCAATTTCAGGTCACAGATGAACATGAATGAGAAAATTTGTTTTAACCTCTAGTGCTATAGATTACATAAAAATATATCATACGTGTTACAAAATGGTTGACATAGTAGTAAGGATTTTGTAAATCCAGCTGATAATAGTGTCTATAGACTAAGAATAATCTCATGCTAATAGAGAATCATAAATCTTGAATATTGTAGTAGCACGGATGCTAAAAGAAAAAGAAGAAAAATCACGGTCCTGACACTCTAGTCTATTCTGATGTAAGATAAAACTTGACATTTGCTCATCTTTAAGTTACGTACATGATAATACTACAATGCCATAATAGTAGGAGTCACTTTAAATTCGTGCTGTGATAGGTTGGGCAGAAAATAAAATTTTGGGATTATATGCTATCCAGAGAAAATGTCATATTAAGTAATTAAATATCATCCTAACACCTTCCTGAAACTGAAAATTAAAATTTCATACACAGAGACACTTAGACACATAGACTAAAGATTGAAAGAAGAAGACTTTTATCTCAGTAGTGCATATGTCTGTATGTGGACTGATAACAGCCCAGGAGAACACGGGAGATAATTAAGCAAGGTTCAGAAGAAGCAATGTTTGAGAGTATAACATAGCTATTCTACCATCATCTCCACAAGGAAGCTTCATTTCATGCTTAGGATTGAGTTTCACTGGTTTTGCATCAGCTTTTGTTAATGCCCATACCCAGAAGAAATCACCCTTTCGCTCTACTTAGAAGAGGTGTCTTCAGGATATCAAGTGCTCTAATATCTAATCCCTCTCTATAGGTGAAAGAAAACAAAAAAGAGAAGAAAAAAAA
>VZTF01008193.1:485432-646246 GCA_013397755.1 Cnemophilus loriae | reverse complement strand
AAAAAAAAAAAAAGAAGTAGAGTTTAAAAATTCCAAACTTACAGGCTCCAGACAATTTTGCCCTGCACTGATGTGGAAAGAGTGAGTTCGGATGGATGGATCTGCTTTTCCTATATATAAATGAAGCTGCATAGGATTCAAATGAACAAGAAATGCTACATAGACTGTAAGAACCTGTGTCATTCACAGTCAGCTTTATTGCTATTTATTCCATGTGAATTTTGTCAATCTTTCCCACAAATAAGAAAAATGTAAGTGTACACGCATGTGTCAAATCTGAATAAGTTTATGCCAGATGAATATCAAATTTGTGAGTTAGGGGTTTCCAGCCTATGCTTCAAAATCACTGTAAAGTGCAACAGGAAAACCTCCATTTATTTACATCTCCTGAGCTGTCTGCTACCACTGTCATTGAAATATGATTCCTTCTAGTCTTATACAAAATAGATTATCACCTGCAAAACTTCTAAGTCCTTCCTCTATATGTCATGCTAGTGGAGATTTTTTTTTCCAGTTCTTTTACTGAGAGTAGTAAACCTTTTTGTTTTTTGTTTTTCAACTAATTTACTGAGAACAAACAGACAGTGGAGCCAAGTAGAAGAAAATTTGTCTCACCAGAAGAATGATGCATGTATCTAGAGCATTCTGAGAAAAATCCCTGGGTTGGTTCTGCAAGTTACTATTACACTGGAAATGGTGAGAATAGAGGACTCTGCTCCATCATGCAATATGATGCCTCTGTTTATAATCTTGATTGCACAAAATTCTGACTAAAAATTTTGTGTCATGATTTCCACATGAAAAAATGCCTCATAATTGATGTTTTTTCTCACTTGAAAATGTGTTTATATACAGATTTTTTTCTTTATTATTTCTCTCTGAGGCAGCTCCTGTCTACAATCAACTGCACCAGAGCATGGAAAGCTAACAGGAGGAGATGGAAGCCAGAATGCTGCTAGAAAATGCTGCTAGAAGGCTACAACCTAGTTGCCATTACTGAAACTTGTTGGGATGAATTACAGGACTGGAGTGTGGCTATTGAGGGCTACGAGCTGTTCAGACGGGGCAGGAGAGGAAGAAGAGGTGAAGAGGTTGCCATCTACTTAGAGAAAGTGATAGAGTGCAGAGATGTCCCTGAATAATAGCCATGAGAAGATTGAAAGTAAGATTTAGAGACTGGCCATCAAAGGGAAAATGGTATTTGGTATCTATTACAGGCCGCTTCCTTGCTCTAGCCACAGGAGGCATGGTGCTTGCAGGTACTTGTACTGCTGGAGGACTCCACCACACCAATATCTGCTGGAAAAGTAGTACAGAGAGCTTTAGGCAGTCCAGGACATCCCTACATGCACTCACCAGAGTGCAATATATTACTAGACCAGTTGGCCACCCACACAAATGAGCTAAGCAGGGACATTAAGACTGGAGGCAGCCTGGGCTGCACTGATCAAACACTGGAGGAGTTCACGGTCCTGAGGGATGTGGGTCAGGTGAAGGATAAAGTCTGCAGAGTAAAGAACTTCAGAAAAGCAGAATTCCACTTGTTTAACAGTTAGTTGACAGGATGTCCTGGGAAATCACCCTCAGGAACAAGGAAGGAGAACAGAGTTGGCCGACCTTTAAGGATGCTTTCTACAGAGTGCGAGAGTTCTTGATTCCAAGGTGTCATAAACCAAGAAAGGAGTGCAAGGACTGTCATGACTGAGATGAGGTCTGCTGAGCAAACTGAAGGGCAAGAGGGATTGCACAGGCAGTGGAAGCAGATACAGGTATCCTGGAAAGACCATGAGGACACAGCTCAGTTGTGTAGGGGTAGGGTCAGGAAGGCCAGGCCATGGCTGCAATAGAACTTGACAAGTGATGCAAAGAGTAACAAGAAGGGCTTCCACAGGCACATCAGCCAGAAAAGGAAGGCAAATGAAAGCATATGCCTCTGACGAGCACAACTGGCAAATATAACAGCTGATGAGGAGAAGGCTGAGATACTCAATACCTTTTACCTCAGTTTCACTGGCAAACTCTCTTCCCACATCCCTTGAGTGGATGGATCACAAGAGAGGGACTAGAGCAGCAAGGTCTCTCCCACTGTAAGAGAAGATCAGATTCGTGACCTGCTTGGTGGCAAGACCAGACTGATCTTCGCTAGTGCTCACACATTCATTCACACACCTACACGTGCTCCAGATCCTGGCACCACAGATACTGATCTATCAAGATATGGTATTGCCTTAAAAACAACTTCAGTTAAAAAAAAATAAAATATAGATGTTCAGAGAAGAGAGAAAAGATTCATGGCCACCTGAGGAATCTGAATGTGTATAAGTCTGTGGAACCTGATAGGAAGCATCCCAGAGTCCTTAGAGAACTGATTGATGCAGTTTCCAAGTCATTCTCCATCACAGTTGAAAAGTCATGTGAGGTGAAGTCACAGGTAACCAGAAAAAGGTAAGCATTGTACCCATTTTTAAAAAGGATATGAAGGAGGACCCTGGGAACTACTGACCTTTCAGTCTCGCTTCTGTGCCTGAGATCCTCCTAGAAGCTCCTCTAAGGCACACGGAGGACAGGGAGGTGCTTAGACTTCACCAAGGGCAAGTCCTGCCTGACCAGCCTAGTGGCCTGTGATGGAATGACTACATCAGTGAACAAGGTAAGAGCTACAGGTGTCAGCTAGCTAGACTTCTGTAGTGCCTTTGACACAGTCCTCAACATCCTTCTCTCTAGATTGGAGAGTGATGGGTTTGATGGATGAACTGTTTGATGGATCAGGAATTGAATGAGTGGTTGCATCCAGAGGGTAGCAGTCTGAATGTCCAGATGGAGACTGGTGACTTGTGATGTCCCTCAGGGGTCTATACTGGGACCAATGCTCTTTAGTATCTTAATGACACAGACAGAAGGATCGAGTTCATCCTCTATTGTTTATACTGGAGACATAGGAACACAGGATTAGACAGATATCTTGAAGCACTAATTCCTGTTTCTTGCCATTCATGAATTCAAAAAACTCAATTTGGAAGACCAGTAGACAGTTTTATGGTAATTTTTTCCCCATAACTCCATAGACATCACAGTTAATATGGATTATTTTAATATCCAGTGACATTTATTCAATTAAACATTAACTTTCTCAGCAGGCTGCATGCTGTACAATACATCTGTCCTTAGGCAACAGATCAAGAAATCATGAAAGTCTAGACAGTTCCTGACTTCAGTCTCTAACTTTTATCTGAGAAACTTTTTCTATATCCAAGACTGTAAAATGAAAGATAAAATACAAGGATTAAAGTTCAGAGGTGGCAGTGATAGTTTAAGATGAAACAGGAAAAGAGAAAGGGAAATAATAAAAAATATCCTCTGCAAATAGAGTGTTTTGTTGCATTAACAATTATTACTGGTCTAAGAATTGGAAATGCAGCTTCCTCTCCATGAGGAAAGAACATTAAAGACTTAAATACCATTGATTCTGATTGTAATGTTCAGCGCAGTTCTGAGAAAAATACCATGAAATGCAAGAAACTTCTTGAAAGATTGTTACTTAGCTGGATGACACAGAGACAATTTTTATGTATACCTCTTTTACTTGGTCCAGGTAATCTCATAGTGAGCCACATAGATGATTAAATATAATGATTAGTTTTACACAAGCATTTGAAGAAAAACACAGCCATGCTTGCTTCCTTTTATACTTGTGACAAACTTCTGTGATAAATTGTGTTCGTTTTATTTTTATAGACATAGCAATGTAAATGCAAGAAGAATGTAATATTTAGACACCTATTTTTTAACAGGTATTGGAATCCACTGATATATGAAGAAAATAGGATCTAACAATAGGTTCTACTTTTCTCTCTCTTCTCTCTTCTTCATACATGGGCGTTTGATTTTTAGCTTTCCCCTTCTTCAACCCTGATCAATAGAAGGCTAAGACACTGTCAACCTTTATCTTAACAGTACATTCTTCTTTAACACCTGTCTTATATTTCATCTTCCTTAAATCTCTTTTGATATCATTTGTGGGCTTATGGGTCATCTGAGTGATGAGGAAAAAAGCACTGAAATACCTCTTCTATTCCCTTGCAAAAAAATGAAAACTTTCTGCATATATTAAACCCTTCTAAAACCGTGTCAAAATCACTTGGTCAAGAGTGCAAATGTCTGATATGGTGCCAAATCACTGGTTAATTTTCAAGTCACAGAAGTGAATGAAGTTACTCTAATTAATGTCAAGGAGTCAAGAATACCTCCATTCAGCTTCCAACACTTCCCCCACCAAATAATGACTCAGTTTAAGTGGCTTTGTATTCTATAAATATAATTCAACATAAGCGTGTACAAACTGCTGCTAACCTTGTTCTTAGGTGTTTCTAAGTGTTGACCCAGAATCTCACAGCCAAAATGGAACTGGCCGTATGAAACAGAAGATCCAAGGATTTATTGTTGGCTAAGCATAATCTTAAAATTTTAACCAACACACAAAAATTACTTAGATTACTCAAGCTGTAATATTATAAATAAATTCCAAATGACTACAGAAAACTTCGCTTAGAATCACTCTGAAATGTGTCAACAAAAATGTTAATATTCATGTTTAATAAGCACAAGAACAATAAGTTCAATTATTAGTCTTTTCCACAATCTCAGATTCCTGTGATGTTAAATGTTACTGCCTAATTAGAACAACCACAGAGATAAGATTTTCTACTTGCTACTCATTTACACATTCTAGTAAAGTTAATTCATGTCAAGAGATAAATTCTTTTTATCCAAACTCAGTACCATGTGTTTGTGAAGACTCATTATCAGTGGTTTAACACGCTTAATCAATTCCGAAAAAACTCAAATGTCAAAGAAATTTTTAAGAAACCAGATATATGCAGATAAACTGTAAATGGTTTTTTATCCATATTTATCATAACAAACAGCTGTCTGATTATTATCTGAAGATAGTTCATTCACTGTATTATAAATAGGATTTTTGTGATGATGAAATATGACTTTCAAACTGGGAAACTTCCGTAATTCATAAGTTTTCTTCATGATTTGTGTTTTAACTCACAGTACGAATGAACCTTAAATCTACTTTTCTGTCTAGGAGCGGCAAAATCCTCCAAAATCTATGAAAGATTTTATCTAAAATTTTGAGAGTCTTTCTTTCTATTCACTAGATAAAAACCTGTAGTTGCATAACAAGGTTTAATTATCTTGACCAAAAGTTTGGGATTTTTTCCCCCAATTCAGGAGCTGGAGATACCACCAAGCACCATTTACACACATACACATGAAAATACACAAAAAAGAAAAAAAAAAAAAGCCAGAACATGGACTGACGAGATGAAGGGGATAATTGTATAAACAAATTAAGTTGCTGACTATGTTTAATTGTTGAATTAATATTATTCTGTTTCATTTTGTCCACAAGAAAATAATGGCCTCCTAATATTGATTAAAATAACATTGCAATATTTCTGAGAGACTTTGAGATAAAGAGGATTTCAGAATTTATTCCTCTGTAAGCTGAAGTCCGATGTGCTTTTGAAAGAATGGTGAATGTCACCAACTTGCATTTTTCTGTATATTTTTGTTCTAGTTATAACATTGCCATCTTTAATTCAGGATTTAGAAATATCAGTGGTCTCAGAATATGTGTATATTTTTCCATTGCAGACTAAAGAGAGCAATGATTTTGATAGATCTAAACAGATCTGCCACCTGTTCTTTTTGCAGTACAGTGAAGAACACATTAAACAGAAAGATGCCATCAAGTAGTTATAGGATGGTACTTCACAAAACCTCTAAAAATCCTCCTGTATCTATTTTATAACACAAGTGGTAAAATCATATTTTAAAGAATGAGCATGGTTGTGGGGGTCTTTGAAATATTGTAGGATAAGTTTATAATTTATTTGTGTAACGTATTGCTTACCAAATAGTGACATATTCCATCCGGTTTTGTATATCACAGTGGGTTAAAATAAAATCTTCCTGAAATTAAAGACTGAACAGAAGGAGCAAAGGGTGCTTGATTCTTCCTCCTGCACTGTTCCAAAATTCAGGATTTTCAAAACGGTGCAGATATGTCTGCCTTTCACTGAAGATGACAGTTATTTTTATTACTGTCGTTTCTATCCACTCTTTCTGTGTGTATCCTCCACCCACATAAACAGGTATGTGTGTAAATGCATACACACACAGAGGTAAATAAATATGGGGAGGCACATTCATTGTAACTAAATTATCATAGTTCCAAAGAGGTGAACTGGTCTAATGCTGATTAAACCAATTCATTTGGATAGTGATGACTAAATATAAAATTGCTCAAGTACTACTAATCTAAATATGCTGTAATTTAAGATAAATAGCATGACGTTTACAATTCTGGCATCCTCTGGACCATTGTACAGATTAATCTATTCATTCATGCTACTTTTGCCAAAGCTGAAGCAGTTACTACAGTTGTTATTTTTTCCTGTCAAAAAGACAGTGATGAATCACCTTAAATATATTTTTTTGTTTCTAAGGACTTTTCTCTAAATCATTCCATATTTTTGAAACCCTGTCGAAACAGAGCTTTTTTATCTGTTCATAGAAAGAAATTTACTATCAATGTTAACAGTATCTGTCATTTTAAAATATAAACTGGACAAAATTCCAAGCGGTTAAACTCGGTGAATAAAATAATTTATTTAATGAAAATAGATTTTAGGACATATTGCTACACTGTAGAAACTTACTATACATACGTTTATTTTTAATACTCCTGAATTAAATGTAAACAATAATTATATTTTCCTGCGTTATAGTTCAATCATTGCCAGAAAATAACTGTAGAATGGTAAGAGATTATTCAGTAAAACAATTTTTTTTTCAGTTAAAGCTTAGAAAGAAAAGTTCTTACTAACTCAGAGACATTTCCATGTTTTTGTTTTCCAGTAAGACAAAATTTATTTTTAACTTCATTAAAATTCTGAACTGTAAGAAGTTTTATTAGAAAAAGTATAGAATAAGGTCATTCTGTCCTCTCCATAAAGAAGATTAAATAGCTACTATATAAAAGCATTACAGATGAGATTACCTTGAGATTCACTAAAGAACTTCAGACATCCCATAACAAATTTGCTCCAAAACTATGTAGATAATAAACAAACAAACAAACAGGACTGGTCTGCTCTTCTGAATAAAAGAACAGCAAGATGCATCACTGAATCCAATCTTAATTCACAAGGACATTTTCTTTTTCAAATACTGTTGAAATTGAGCATGCAATTTAAAAAGCCTCTTACCAGTAATGAAAAGTGAGCTGCTTATTCACAATAACTATGACAACCACAATACACTTTTGGTAATATTGAAATAATTCTGTACATAAATATATTTAAAAACTGGTTCATATGTAAAACACATTAGAGCAAAGGAAAAAAGTTTATTTTTGCTTTGAATACTGAGGACTAATGAAAAAATCTTCAGGTATATATAGCATTCTGCTGCCTGGGAATCTAACACAATGTTCATGATTAATGCTTACCATCTCTTAGCTTTCATCCTGTTTTTGCAGGTAAACAGCAAATTTATTGGATCATCACTGACAAGATCTTAAATTCAGAGCATTATTTATATGTTTGGTAGCTATACTGAGTTCCAGTTAATATATGGATGAACAGCAGAGGGTTTTTTTTTTTTTCCCCGAAAACTTTAATTTCTTCATAAATATATTATGAATAAATAGAGTATTTTGATTTTGCAAGTGAGGAAACTAAAATGCAAACATATTTATAGCACACGCTCAGCTGTTTGGGCCCTACTAAAATGCCTATGTTAGGGGAGAGGTTTCTCTCTTTCACTGAGGGAGTGCAATGCACTGCACCTAGAAGTGGCATTAAACAAGTGCCCTGCCATCACAAAAGGAAGTACAAATCTGCATCTCCTCTCTACATGAAGGCAGCACACAGGTGAAATCAGGACCCCGCTGTTTCAAGCACAGACATAGGCACAGTTGCCTGTCTGTTTGAAACTATCCCTCCTCTTCTGGCTTTTCTTTCACTTTGCATTCACTTCAAGAGACAGACGAGTAAAGTCGTCTAATTTAAACATATCTCTTAGGTCCCTGGGCTACATGAGAAAAATCCTGTCAGAAGTGACTTGTGAAGGATATACACAGAATTAATTTTGTGCTGCTTACTTCAGGAGAGATCTTGGACTCTCTCACAGATGCCGAAACTGCTTATGACTCAGCTCTGGGTCAGAGCCAAGTACTCATCCACAATGCTCCGGTTTCCAGGGAAATGAAAGATGAACTCAGAGGCTAACTCTTTGAATTTATGAAGACACATCATCTAAAATAAAACCGAAGACAACTGTAGTGAATCACTGCAGAACTATATATCCTGACTTCTGTCTGTTTTCTTTCCACTTGAACAAATTCTATCTATTTAAATAATATTAAAAATGGAAAAAATGTAAATAGTTCCTAAAGAGAAAGAAGGCCACCAGTTCTCAAAAATCTTTTTAATAGAGACTATATAAATGAACATATTTAAGGTGTGTTTTTAAGTAGCTCAATATTTAAAGCCCCTTATTAAAAAAAAAAAAAAAAAAAAGTCTTAGTTCATGTTCCTGATGAATACATAGAATTTTTGTTTTATGAGATACTTTTTCCATATTCCAGCCTCTGAGTTTATGCAAAATAATTGTTAAATACTAAAAAGGAATATAGGAAACAATGTAGCTTAAACTTGACATATCATTATCCAGATCAAATTCCAGACAGCACTAAGGCTGTGCTTGTAGTTAAAATGCAGGGATAATATTAATCCTGGTAAGACCTGCCTTATAAGAACAGCCCCAGGAAAGAATTGCCACTGCAAGATTCTCAGTCCCATACCTATCATTTTTTTCAAAAGTTACAGTCAAAGGTTGATATAAAATTTGAGTATAGCCTAGTCTGAGGATGGATCACTACAGTATCTTTACCTTTTTTGTCACTCTAGGTCCTTGAGTAAACCAACATTTATTACTCAGGCGTTGCACTTCCGTTTCTTCTTCAGAGGGCACACACTCTCCCTAGATCAGTTTATCTTATAAAAGCAAAATAAAACTCATGAAACAGATATTTTTAACATTTTATCCTTCATTAGTTACAGTATCTTCTCATATGCACCTTATTCCAGGTGTGCATTTTATTTGGTTGGTTTGTTTTTGTCAACAGCTCGTCATAATTGCACTGCTAAGTCCTCCAATCCATGTATTTTTATGTCAGCATGTCATTACAGAATGTAATATATATGATAATGATGCAAAGTGTGACTAGTAAGCTCCTTCTTATCATCAAATTTGAGATGCTACCAAGCCATCCACCACTGTTTTGTTGCAGAAAGATTATCCAAATGCTAGAAGGAGCAGTATTTAATGTATCTGAGTCATAGAAAAACATCTTACTGTTTCCTTTTGGTTCCTTTAGGTGGTTGAAACTACATTTGCCAAATACTTTTTCCATGCGTCTTACCTTTCTTATCTCAGAGGCCCAGAGTATAACTTAGCATAACATTTTAAATGTGATTTATGTGCTTAGGAGTCTGAATCTCGGAGGAAAATAATGAATCCTAGGATCATAAATTATTTGGTGTTTTGAAAATCTAAATTCTTGCCTCCTCTGTGTAGACAGAGTAAGGACATAGCCTCAGTCTTATGTAACTAGAGAACTAATAGGAATCCTCTTATAGAAGAAGAGATATTTTCATACTTGTTCTTACTATAACTGTGAAGCAAGCAATCAGCAAAATAATGGAACCATATTTTTGACCCAGTGTCGTGTCAACCAAGGGAACTGAGTCATCACCTCAGAAGAAACTTATCATAGCCTTTCATATTGGCACAACTACACAGAGCATTAACTCATTAACATAAAAAAATGGGGAACCACCTTGCTAGATGAGCTAAATGCAGCCACTCTTTCAAATCACCTGGGAACTGACATGACATTTTTCAAAGGTATGTCTTATCACTTTGAAGAATGGATGGCCTAGAACAAGCAGCTCACACTGTATTTCGCAGCTTCATGTTTTTTGATACTTTCATATAAACTACTATCATCATTTAAACATGCCTTTTCATTTTTCTAGTTATTGCCACTTTGAGATTCAGAGTAGTTGTCATCCACTTCTAATTCAAAAAGGCCCCATATTTTGCAATCTTTAAAAAATCATCAATGTGATCTTAGTACTGTGCAGATAAAAAGAGAAAAATTACGAAATGAACATTGAAAGCATATACAATGAACTTTTCAGAAGCATAAACGCATCTATTACCTCCTGTTGGCTCCAAAACAACTTTCATTTTTCTCTCACTTTACACTTTAAAAGTTTTTCAGATCTGACAGTTGCAAAACAGCATTCACATCATAGTCTTACCTTTGACCTTCATATTACAATTTCTAGCACCATAAATATTCCCTATTCAGGGACCTCCACAGACTCAAGTGAAGTCTCTTGACTATTTCCAGCTCCAAATGAAGACACTTACTAATACTTGACACTTTGGCTTCATAGCAACGAATGGAAATAAGAAATCAAAAATACTCTTTGCCGTTCATCTGAAAGGAGTTATTCACGTATTGATCAGCTGTCAGATGTACAATAACAGATCATGGGAACAGGCCTGAGCCTGTTTATTTCACTTGTCCACTGAGTTCTCCACTAAGATGATCTAGATAGAAGCACTTTGTGCTTTTTAATCTGAAAACAATATTCCACGTCATTGGATATTCAGATGTTTGTTCTACATTATCTCCAATGACTGCTGTTATATTAAATTCATCCAATATGCCCTGTTATATATATATATATAATATTACTGTTGTAGTAAAAAAATTTTAATTAAAAGCCATATTTTTATAAATAATCACTTTTAACTTTCCTTATTTAACTGCAGATGCAGTAATGCTTTAAAGAAAGACATTTTGTTAAGATAGGAGCCAATGAAAACCAGCTACCATATTGCACTGAGTGTTTTACTGGAGAATTGTGCTTGATATCTTTTAAATAGTAGTTTTATTTATGGTTAGAAATTTGCTAAGGAAGTTTCTTTATACTGAAATATTCATGATTTAGATCCATGAAAGTACTCCCTTGCTCTTTCTGTGACTTCACAGGATCTAAACTAAAATAAAGTCATTATTTAGGCATCAGCAGTATTAGAAACACGAGAAAGCTAACTTTCTAAGGAATTAGAATTCTCCTTTTGAGGAGAAATTTTGGATGTTATAGATCCAAATGTTTTCCCTGGGTAGCATCACGCTGGAAAAGAAACAAAGCTAGTGTAAAGAAATATATTACATCACAGAGATTCATGGGTCTGTAGAGAAATGTGACTTGATTAAAGTGCATATAGCTAGATTGGGATCATCCACTATGCAAGGTACAGAGTGAATATCCTCTTGCTTATATCAACATAGAGTTTACAAATAAAAATATCCATAACGTTTCAAATAATCTTATTTCAGGTGAAATCTCCCCCAAAAAACCAGGATGTCAGTGATTTACAAGTATGAAAAAAAGAAAAAAATCTAGATTCTAAGAAATTAAGATAAGCAAGGTTATTTTGAGCACTGCTTGAAATCTGTCTAGTTGTTCAGTTCTTTTCCTCTCTATGGAAAATTTGAATACAATTTTTTATGTGTAAACCATAGATAAGTACCAGTTGATGCAACCAGGAAGCAAAATGCTATTTTATATGAAGGCTTGTATTATAAGTTCAGCTTTTTTCAGCATATGTGTTATACAGAAGTTATTTTAAATATTAAATATTATATTAAATATTTTAATTATTTCCAGGTTTTAATTTCTTTTTCAGGAAATGTATGTTGGGTTACAAGGAATTCTCTGACTCACGAATAAATCTGATAGTTGATGACAATGCCTTCTGAATGAACACATTCTGAACAAGCACGAAGAAAGAACAAAGCGTATTTTACTATGGATAATTTAACTTTTATTAACACTTGACTTCAAGAAAGCAATGAACTCCAGCACACTCCTTGGATTTCACACTCATCGCTTTGCTCTCAATTAGCCCTCAGTACTCTGAATCAGAGTGCACAGTCTCCAATGTGTGTCAATCACACTGTGCTCCTTATCCGAGATTTGTCAAAAATCTCAAGCCTTGTCTTTATTGTCACTTAGAGAAATGATTTTGTCTTTGGTTTATGCATATTGATTTCAAAGCCATTCTGGATGCCTCTAAGAAACACATATTCAAGGAGAAAAAAACCCTGAGATTGAATGATGCTACCTAAATAAGATATTAACCAAACTTCACACTACCTTCTGAAAAAAAGCGAAATGTCTTGCAGCATCCTCAAATACATAGATACTAAAAGTCTCTTCCAAAAGAGACATAACCCGGGCTCCTAGACAGTGTCATCTGCTCTCTGACTATTCTGGGCTGATGTTTGCTGGTGATACACACTCACCTACACAGCTGCGCTTGCTCCAGTTCCTGACAGCATGGGCACATAGATCCCTATGACATTAGGGTCCCACTCTAGCTGTTGGCACATTAGTCCACTCCGCTGTCTCCAGTTCCTGGCACTGTGACTCCATGGGCTGCTGACCTATGGGCTGGCTGTAGGGGCTGACACGCAGACTTTGTCCTTCATTTTTCCCTCAACACTGAACAAGAGTCCATCTCCTGCAAAAAGAGTTAGAAATAGCATTTAACAAGGCAGAGCAGACTGTGCTGATGACACGCTGAGCATTGCCACACAAACAGCCATGAGTTTACATGGAATCAACCCTTTTGTCACCTTATTTTTTTTGGTCTTATACAAAGAATCTACTTCCCTCCGTTTCCCAACCTCAACTTCTTTAAGCATCCCACAGTAAATCTTGTGCTATCCCAAAATGCTCTTCCCCTGCATGCCACAATGTGTCCCACACCTCTAGGCAGTGACCCCTCCTCATCCCCAAAGGTACTCTGAAGAGCTGCTCCCTGACTTTTCCTGATGGGGATCATACCCGGGCCAGAGTCTGGGAGCATGTGTGTGAATTTATACGCACTGACATGAAAATTTCTCAGCTCCAGCCAGTGTCTTTGAGCCAATAGTTCAGGAGAGATGGAGATTTAGAAAGAAGCACTTACAAAACACAAAGAACTCATCCTGATGCAGAACTATTGCCCTTGCTTCTTTGTGATATTAACTAAAAAAACAGCAGATATACAGTGCTGCATGAAGCAGTTGGAAATCAATTTTCAATCTAAAAGGTGACAATCAATATTACTTTCCACACCTGAGAAGCTGAAGGCTGAGGGGCAAAGTTTTCCCTCTGGATGACCAGAACATCCATACTGCCAGTGGGATCCACCACAATCTGTCTTTTGGTTAGTATAATGTATTCTTTATGTTGCATTTGAATATGTATTTCTTGGCTACAAGATATCCTGGTCTTTGCTCTACAGATCCCATGGATAAAGAGCAAAGAGATTCATTATTTCTGAGACTATTATGCAAACTGCTCCCCTAGATCCATATTATAGTACATTTGAAAATCGTTCCACATATCCAAATGTTCATTTTCATAGTACTTCATTTTTTCCTCAGACAACCTACAGCGCAATGGTCTGTACAACAGTGTGTCACATCGATATAATCAGGGGAATAATATATGTGACCCAAAGGCTTTTTGTTCCCTGCAGCAGTTCTCCTGGTAATATCCCTGCAGTAATTATGAAGAATATGCAATGATGTGCAGAGATACTCTTTCCTCTGACACCCTGGGGAATTCTGCGGGGACGCGTCCTTGGACTTTTAACTAGATTGATGTCCTACAGGTCTTTTTTTAGCATGGTGTATGTGGATAATTTTTTATTCTAATGTCTGTGGAGCTCTTCAGAAGTGATGCCCTTGAACCCCTGCCAAAGGGATTCCCTGAAGGCCTTGTGTTAGACAAGCATAGTTTGTCCCAAATCTTTCAGAAAAATGAGTTTATCACTGTTGGAGATTTTTAAGAGGGTGATGACTCCTGCAGTGTATATTTGCTTGGGATTTTAGAATGACAAAGCCTCTGAGAATATTCCATGTCGTTGTTTTGTCACTTCTATTAGTTGCACTAATAAAGGTTTTCCCCTTGTCATTCTCCAGCACTTTCACTAACTATTCTTCTCATTTAAAAAAGCTCTAGTGTATTCCACGCTTGATGTCACAATCTTATCCAAGACTACTTTATATTAGTTGAGTATAGGCAACACAGCAATGGTGTTGCAAATGTATCTGACAATCTGTAACTGTGGAAATACACCAATGCTGGTGTGATGGAAGTCACTGAGAACAACTTACAAGTCAGAATCAAATGAAACAGGCAAGATGTGTGATTTGGGCCAGACAAGCTCACCACTTTTTTATGGATACAGATCCATGCTGAAAGAAGTGAGAAGCACATGTTTTTCTTTCCATGCTATGCAGAATAAAAATTAAAAAAAATAAAAAATTAAAATGGTGAGGAGTTAAGGTGATTAGCGATTGTGTCTCCACTTTTTTTTCAAAATGCTTTCTAGGGTAACACTCGAAATTCTGCAGCTACTTTGTCAAAGAACTGGAGGAAAAAAATAGACAATGAGCCTTCTAGGATAAAACAAAATTGATCATAAATGCTTTGCCTGAATTACTATCAGTCCTTTGACTTCTACTTCTTGCAATATTACTAAAAAATATTCTTGTATATATTGCACACAGCTATACATACGTTTTTCAATAAATGACTTTCTAATTTTCCTTAAAGGAAGTAGGATCTCAACCTCGATGTTTTCCACCTAAAGCCACAAGGATCACTAATTCATTCAGAAAATTCCTATCTGTGTCTGACATAACTTTCTATACCCTTTCTCTTCTACAGCCCATTGAATGCAGCTTGATTATAATCAGTCTGTAAGGATTTCTTATTATCTGTCTGCAGGATTTTCATTAAAGTTAGTAGTAATTAGGCAGTCTAATGCAAAAGAAACGATACAGAGTTATGACCTCATGCCTGTCCAGGGCATATATGTTCTAGTTTTCACTCCAGGCATTCTACCCATTCTTCTTCTGATTAGTCTATTCGTGTATTTACTGGGTAAATCCAAAGACTTGTAATATTAGTGAAGATTTATGACATGGTAATAATTATCTAAAATGTTCACAGACTCTCATGAAAATATGATCATGCGGAAATTTTCTTCCAGAACCACAAAGAAATGGCCTAGTTGAAAAATCATATGCAACAGATATAACATTATTTCGGTCAGAGCGTTCAAAGTATCTGAGATAAAACATTCAGAAAATACGAATGTTTAAGGTTTTACATTTTGAGATTTAGCAAGGAATGTTTTAGTGGAAACAGTCTTCCAGTACTGGTAAAACAGCAGTGCGGCAAGATATTAATAATGGTCCTCATGCTTCGAAAACTTTTAATAGATTTCACTGACTGTAAAAAACCCACATTAAATTGTGGGTATATAGAAACAAGCATGCACACAAAACTGAAATGTCTTAAAAACAGTTTGATTCACACCTTCTAACTGGCTTTTAAAAATACTGTTTTCTTTTTTTGCTCCCAGCTTGACTGTTATTTCTGCAAACGTAATATTTTTTAGAGTTTCTGAAATGGAAAATCAACACTGTAAGGTTGTGAAGAGTTCCCTGTTGCCCTGGTGATTTACCATTGTATGCAATTTCAACCTGTTTTTTTTTTATATAGTGCTATATTGATACTTGTGTATGCGCTATAGGGGAAGAAAAATATTATTTGCAATGTGATTGAAACAAGCAGCGTATAACAAAGTGCCACATGGCGTGCTGAAGGTGTAATGCTTGATGTTCATTCAAAAAACTTGCTAACATTAAAGCTCATAATATTCTTTGAAATGCAAAGTGAATGTATAGGTCGATTGAACAGTCTGCCCTCCTTCTGCTGCAGTAAAAAAATAAAAAGGGGTAAAGAAATCCTGTTTAGTTTTCCTTTATCCCGATAATTTTCATAAGTATGATGAACAAATAGTCATGATAGCTAAGCAAGTGTATTATCAATTCACATGACCCAACATGTCATTACGTGTTTTCAAAATGCAATACAGCCAGTAAACCCACACTAATATTTAAAGACATATATTTTTATAGGTCATTATGTAGCTGTGCCAAGTCTCACACACTGGACACAAAACTTGCATGTCACTGCTGGGAAGTTTCCCCAGCATGGATCCATTGCCACTCTCTCCTCATGCTGTAGAAGATGTTTGACATGCAGGAAATTCTTTGAGATTCCTTGTGCTAGAGGAGAGGGATTTTGTATGACACTTGAGTGCTTCTTTCCTTCTTGCCATGTCAGTTTGTGTACTTGTCGTGAGGCGGTTGCAAGATAAAATTTACATGAAAATCCATGAGACTTGGGACCAGAACTCACATATGTGTTTTAAGAAAAGGGTCTGCAGATACTCCAGAGCGTGTGCTCTTTCAACTTTATGTTTCAAAGGAATAACAAAACCCCAGATTTTTTTAGTAGTCACATCCATAGGTATATCAGAGTATTGATCTGAGCTGAACTTTTTCCCTGATGCTTTGAACTGAAGCCTCTGACTTTCACCCACTTTGCAAGTATTTCTTACTGGCTACCTGCTATCAACTGTATTCTGCTGCTTTGGTATTTCAGCCTTAGGCAAAGTATTCCTTCTAAACATTGTAATCAGGTTTAAATTGTTATTTCTAATTCTTTCCTTGCACTGCATAGAGAACAAAGGTACCTCTAATATGAGATTTTATTTTCTAAACATAGGTTAAGAACTCCGCAATTATTTTTAGGTATTAAATAAGCAGATAACTAAGGCATATAAATATATGAATGTGCTTAGAATAAAACTAATAATTTTTATTCTTGCTGATCTTGAAAAATGTGTTAAAGGTCAATCCAAAATATTTTTGAATGTTTTTTATTGTTTGATCCACATTTTAGAGGTAAAAAATACTACAATATTATTATAAATGCATAACAAGGTTTCCATCTAGTATTTTTTCTTTATTATAACTATCCCACGACTTAAAGGAATGAAGAATTTAAAGTATTTTACCTATAAATCTCAGAATTTTTTATTATATGCTGAAACTACTGAAGTTTCTTGAGGAATTTTTTTTTAACCTTTTGTGCTTAATTAGTTATTAAGTTAATGAAGTTCAGAGTTTATGAACTTGAAAAGGAAAATTGATTTTCATAAGTTGGGCTGACCTTGAAATTTAAAGCACAAGGGCATGACAAAAAAAAGTCAACAATATAAAGATAAATAATTGCTTTATTACAAAATGACTTGCATAATCACACCTTGTATATTGTGAGTGACAGCAATTATGCACAGATGATGAATGTTTACATAATGTAGAGTAGCTTAATTATGCATTTTTTTAAAAAAATTGCTAAAGTAGTTGTCAGAGTTAAGAAGTCAACACTACAAACATCGATGAAAACAGTGAAATATTGTGCGTGACCAAATGACATTTACACAAGTGGAAAGAACGATTGGGTTTTTGTGCATCTGCACATATCCAAGTAACAACTCAGTTCCTAAGGATGAAGTTTATGAAAATGTGGAATAACATATTGAGGCTAGGAGCAGTGATGTCTTTTCTTCTTTATTCCTTTTTCTTCTTTCTTTTTCTTTTTTTATTTTTTCTTTGTCCTCTGTTAAGGGATATCCTTGCAATAGACCCCCACTACATTGGAAGGGTTTTGTGGCACGGGTTTACTAGTGCTGTCATAAAGATTTTGTTTGACATGAAGCAGAGCAAAGACTTTCTGGGTTTACCTGGAATAAACTCCAATGTGACTTTTTTCTGCCTATGAAGAGTAATAATACTCCTTTTCAAAATTTTTAGCAAGCAGTTTTACATAATGGTGTCAATATAAACATTCAAGTTGCTCCGTCTCTTCCACAAAGTAAGCAAGTGAATCAGGTGCCAGTTGCCAGAAATTTCTGTGTCAAGGGATTTATTCTGTTCAGTCAATAGTGCATTGCTTTCTTTCATGTACAAGAATTTACACAATTTTAAAAGTATAGCAGACTGTGACCTGCAATAGTGGAAGTTATAAAGGCAAAGGTATTAGTTAAATTATTTTGTGCCTGAACGTAATATCTCCAAGGTGTATTTTTTTTGCAGATAATGAGGTTGCTATAGCATAGCAAAATACTAACAGAAATATCTGTAGTCAAAAAACCAAAAGTATAGTGGAGCTTAATAAAAATCATACATGGCCAGAAAAAGAAAGAAAGCTCCAAAATAGGTGTTTTGTTATATGTTACTGTAAGAGTGACATTCTGCTAGAAATCTTGTAAAAGACTTCGTAAAATCTTTTAGTTTATTTTTCTTAAAAAAAAAAGAAATGGAACATGACTACAGTAATTGCGTATAAAACTGGTTTAGTCTAAGATATATAGGTAAAAAAACTCCAATAAGACACACTAATGATACTTATCTAGCACGATATAGGTACGTATCATGGTATGTAAAGATTTGTTCTTTTCATTGTTTTATAATTAATCATTGCAGAATAGGAAATTTATATTTATCAACTTTACTAGTATAGCTTGCTTTAAAGGAAAATAGTACAAAACAATGTCTGCAGAAGAAAGTCATAGAGTTATATGCTTGGAACCTCAGTGCTTAGAGACTAAAAGAAAGAAGAAGATGACAAGGAACTATAACAATTTTATTTTTTTAAAGTTTTGAGAAACTCACTGGCAAAAGCGGTCAAATACTGTAGAACAAGCTAGAAATGACAGATCTTCTAAGGATGAGGTGATCAAGAGGATTATACTATTTCTTGAGACACCCTAATATCTGGAGAGAGAGCCCTCTGCTTCCCAAAGCAAACAGTATGGTTGTCCCTTTAAAATAACTTGTCAGTTACAGACTCTTTTTGTTAAATCCATTGTTGCTGACACTGAAGTACTTCCAAAGCAGTTAACAATTGCTAGAAAATGAAGTCAGCCTGGAAAGGTAGAACAAGGTGGAAGCTGTCACCTGCAGTACGGAGCAGTACAGCAGTTACAATGTAAGGGGGAATTCTGAGGTCAGAGTAAAATGCCAGTCTTTTCACAGTGTAATCGGTAAGACCTAGAGTACATTACTTTGAAACAGGTTTAGCACTTATACTAATGTAAGCAAAACATATGGCCCTGAAAAAAAACATTAGATTACAGCCATAAAGATTACAGGAGGCCTATGGTTTCAAAGCATACATTTGATTTTAACTTCCACCTCCTCCACACCAATTATTTTTCTTTATATTTAACCAAGGATCCTCATTCGTAAAAGAAGAGATCATTCGCTCATCTAAGCTCCATAGAAAAGGCAAGAAAAACAGAAAACATTCAGACCATAGAAGACCTCTCTCGTACAGATCAGTCTCTCCTGCAGCTCTTTCTGTCATCAAAAAGACCTTTTGTCAGGACTGCACTTTCAGATTAATGCAGGAAAGCTGATGAAAAAATCAGACATTTGAAAGAATAAAGGGAATAAAGAACAGCAAAAAGTACTGAAAATCATTTTGAATGCTCACTTCGTAAACAAAGCTACAAATGTTCCTCTCTGGTTGATGACTTCAGGGGCTTCTAGCACAAAGAACAACAAATTCAGCTGACTTGTTATGCTTGTAGAATAGTGCCAGAATCCCAGTATATGTTGGTAGAAGAGGGAGATTGATTGATCTTTAGAGCAGCAAGACACAGGGAAAAACAAATGTTCTGTATTTGCTGTCCTTGACATATTCCAAATCCCCAATGTTCTGGTTAAGTGAAGTCTTGCTAAGATGAGAATGCATCAAATCCTGACAATTCTTACTATTGCTAAAATAGTTCATATCTCAGTAAGTGACAGAAAACCAGGATGTTAACGTTAGTGAAAAAGTTGAGGGCACAATACACAACTTTAAAGACACTTCCCTTGTCTTCATATATATATAGATATTTATACACCTATACATATATACTATGCTATTTGATAATGTGTTATGCCACTGTACACCACTCCTGATTTATGACTGTCAGAAAACAATCTTTCATTATGTAAAGATTAAAAAAAAAAAAAAGGAAAATAAAGCTCCCAGTAAACTTTCTTTGAAGAAGTGGTAGAAAGAGAGAGTGCTTGGACAAAGAAGAAAAAAAAAGAAATGCTGCAGCAACTCTTACTCAGAGACCCCTGCTTTCTGAGGTAAAAAAGATCAAGAATTCCTCTGTGATATTCCAAGGCAATTTTCTTCTCGTACTTGCTTTTTGAGAAACAAGGTCAGTCTTTCGAGATCTCTTTCTAAACGAAAGAGATCTTTTGCTCATCTACCCAACACTATAGAGCTCCTGAGACCACTGCATTATCGATGAAGAGATTGCAGACCTGCACCACAGCTTTGCCCTATTCTTCAGAATGATTTCAAGGCAACCTGCCCTTTGAGTCTAACTGTTCTTTCAGTTCAACCACTTCTTTCTATAAATCCTCAGAAATCTCAAGATTACTTTCTATTACATGGGAAAAGAAAAGAAAAGAAAAGAAAAGAAAAGAAAAGAAAAGAAAAGAAAAGAAAAGAAAAGAAAAGAAAAGAAAAGAAAAGAAAAGAAAAGAAAAAAAGAAAATAAAATCAACCAGCTGAAAAAACCTCAAACTGCAAAGAAACCAAAATTCTTACACAGTGAGAAATAACTGAATGGCTGCTCCAGAAATATAATCAAGCTCTCAATGCAAAAGTATAAATTCCTGCCTAAATCTGACTTTTGGAAAATATGCATGGCATTATTCTAAGCTACTGATAAAATGACATATCTTTAAGGCTCTATGAGAAATAAAAAACCTGAAGCTTCTCATAACTCAGTTTCTTTCTCTTTATCATCAAGTTCTTTTAGGCACAGTTGATTTTTTTTTGCATATGACCGTGAACACTAGTAACCACTGGAGTACCAGCCATGAGGAAAAGGACAAGGTTTACACCGATTTTTTTCTCGGATACTGACCTATGGGTCGTGAATTGATTTTCAAAGCAATGACCACTCAGCCTCACCACTTTCCAAGACTCTTTTAAAGCTTTCAAGGTTTCCATTTATTTTTAGGATCAAATCAACATGCATTGCAGGTTGCCTGGCAGAAAGAGACAATCTTTTTAATCAAACAAAGTGTCTATGTGTCGCCATGATAAAATCCTTGTAAATATCTATAGTAAACATATGAATGGAAAAAAAATAAAATTAAGATATTTTAATGCAAGTGATTCCTCATTTCAGAAACAAGCTTCTTTCCAAGGAGATTTTATATCTACTTTCGCTGAGTAACAGCAGTCAATATTTTATGGCAAGGCTAAACGTCTGTCTTCAGGTGGATGTTTTAAGGTCTCCAAGCAGAAAAAAATATACCACTTCTTGGGAAGCCACACACTGGCATTTTTGAGTGGTTGCACATCTGAATAAAAGATGTGATTAGAAATGACCTTGTAATTTTTTTCCCATCATTAGTATCTTTGTGCTGTGGCTACATTGATTTTTTTTTTATTTTAGTCTTCATATTCCAATAGTCTTTCCATTAATTTTAATGTATTCCTGCTTCTGCAGAGATCATAGAAGAATAAGCTGCCAGTACAGTAATGAACTGACTTTTTTTTTTTCAGAAAAGAACTGAAAAATGAAGGAAATTATGATAGTACTTATGATGTGTTAGCATAATGAAAATAATATATAAACAAACAACTCCCCCACACTAGTATGAGGATGACTCAAACCATGCAGATGAAAGTTTGCATGTTAAAATAAACTATTTTAGATAAAAAGTATATAATTTATCTATTAATCTGAAATTTAAAAATTACAAGTACCTGTTTATACACAAAACACCTAACTGAATTGTGTTTCTTTTTAAGGCTGTGAGTGAAATGAGAGCTAGGAAAGCAGGAAATTTATTCCTAATGCATTTGTTAACTTGTTCAACTCACCTTTCACATGCGGAGATGGTTTGAATTCTTATCTGGGTGCTGTAGCCTGTGCTCTCTTGAGCATCTTCTCAGACAGCAACTTATTAACAGTTACGATAAACACCCTAGGAAGATTGACAGAAAATGTACAAACTACCATTGAGAAAAAATTAATTTCCTACATCTCCTAAAACGTCCTATTCTCTACCTCCATCTACTGGAGAATTCATAACAACTAAGAGACTCCGAAGGTTTTTCTAATTCTTCCTCAATGCATCTCCTATTTTCAAGGAAAGCTAAACTCCATTTCAGGAAAAAAAAAATACATCAGGCTATCTCCCTCGAAAATAACATTTTAAGCATAATCATTAGTTCAATCACTTCTGTTTGAATATAACCATTCTTATAAACATCTAAAATTCTAAAAAACAAAATAGTGACCTAAATTAATTAGTAATTTTTTTTTTCAAAAAAGCCAAACAAACATAAAACAAAACAAACCATCAAACAAAACCCCGTAGCAACACCTCTTAGGCAATAGAGATTCCCTAGATACCTTCAGCAGAATTAGTGAAGTTCCCTGCACTCCAAGACTTCCATAAATGTGAGGGTCTATCCATATTTGGTAACAAATTTCATTCAATAAAGAGTACAGCAAAACGAATAATGCTGACGACCTTGGCATGCACATTGCAAGCATTTTCCTGGGTTTTACTCTGACCTGGTCACAGGTTGATTTGGCGTACTGAAAATCCAACAGCAGATGAAATGACTTAGCTTTTTCTGGTGAAATATAATTGGAAAGACGTCCATTGTGCACATTTTGAGAACCCTACATGGACAGAACTTAAACACAAATGAGAAATTCACTCAAAAATGGACAAGCAATGAGAAAAGCCACCCTTCTTGTCTGAACTATAATGCATAATGCAGCCGTGCTGAGAGATACCACTACACAAACAAAGCTAAGCACCTCACAACCTATCATTTACCTTGCATCATTTGAAATTCAGGTTTTTTTTCCAAAGAGGTCCAATCAAGTCAGCGTGTTTGCGACTAGCTCCCTTAACAAAGCCCAGCAGCGTCACTTTCAGCGTTAAACACAGCATTCGCCGCCATGATTTAGTACTACTGTTGGAAATGTTTAACCTATACTATCGCACGCATTTTGGACGGAGTGGGAGACCTGTATTACACGTCTTCCTAAAGTTCAGACTACAAGCCCACACCCTCTGTTTTCCGAGCAGGGCCTCCTAGACGACTGGGACACAAGTACTTTGGATGAAGAAGGGGTGATACGCTGATTACCCCAATTATTATTATCCCAATTATTATTATCTCCTGTTGAAACTGATTCACTTTTGCAGAAAGGAAACCCAGGCTCAAAGAATTAGAAAGAAACACAGAAAAAATTAAAAAGGTAAAAGAGAAAAGTTGAGAGTTTCTGTGAAAAATGAATAAGGGTTTTGGTTTTAAGACCCCTGAGATAAGTGATTTCTACAGTATGAGGCATATCAAAGCAAGCAAAAAAAAATTTAATTTTTCTTTGAAGAAAAAAAGTCACTAATTTAGCTGAGAATATTTCATTATATAACATAGAAAACACATCTTCAATTGTAAAAACTGAATTAATAACCACTAAATAATTATTGATACTGTTTATGGTTTACATTTTTTCTTACAAAAAACATTTGAAAGAAATAGAAGCCTATGAAATTATATAGGAAATATAAGCATATTAGCCAGATCATGTTCTAATTACTCAGAGGCTACTTAACTCACAGAAGCTTATGGAATTGTCAAAAAGTAGAAAAATTATGTGCTAATTAAAGAGCTGATGGACAAATCTAGGTAAAATTGTCATGTAGAAGTATCAAAATAATGTATGCATTACTTTCAAAGTTTTTTGTTTTTTTTTTTCAGGTGACTTACCAAACATAGGTTGCTCCACTGCATATCCTAGAGGCCTGAACCTCCAAATTTCCAGACCAAGTACTTAATCTTAGCATTGGGAACTACTGACTGACCTAATTTCCAAAATTTGGTTTGTAAAGGAATGTGAGGGTTTTGGTGTGCTCTGAAGTTTCTCTCAGATATAGATCTAGGATATGGCCAGAATATCCACTTGGGGCTTAGCAGTCATTCAAGCTTGGGAAGTTAGGGGAGCTATAACTTATCACTGCTTCCATTAGAAAATTTGGTTTTAGTCACTATTTTTATGGTTAGCCACATTATAGAAGCACTTCAGGATGTAGAGTATGTCCTAGTATTTATCACCCTTTTTTTTTCTATTCTTTGTAGAAAAGCAAGTTTTCACAAGACCTACTTGAATACAGGAACATCAGTCCTCCAAAGGGAGTGTCAGAGATGTCAAATGCGTCTGCAACAGGCAGTAACAAATACAATTTACTCCTATCATTTTGTCGGCAGCTGCTGTTTTCTTATATTAGCTAGTACTGCAATTCCTTCACAAATCACTGTAGTCATCTATTGACTCATACTCCTCTAAATCTACAGACACTGCCTTCAAGTATACAAAGGCAGAGTGAAGAAAACATCATCAAACTATAAAAAAAGCAAGAACAAAGGCCATCCTGTTCTCTGCCTTTCCTTCCAAACCCTCAGATTTGATTTGAACCTGAAAGCTATTTAGGAGAAAATGCAATATTTTTCCTCCTTGACAGGCTAGAAAGTATTTTGTGTGATTCATGACTTTCTGGGTGACAAGACACTTTTGAAATGTTTCTGAAGATCTGATTAATACAATTGGAGATTTCCCTCTTTATATAAATGGCTGAGGAAGTTTAAACTAGATTTATGTTGCTACTTGAAGGTGTTGTGAGAGCTTACTTCCCCTCTCTTTCTTCTTTATTGGTCTGCTTAAATGGAAATGCTGAGAAAGCAAGACAATAATTCAGCAATTGACAAGTCATGGCATACAAATATACTGTCTTCTGTCTTACCAACGATATTGAGGACTTAGGAGTTCAATAGCAGTAATCCAATATCATCAACCTTATCAAGAATTTACACGAGTCTGAAAATATTTGGTTCTTACACCAGATGTCATTGTATGTTTATTTGATCAAATGACAAAAAATCAACCAAACAAAAAAGCACAGTAAATTAATCAACCAACCAAAACAAAACAAAAAAATCTCCCACACCAACCAACCAACCAACCAACCAACCCACCAATCAACCAACCAACCAACCAACCAACCAACCAACCAAAAAATACATAGCAAAATAAATAATAAAACTTTAATTCATCTGCAGGAAAGGTGAAAGCTGAAAGATATGTTTATAATTATGCTATTTAAAGAATTTCATGTAGATTAATTAAATTAGGTGTAAATATTCCTGTCTGGCTATTTAGGGATATGAGAGCACTAGAGACTGTAAAGAAATATTTCTCCTAACACACAAGGACTGAGAATCTATAATTTAGATTTCATTTAAACAAAAAAGTTCTTCCAGGAGCCTAACTTGTATACTGTATTAAAGTTATTTAATGATTTGGTTTATCAATTCAGAAGAATAATAATGAGTCTTGTTTTTCTTACTGTCCCTCATTCCCTTTTTAATTGTCATCATAATTTAACAAGATGTTATGCTGTCAGAATTTAATTAAGCCTCTCAACAATGCCATCTGGTGGAGTTAAAATTAAGTTATTTAGAGCTCATACCTTTGCCTCTTAGCTCATACCTTACACTGTGCACGAATGCAGGCAGTATGGGGAACAAACAGGAGAAACTAGAGATATGTGTGCAGTCACAGGGCTTTGATCTCATCGTGAGTATGGAGATGTGGTGGGATAGCTCGGCTGACTGGAATTATTTAGATGTCTGTTGGTTGAAGAGATGGTTGCAGTCTTGATCTGTTATGGGTGGGTGAAGGCCATGAAACACAAAATTAAACGGGTTGATATATATTCAGGTTCGGGTGTGAACACCGAGGTACCTCACCTGATGGGGGGAGTTTAACACCGTCTGACATAAAACTATGGATCATATGCATACGTAAAGTAGTTTGAGATAAAATTTACAGGAACTGAAGTCTTTTGAGAAAACAACATATTAAAACCCCCTTTCTGTTATCCCTGTACTGTCTCTTGCACCAAATTCCTGAAAGGGACCTTGAGTCATTTAGCCAGCTGAAGACCAGAGAGGAAGGGAGTAAGTGATATGATTTGGAGTGCATAAAACAGCCAACGCTTCACTGCTTTCCTGTATTGGCAATAAAAATGTGAAGAATTAAAAATAGTTAAATATTACATATGTACATCAACAATAAGTAACTGCTGACAGTGTTCCAGAAGTGCTGCAGTAGTCTTCAGATACATCACTGTTTTACTACTCTGCCTTAATTAACTACGTGAGAGACAGGGTTTCCTAGTGCTAGGTTGCAGGAAATACTGGACCCCACGCTGGGACTGGGCTGGAAGGATTGTGACCACCTTCTCTGTACTAGTGACAGAACAAGGAATGGTGGTTACCATTTGGAAGGCCAAAACACACTAGTAACAACGTATGCATGAGCTAAATATGAAAATGTGCCAAAGTGCAAACCTAGGAACCATGCACCAGGAAGACAGATCAGGCAGCCATAAGAGAAACAGTCTAAAAGCAATCTGACATTGTCTAAAAAAGCCAGTATTCTCTTAGATCATGGAAATTAAACTACCAAAAAGCAAAGCAGGGCATCAAAAAAATCTTACTCTCAAATATTAAGGAGATGCTAAAGCTTACATATAAAATAAATTGAGACGCCACATGAGAATATCTGGATTCCCTCAGGGAAGGTCTCCTAAAAATATGTTCATGACAGAGACTGATTGAGAAGTACAGATTAAGCTGACTTCTGCTATTGAAACTAATACAAAAATGCTAGGAGAATTATGGTACGAAACCCACCTTGACAACACATTTAAAAGATACCTATCAAAAATGTTTTGCCATTATTTTGCTAAGTAAGGTAAAAAAAAAAAAATACAGTGCTTTTTTTAAAAAAATTGTATTTTATTATATGGTAGGACACCTAACTTCTAACTTTAAAAAGTAAATTCAGAGGAGACAAGCATAAAGCAAAAAGGATTTTTTGCCTCTTGTGTCCTTGCAGACTGGTCCTTTATTCCTAGCTTCATTTCAGCCTGGAAATTCAGTTCCTTTTTCCTCTGTTTGGTTTTAGGTAATCCCTTCTGGTTCCTGGGTAGTCTTCCTTTATCACACTTTGATCTTTCTTTTCAACAGTATTTTTTTAGACTTTGTCGTGCTGCCCACCTGGGAGATTTCCAGTCTGTCTCCTTTTTAGACTAATATAATATACATGGTGTCATACAAATAAAACACCACAGGCTGCCAGAAGTTGAAGCGACTGTTGCACAATAGAGTGGTTTTGTTCTTTCACCTTCCTCAGCTGCATCATACTGAGAATGCCAAACAGGGCTAACAAAAAGGAACTTTTTGCATACACAAAAAGGTACAGTTTGCACAATGACTATTCAGAGGGATAGGCTTCCCTGATTAAGGAGGACCTACGCCTTCAAGTTCTTTCTGCATGAGGAGCTGTTGTACAACCATAGAGTGTTTGTTTAACTTTTGCTAGGAACAGGAACCATGGGCAGTAAAAAAGGGATTTGACGGTCATCTTATGAGGGCAGCAGTCCTGAAGACACTGCTTGAGATAGACTGATATTGCCAAATTTGGTACAACCATAGCAGTAACGCACCACAAGAGACAGTCCTGGCTAGCATTGACCAGTGGACTTCAAAGGCAGATCAGAAGGTCTTAACCTACTGAGTCTTGTGAGAGGACAGTTTCCCAGTGCTAGGTTGCAAGGAATGATAGACGCCTTCCCAGGACTGAGCTGGGCTAGTTGTGCACCCCCACCTCACGCAGGTAAACTGCAGTTAGGCATTGAATCACTTACTTAAAGGGCTTCAGTAAGAGATGGATAATCTCCAAAACTTAGCAGTCCTTAGCAAGAAGAAGATTATATGAGTTTTTCGTAGAGGCCCCCGAAGTCCAACAACCTCAGCCCTGCTTTGTTAGGAGAGGACAGCTAAGACTGTGCTTGAATCAGTAAAGCTTGGAGACTAAAAGGTTGGGGCAGGCTGAAAGACTGTCTTTTCAGGCAACACAAAAAAAGCTTTTCACCTCTTGCAAACACGCTCATACAGAAGAGGAATTAAGACCTGGTAATGGATAAGCAGGAACAACTTCCACGATACACAACTTCCACAACTTCCATACTTGGTTTCCATACTTGGAAACCAAGTATGATATGACACAAAGACAGGTCAGTCTGTGATGCTGTTTAGAATCTTCTTTCTGCAGGGAGAGGGTGGGATAATAGTCAAGGCACCATTTGCTCATTATCTGAGCTGTATGAGAGGTTTTGCTGTTTGTCAGGGTCTTGCAGCTGGGCTGTGTGGAGAAATTACTGAGGCCTTGGACAAGGGCTTCTCGCTGCTCATCCATTAATGACACCACAAAAGTAAATGCTGAGCATACCAAGGATGAGCACAGGGTTCTGAGAGTCAGGAACAGTGGCACAGTTCGTGTGGGGATGTCCTTGCTTCTGCCAGACAATGGAAAAGAAACAAGTAGGTGCAGCTGAAGTCTGCCAGTAATAGAATCACACAGAATCACAGAACCATCTGGGTTAGAAGAGACCTTCAAGGTCATCCAGTCCAACCATCAACCTATCACCACCATAACCCCCCTAAACCATACAGCCATGTGCCAATTTCAGACACTTCTTAAACACTGCTGGGGGCAGTGACTCTTCTACATCTCTGGGCAAATTATCCCAATGCTTAACAAATCTTTCAGTGAACACATTTTTTCCTAATCACTTATGTGAACCTCCTCAGGTGCAGCTTGAGGCCATTTCCTCTTGTTCTTTCACTTGAGACATGGCAGAAGAGATTGACCCCACCTCACTACATCCTCCCTTCAGGTAATTGTACAGAGCAGCGAGGCTCCACCTGGGCCTCCTCTTCTCCAGACTGAACAATCCCAGTTCCCTCAGTCATTCCCCATAATTTTTCTTTGACCATTCATCACCTTTGGTCCCATTCTCTGGACACAGTCCAGCACCTCAATGTCCTTTTTGAAGTGAGTGACCGAAAACTGAACACAGCACTCGATGTGTCGCCTCACCAGTGCTGAGTACAGCAGGACAATAACTGCCCTGGTCCTGCTGGCCACACAATTCTTGATACAGTCCAGGATGCCATTGGCCTTCTTTGTCACCTGGGCACACACCGGCTCGTATTCAGCTGGCTGTCAACCAGCATCCCCAAGCCGCTTTCTGCTGAGCAACTCTCAAGCCACTCTTCCTCAATGCCACAGCACTGCGTGGTGTTGTTATGACCCAAGTGAAGGACCCATCATTTTGCCTTACTGAAACTCATGCTGCTGTCCTTGACCCATCAATCCAGTCTGTCAGGATCCCTCTGCAGATCCTTCCTACCCTCAAACAAATCAAAGCTTCCATCTAACCCAGTGTCATCTGTGAACTGACCAAGGGTACACTTAATCCATTCATCCAAATCATCATTAAAGATGTTAAATAGGACAGGCACCAATACTGAGCCCCAAGGAACACTGCTAGTGACAAGCCACCAACTGATTGAGGAGCTGGTGTCATGTGCCACTCTTTTTGGTCTCAGAACTGCTCCAGAGTATTAAGCGATAGGGCAAGAAGAAAAAGCAATAAGTCTTTTCAATTAGAGTGATCAAACACTGGAACAGACTGCCTAGAGAGGCTGTGAAGTCTTCATCCCTGAAGATTTTGAAAGGGCATAAAGACAAATCCCTATACAACAACATTCAGGTTTGAAATACATCCTGCTTTTACTGATCTAGGACTGACATCTGTAGAGCTCCCTTTGAACTGGAATTATGATTCTGTGCTCCTCCAAAGAGCAAGAGAAAGTCAGGTGAAACTTGCCAAATGGAGGAGGCTGTCCTGTCTATTGAGAGCAACTGAACTTGAAGACAAGGTTCAAGAAGAGTCAACAGTCCGGAACACACAGAATTAACAGATGTAAACAGGTGAGGCTTCCATCTGCACCTCAGTTGAGATGTTGAGAGGATTAACAAACTGTCAGACACGTCTCAGTGGTGCGGAAAAGGAAAACTTCCTCGGGCCAAAGGAGGATATTTAGAGTTGGCTGCCAGCCAGGAAGAGGCTCTTTTCCTTGACGTCAAGCCTAGAAGCCAAAGTCTATCACTGCAGGTAGGGAAGAATCTCACTAATGTTAAGCTCATGTCTTGGAATTATTTTCTTCTAAAGAATGAATTATAGTGGCTTACTTTTTAAAACACAGTTATTAGATTTATTATAATAAAATAATTATTATAGCACAATGTTTTGGTTTTGTGCTGAATTTTTTTAAATTGCTCTTTCTTCTTTTTTTGTTTTCCTTTCCTATCTTTTACAGTTTGTCTAAGAAAAGAAAAAGGAATTTCAAGGACATCACCTTAAATTAATTTGGGTATGATCTCCCATGTTGCAGTGCTTCAAAACTGAAAATTTCTTAAATGGGTTCAATGAAACTGCAGTACAACATAATTTAAAAACTGCTTTATATTATACTGGAAGTGGAAAATTTACCTTATCTGATTGTTTACAAAGTATTTGGATTTTATTTTGAAAGAATGGAAGCCTGAATCTAAAGGAATTGCACAAAGCCATTTTCTACAGAAAAGCTGACTGAATTTTTTAAACTAGGATGAAATAAGCTAAAATCAATAAGGATTTTATTTCTCAGTTGTGTTGTGGAATTCTTGTCTTCTTAAGATATGTTTGAGGAATGACATGACCACTAGAGGGCAGAGATGGATAACTTTTTAAATACATTAAATATAATTCCTTCTACAAGTACTATTTTTGTGACAGGTTAGTAATTTTGGACTGCTAATGAATTCCTGAGCTAGCTACTGTCTAGAAAGGAATGAAAGACAGATTCAATTTCAAACATTCATTTGAATACCATTAATTAAGGTATGTGAGTCAAAATAATTTAAAAAAATTACTAGGGACATAATTTAAGATAATTGCAAAATTACTGATGAGACATGCAATCAGTAATGCAACAAGATGATGGGGAGAAAATATATGAGCGTGAGAAAGCAACTGTGAAAGGAAAAAGAGAAAGTAGTATTTCCATATGTGCTGGGGGGACTGTGGGAAAAAATATTGATAAAGATTGCTATGCTTACTGAAATAAAATATAATACTGAAAATTTATATATGGCTTATTTCATAGCTTGTTAACAGAAAATATTCATACTGACTGCTTTTATATAGCATATACTTCCAAATAACTTATATACATACAAATATATAAATAAATGTGTAAATGCTTAACAATGTGTACTGTTGACTTCATAAAATTTTCTCGCATGCTACATTGGAAAGAATGCAACCTTTTAATCATATTTAAACATGCACTTAATTGTCTTAGATGAGCTTATTGATGTCTTTATAAAATGTCTGTAAAAACTAATGCGACCATGCTAAAATATATTTTGTAATTGTAAGAGTAAATAATAATAGTAAAAGTGTGAAATTTCTGTATTGCCATAATACTCAGTTATACACAGCTAAGCAGTCTTTCTCTGGCTGAAATTCGGCTCAGGGTTTAGAACATTGAAATGTATTTTCTTGGCCCATATCCATAGTCCATGGAGAGCTGGGATTCAATTTAGTTACCTGAACACAAACAGCTAATGTTTTATGAGACAGCTTAGCCTGTTGAAATAATTCAGAAGGGTTTTACAGCTGTGGTGGTCAAATTATAGGAGACTTGCAACTTCTGGAAGGCATCTTGGGCCCACAAAGGGTATGCTGGGTAAGCACGTGCATTTATGCAAGCAACAGGACCGGCTCTGATGTTACACTCAAAATCTGGTTTATAGAGACAGAGGAAGCACACCTTTCAGATATGTACAATCAAGAATTTATTGTTAATATGAATAATATTTTAAGAGTCTAATCAGTTTTAGTTCCCATCTAATTCCTGTGGAAGAATAAGAAATAATAACACAGTTAAACTGTTGTACACACCCTTCTTTCGTACCCCTCTTCCTGCTGTTATGCTCACCTTTCCTGGGTTCCTCAGAGTCCTAAGGCTGGTGGCTGCATTTATGATGCATTTGGGAGGGCATTGTGATTTTCAGCCTCTGGAGTTCTTTGTCAAGAAAAATATGGCCTTCATGTTGGTGGTTCCTTATTCCTTGCTCTAGGATTCAGTTAGGATTATTCTCGCATGCTTGCAAATGCACTTGTACATCTTTCCTCTTTTCTCACTGGTTTACACCTTTGTATTGAGACCAGCAATACTATGGACAGTGCCTTTTACTTATCTCTTATACTTTTTCTTTGTTCTCTTTTTTTGATTTCAAAACTAGATTTTCCCAACTGGATATATGACCTGATGACATCTGTCACGGAGCAGAAGGAATGGGTCTGCTTCCAAGGAGAATGAGCACAGAGCCAAGATAAGCCCAGTGCAGACTCTGACCTTACTGAGGGGTTGCAGCTTCACAGCAGCAGAACAGGGTGACCAGTGCAGGACTGGTGTCAGCAACAGATCTCCTCATCAGTCCAAAGATCCTTAGACAAACACAAAGTGAAAATTCACAGCTAAAGTCAGCCCAAGACTTCCATCAGCAAGTCAGGAACATCAGGGGACAGAGCTGGTGGGAGGCAATGGATGCCCAGGCCTAAGCTGAAATGGAGCTTCTAGGTCCACTGTCAGGGTTTTCCAGTTAAGGCTGGCCTAACCCACTGAAGTTTAATGGTGCCCTCAAAGCCCTAACACTATAATGAAATCTGTAAATCAATATAAGAAGAAAAATTATGATATCTGAAAGATTTCTAAGGGGAAAATATCTCTTAGATAAATATATATGTGCTTCTAGAATTTTTTAAAACAGACAAGATAAGATAATAAATTAAATATAATAATAAATAAGATAAATTTATGGATGCTGACTAATTTGAAGGATTATGCTTCTATTCATAATTTCCTGAAAAGCAATTTTTTTTCACATATTCATCAAATGGTTCTCAAGATTACAAGAAGTAATAACGAGATAAGAATGAAAGACACCATGTAGTACTCAAGATCATCAGCCAGTAGCCATATCGTGGGATGTGTAAACTGAGATCTCTGTTGTGCTTATTATGATTCTGAATGCTTTTCCCAGAAGTAGATGCACAGAAATAGAAAAATATGTGGTCTGAATGAAAATACTCAGCTACTACAGCAGGGACAGGATCATGTTACGGTCAAGATAAAAAGGACAGTAAAGTTCTGAATCCCTAAGGAAAAAAAAAGATACAGTCATAAGGAAAACAAATTTGTTGGGATAGACACCATCTGATTAAATATCTTCTGTGTGTTTTAGTCTGAGAACACCAGCTGATCAAAAAACCTGCTAAGAGAACAAGAATTATTTTCCGTTCACCCACATCATTAATTGGATAAGCATGTGTTCATAAATGGAAATAAAGTATTTTTGTTTCATATATGATGGCATTTCTTTATATAACATTTCAGCTTTCAAGTAATTTATTATGTGCACAGATTGTTACAACAAATGAAAATATTTAATGTTCTTGATTAGTTTCTAGCAAATATAAGGAAACATACAACAGATGGCTAAAAAAAGGAAAAGAAAGGAATATTCTTGTTGAATTACTCTGAACTAAGATTATTCAGCAGGTTGTATAACATGTGAGCATAATAAGATATTTAAAATAAAGTAGTAACATTTAAACTATAATTAATCTACTGTAGTCTACAGTTGTATTTTCTTGGTAATGTTGTTATTTATTATAGTAAAGAGAAAAGATAGCAGGTCATTAAAGGCTAATAACTCAATAAAGTTTTAAACCATTTAAAATATAATGAAATAGGAACAGTTTGAAAACCATTAAATAATGAACAACATAAGACAAGCTTGTATTTCACAGTGTCTTTCTTCCTGGAGGGTAAAAATAACGTAATTGAAAGGTTACAACTCTTGGCTTTATATTTAAACAGTCAAGTTGTATTTTATAATTTATTCTGTTGCAATATTACAGCATGTCATTTACTAACTTTTCACAGCATTTTGATGATTTAAGACTTCATGGGTATTTAAAAGTAGATAACGATATTTTATCTTTTAAGGCCAGGTTGAATGGGGTATTGAGCAACCTGTTCTAGTGGAAGGTGTCCCGGCTTATGGCAGGGGCATTGAACTAGATGATCTTTAGTGTCCCTTCCAACCCAAACCATTCTATGATTCTATGAGGCTTTCTTATTACTGGTGGTTTAACGTGCTTCATAGATTATTCTTATATTGGAAGTATGAAATATGTTCATTTGTGGGATATCTTATCATGGTTTAGGATGAAGCACTCTTTAAAGGCTCAAATTTCCCACTCTTAAGGTAGGTTGAGCTTGTAAATCAATCAAAACACAGTTGGAGTTGTTTGGTTTTTTTTCACTGAAGTATGTAGAAATGTCATCAGAAGTTTCATGGGGTCCTTATCTACAAAAAGGACCTTATTAAAAACTATAGGGCCAGTAAAGATGCCTGTTGATCCTTGTCTATCTCCTCTTCTGTCATTTTTCGTGAAACTCAAACTCACTGTCTAATCAGTGCTTTACATTAACTATCCTTTTCTTCAGTGCTGGAAACCTCCTTTATAGTGCAAGAACTTGAAGGTTCTTAGATGGAAATCTCAGTGGAAAAAGGAATGCAAAAGATTCATTGGTGTATCACTAGGAACAAAGAACTGCAAACCCAGATGCAAGTCTTTCTTTAAAACAAGCATGTTATTTTAAAATCAAAGTTTAGGAAAAAAGTAATTTTTCATGTCGTCCCTAATGTTTACTGTGAGTAACACTCTCCTCCTTTTGCGACCTGATATCTTAATTAATCTGCATGAGGCACTTCTCTTTAAAGCAACTACCACCTCACAGATAATCTCATTCTCTAATAAGCCAATACACCTAATAGATGCAAGAAGAGAACTTTCTGATTGAGGTATGCAAAACCTTGCTCCATTTCTTGAATTCAAGCCATTTGAATTTTACTATAACTGATCAGGGAAACTATAAATTGGTAGTTTAAAAAAATTTAGAGGGAAGGCTTCATTCTAAAGCTACAGGGAATGCAGAAAATAAATTCATTGTCTTGTTTTAAAGCTGTTTTTTCAGATTAGTCAGATAATCTTATTTGCAAATCATCTTATTTATGTGATCATTTATGTCTGTGGGTAACCAACATTTGTGAACATAATTAACTGTTATAACATGTGAGTCCCTTTTTCTCACTCCACTAGTGATGTACAAGACAAAAACACACTTCCATACCTCTGTTTCCTTAGTGTAAGAATAAATACAGAGAATAATCAGATATATTGATTTAATTTGAATCAACTCTAATTCTCATCGTTGTCACACTCATTCCTAGGTGGGTGGTTTTAATATTTTGGTTTGGTTTTTTAATCTACGGGAATACAAGTTAAAAAACCCCCAAAAACCAGACAAAACCAAACAAAAAAAGAATAGTTCGTAATTGGGTCAAGTATTTATAGCAAACACTGCCAGACAACTACATCATTGTATTACTGTAGCTATTCCCAAATATAAAAGTAAAAATAAAAATTGTGAACATGAATAAGATCACTAAAATTCATACATGTAAGAGATAAGCAGAAGCCTGCATATTTACATATGCCAAACGAAACTGCTGATTCAGTGAAGTGAATGGCAGAATTTTCAATTATGACATTAGGGCCAAAATGTGAAAATGTTCTAATCTGTGCTAGACAGTTGCATACAGAGATGAATATATATTTCAACAAATACTTTATTTTTTGAAATAAAATTATTATTTGAATTATAGAGAGAATGGCAGTAATTTCTGATGCTAATACCAAGCTCAAATTAGGTCAAAGGCTTGTCATTTTGTTGCTGTGGAAAAGATGTTGAGTCCTGAAAACAAGATCATGCCAGGGGTCATCAATTTTCAGTTTACATCCTCACATGCTTATTATTTTTGGGATCTCTAATAATGAAGATGGTAACAGGAATTGATTCCAGATGACCTTTATGACATCTCTTCTCTTGGGGTTTTTGTGATAGGATGGACTGCTGCTTTTACAGTAGCAATACACTTCTTCAGATAGCTGTTGAAATTTTGCCAAAGACACAGTGAGGATTTGAAACTGATTGTGATAGGAAACATATAGATGCAAAAGAAGCTGTTCCAAAGAGCTTGCAGGTAAATAAAGGGAAGGAAAAGCTGCTATACCTCAGCAATGTATAAACCAAAAACGTAAGGTCAATGAGCTACTGCCTTACTTATTGCTCTTCCCAGTATTTCAAGTGGTATTTTCTTCAGTTTTTCATATTATATTTGAACTGTAATAAAATTATAATTTCTTTTAATGATACCTTTTTCCTAATTTTTTAACCTTAGATTAATCAATACACAGAATAAATAATGTTTTTCTAAGTGATTTAAATATAACAGTGTTAACTACACACGGGCTGTGAACAGCCTGAAGGCTGTAGGAGTTTGTACATACTTTCAAATGTATCTAAAATAAAATACCTTAGATTCATTGTGCTAAAACTAGAAAAGTAATAAAACCAGGAGATTTTAGTTTAGTGAATTACAGCTCTCAACAGGAAGAAAAAAATCTCTTCTTCTCCAGTAAGTTAAAAATACTATTTGAATTAGTAAAAATGATGTCAGTATTTTAAAATCAATACAACAAGACTTTTGAAATTTTCAGAACTGTCCACTAACGGTATTTTAATTGAGAGATATTACCAGGAGAGGGTGGTGTTGAGCTATAAATCTAAGGCAATCTCTCCTGCCTTCACTGAAAATTCAGTTTTCATTTGAATCTAGGTACACCATTTTGCATAAGAAAGACCATGAAACTTTCCATTTTGACAAATACTTAGTTCAAAGAAGACCAGGGCATTGTAAGACTTTCAAATATACTCTATGTAAATTTTCAGAATGAATAGAGAGTGAAAATATTTCTCTGTTGAATTTCCGCCCTTCCAACCCCAAAGACAAACATTTGAAAATGAGTCATAATAATATGATTGTATATTATCAGTGTGTATGTATATTAAAAAAGAAAATATAATGAGCACCATGGCTTAAAAAATTCATGTAAGTTCTTCTTATAATTTCTTTTTCTGTTGAATCATTTTCTTTTCACCTAAGTTCTTATTCCGTTACAAAGGAATTACAGACTATGAATGACAAGTGCTATTTGCTGTGGTGGTGTGCAAAATATGATGCAAAATTAATTATAACAGATTTTTAATATAAACTGGAAAATATGAAATCAGTATTATTACTATAGTTCCTATCAGCTCCCCATTATTTACTTGTTAAAACTGTCAGTAACATGGAATCATGTTTACAAGCAGGAGACACCTTTGCTCTGTGCCATCACCTGACTCTCAAGTCAACCATACTGGAACTTAGATCCAGCAACTGCATGCTGAGGATCTGCCATCAGACTCCTGTAGCTTAATCAGCGTCCTTTCTACTAATGAACAGATTTTCGCAGACTTTACATTTGTATCTCACCGATCTATACTTAGAAACTGCCCATCCATATGTTATTCCTATGATGCAGGGTAATAACTAGAAATGAATTAAGAAAACAAGTTTTGCGTACTATGAGTATCTCTTAATACTCAGAACACTGGCTACCGATGTTTTGCTGGGGTTTTTTTTTTCTTCCTTTGTAGATTAAGTGTCAGAGAATAAGAGATGAAAAATAAATTAAAATTGCAAGTTAGTACTGGGAAAGATGCGAGCATGTTTAATGGTAGTATTGACACTTAACACTATTTAGTCAATTGCTTGTTTATAAACTAGTAACTATTCAAAAAACCCAATATATGGATTATTTCAAATAATTCTGTAGGGTCAGAAAAGCTTTGGTAGAAATCAATGGGTGCTTTTCCTGTTTGCTTCAGCATCAGTCTTAATGAGGCTTCAGCAGCTGAATCTCAATCAACATCACCTGGGTAAAAGTGACACAACTAGACAGCAACAAGATAACACATAGTTAATGCACTCTTTAACTTTGAAATCATATGGACATATCTATGTAGACAATACTCTCTCTCTACATATATATAATTCTAATTACTCACATTGCATTGGTTTGATCTGCAGTCAAAAGTTCAAATTCAGACATTCGTTGTTATTTATTATAATTTATTTGCTATCTGTATAAATAATAAATGTGTACATTAATGTTCAAGCTCTTGAACAGTTGATACTTCCACAATTAAAAAAATATGCAGTTAAAAGCTTGCAGCTATGAAATGCAATTCATATTTATAGGAAATGAAAGAATTAGCATAATGCTGACAATGTCAAAAGAATAAAAAAACTTAAGTGAAACATTAAAATAGTTAATGTAAAAGTTTGAAAATAAAATGTGGCAGCATTGCTAGGATGGAAAATTACACTGTATTTTTTCCTGCTTTCATCCACCGAGCCAAGAGAGATTCACTGATTCTAACTGTGTTGTTTTAATAGACTAGTGCAGTGCATTTTAATTAAAGTATATTTGTTTGAGCTTCAGATTAGTGATTATTCAAGGAATAATCAAGTGTTTATGCTGACTGGTTGTAAAAGATGATTGATACTTTGATAATCAATTTACTGGCTTCGGTTCCTCGAATTTCAATGCTTGCTTGTTTTGTGTTTTAGACAATACAATTACTTGAGTATTCTAGAATTACAGCTGAATTTTAGGCAGAAAACCTGTGATCTTCAAATTAGATTCTATAAATCTTTATTATTTGGTCTATGTTTTAGCTGGAAGTTCACTCAAAATGTCCAAGTGCTTTGAAAGTTTTATCTTTTGGTAATTGAAATATTTTCTTTAAAATAGCCTTAATAATAAAATGCATTTCCAAAATGATATACTAAATGTCACAGAAGTGCAGGCAGGTTTTTTTAAAGAGCATAAACTGATGTGGATTTGATGATCTGTTTTGCACGTTGTTTTACTGGTTTTGACTGGGTGATAATTTTCTTCACAATAGCTAGTACAGGCTTGTATTTTGGATTAGTGCTGGAAACAGTGCTGATAACACAGGGATATTTTCATTATTGCTGAGCAGTGCTTACACAGAGCCAAGGCCTTTTTGTTTCTCACATCACTGCAGAAGCAAGGGATCTGGGGGTGCATAAGAAGCTGGGAGGCACGGCAGCCAGGAAAGCTGACCCAAACTGCCCAAAGGCATATTCCATACCCTACAGTGCCAAGCTGGAAGATATAACCAAGGGCAAGGTTGCCCAGGGGGGCCACCTGCCCAGGCAGGGACCAACTGGGCATCAGTCGGTTGGTGGTGAGCAGTCGTTTTCATCAGCATCACTTGTCTTCCTTGAGGTTTATTTGTTTCCCTTTTTTATTTTCCTTTTCATTAAAATGTACTATTATTATCATCATTATCATTATTAGTGTTGTTGTTCTTATTATTAATAACAATATATTTTCTTTAATTTCAATAATTAAACCGTTCTCTCAGCCCACAATTTTTCTCACTTTTATTTTTCCAATTTTCTTCCCCCCATCCTGTTGGGACAAGGAGTGAGCAAGTGGCTGTGTGGTGCTTAGTTGCTGGTTGGAGTTAAACCACAACAGATTGGAACAAGAAATATCAAGTAAAGCAGAATTCGTCGTCCACATTTTTGTCCTAAAAAGGTATCTTTCAAAACTGGATTAGGTCATTATTTTAAATTGTGATGGAATCACTGTCTCCAGACAATACATACATATTAGAAATTAATCAAAGATTGATCTAGGTGCCTGTAAGACTGAATAATAATACTTTTTAAAAGAACATGTAGTTATAATAGTTGTCATTAAATGAGCTTCTTAATATATCGGGATTTCCCTAAGCTAATATCACATGGTTTGTTTAGAATGGATTGTGTTACTTTAATATGGTATTGAAGAGATTTTACACTACATTTTAAGATAATTAAAGTATTATTTACACTTCTCTCCACAGTAAAATCAATACCACAGTACATGACTCTGAATAAGACCAATTATGTGCTAATTATTATGTTTTGAGATATAGTAATCCAGTTCTGAGAATCATGTTAAAGTGATGTGCCTTAAAATTCTGAACTCAACAGAATTTGGATTCCCAAAGCATTTGACAGAATCACAGAACCACTGAAGCTGGAAGAGATCTGCTTAGATAATCTAGTCCACCCTCTGTGGCTCAGGCAGGGTCAGCTACAGCAGTGTGACCAGGAATGAGTCCAATCACGATTTCTGTATCTCTAAAAATGGAGATCCTACAACCTCTTTCTGCAACCTGATTGCAGATTTGAAGTCATTGCAACATTAAGATGTTAGTTTTGTGCATGGCGGGCCTCCGAAAGACGTAAAATATCAATTAAAAAAATAAGTTCTGTTTTGGCAAAAATATGGTCATCATTTACACAGAAAAAGCTCCAAAAAGGAAAAATATTTTCAGAACTAAAGATAAGCATTTACTTTTCTAATTAAGACAGAAAATTTGCAATAGAGAGCAGTGCTCTCTAAATTGAAAAATATGGTTCATTCTGAAACCCTTTTTGTTATTGTTTGTAACAAATCCAACTACAACCTGAAAACAGAGGGGGAGAAATAATTCATATTTATTCAGTCGGGTTACACTGCACATTGTATTAATTCATTATTCACATTCTTAGTTATTAATTGGACTTAGATAGTGACTACCATGCTGTAAGTGATTGTGATGAAAAAATCTATCCCTGATGTCATGTAGAATACCAGTCCCAGCTACTGACTCAGAAGCTGTCCTACAGAGAAGCTCACACCTGCTGATGGTCTGTGACTCAGTGAAATCCATATGGCTTTTCACAGGTGCCAGTAGAGGGTCAGTTGTTGTCAGGTCTTTAAGTCAGATAAAGATTTATGGAAAACTCTGAAAATTAATTCAAAAGTTGACCTTACTGTGGGTTTTAGACAAAAAACCTATAAAATTGTCTATAAAATTCCACATTAAAATGAGGCAAATTTTTTGCAAAGGTTAAGTGTTCAGAAAATACTTTATTCATAGGAAAGGTACACAGCAGGTAGAGTGTAAGGCAATAGATTTTTGGAAGCAGAAATAACATATATATTCCTGCCTATTGTATCTGTTAGTGTCACTGAGGAAAAGTAAAGGTGTGCAACAACGTGATCACAGCTGGTGAGATGAACTCTCTCAATACAGTCACTACTTTACCCTATTCTCATCTTCTTTAATAGAAGAAAGAACAGAAAGTTCACTCTTACTGACCTACTTTCTGCATCTTTTTTCAGTGGAAATATTCCTGCTCCTGTCCTTATCCCTCACCCCTGAGGACATTAAATAGAATTTTTCTTTCTTCAGCCTAAAGAGGATTTTCTTCCCTTTTACAGAAGAAAAATGTTTGGTTCTGCTGTACTAATGTTCTTCTTGGTCCATGCAAGTAATCCTGATATCTGAACCACAAACGATACTCCAAGGTAAGATGCAGTTCTATACGTATAAAAATTCCTATTCTTACCTCGAAAGTAAAAACAAAGGTTCATTTGGTCTACATTATCTGGCTGCATAAAATCAAAGTAGGAGTCCACATCTGCCTAATAAAAAGCAATGCTAAATAAAGTTGTATAAGCCCATTCCTCTTTCAGAAATAGAACCATGTGACTCTGAAGTCATGCCATCGAAATTACAACGTAAGCTATTGCTATAGAATGCTGAAGTGATTAAAAAACACCTCTCAGTGCATTTCAGCTTTTTTTATGCACCTTAGGTATACATTTTTTAGAGAGAAATCTGTCATAACTTCTGAAAAAAATAAGGTTAGATATAAACATACACTTTCTTCAATAAAGGGAAATTCACTGTAAACTCCTATTTTTTTTTTTTTTTAATGCAGGAAAATGTATACTCCTTACTCTGCTGATTGTATTTTTTTTCTCCATAATGTATTTATTTTTATAGTGACTAACATGAACCTTACATTTTTTAAAGTTGCTTTCTAAAAATAAATGTCTGTTTGAGAACTGAAGCCAAAAATGAGATCATTGGCAGATGTGGGTTTCTGTCTTCTTCCCACTTTGACAGAAAGGCTGAAGTGGGTTCTATATATAAAAGATTGAATTTCTTTAATGTGCTCTATTTGCTCTGTGATAATAGTGTGAGTGGAGACAAGGAGTATGGCTACGTGGCAGAATACTAAGCTAAGAAAATATACTCAAGGAGGTAACTGCACGTAACAGCACAGATCTGTCACACCTTTCCTGAGTTGTATCTGTGGTCAGGTGTATTCAGCTTTTTACAGTTTGCGTACTTCCAATTAGAGCCCAATACTCTTGCAGTCTTTACTCAACCATGCAGCAACTGCATGAGGGAACAGTGAATTTACCTACAGATTTTTGGGAAGTAAAGACAAAATAATGAATTTGGGTTTTTTTTTCCAGTTCTACCACTTCTTGAAAAGTCTGACTACGTGGATATTGTGCAAAAGAGGAACACGGGCATGATGAATTTGGAGACAGGAAGCTTTATTGTACCTCTGTGTTCTGGGTTAGCCACATAGGCAGTTAAGTGAGCCAGTTGCTCACTTCCAATCCCCAGTGGGATGAGGAAGAGACTAGAAAGAGCAAAAGAGAAAAAAGCACATGTGTTGAGACAGAGTTCAATAAATGAAGGAACAAGAGGAAAAGAAATCTAGAAAGGTGATTACTCACCACCTCGCATGAGTAGATCAATGCTCATTTTCTTTCTGAGCAACAGGTAGTTTTCCAAAAATGGCGCTCTCCTCACTTTTTCTTGTTGAGCTTCACGGTATATGGTACGGTGTATCCCTTTGGTCAGTTTGGGACAGCTGCCTTGATTGCGCCCCTTCTCAATTTCTTGCCTACTCCCAACCCACCCATGGTAGGGCAGAGTTGGAAAAACAGGAAGTCTTTATATGGCACAAGTAGTTCTCAAAAGCGGTAAAAACTGGTGTGTTATCAACCCTGGTGTAGTCACAAAACCTCAGCATATCTCTGTACACCCTCTTGTGAGCATCAACTCCACCCCGGACAGATTCGACACATACTGGTACCTGCTAGTTTAGGATAGTTAATTTCTAGGTACCGCAGTGAATTACCGTGACTTCCAGAGTAGAGCATTCCAAAGATTGGCGTCTTAAGGTAGACAAGACAAATTAACCCAGATATGCCCACACATCAAAAAAAAAAAAAAAAGGACAATAGATTGATGAACTTGGACTTCATTAATGAACTTTTAGACTGCAAATTAGCTCACATCAATCCTGTACTGGGAAATCAGAGTGGTGAGAAGCATGTTACCAGCCATCAAGATCTAGCACTCTGTGGAACACTACCTATGACTTTACACATCCAAGGAGTGTTGTTTGAGATGCGTGCTCACCTGCTTCAGTTCCTGTATTATGCATTCAAAGCTGGAGTTCAGAACACAGTGCCTTTGTAAAGGATATACATTCTCAGAAAGAAGAGAAAATCTTTTTCAAAGCAGAGCTTAAATACTAATTCACTACTTCATTAGACTGGTGCTTAGTCTGTGAATTTTAGTGAGTGTGTGTATAGTACCCTCAAGAGAAAGAAATTGAATGCTATGACTATTTGCAATCTAACAAAATACCAAACTTGATTGACTGCTGCAGACTTTACTCTTCAGGTGTTTTTCCAAGTTGCTTGATATGATCTATTTTAGCTGGATTTCATGGAATAGCAGTAGCATGTAATGTACAATTAGGTTAGGCACAGGCACACATTATCGTGAATAGGCTTAGGCATAGTCAGCATGTAGGAACTCATTTGTGTTTAACAGGATACTAATGTTAAATATCAATGCATTATTCATAGACAAAGGGAAAGAAAATCGTTTTACACAGCAGTTTGAATATTTCATGTTTTCTTATTCATGCTTATTGAAAAAGAATAAGAATTTTGTAACACCAAAAAAATAAATGTAAACATATGCAAATCATGTCATATCCTCTGTTCTGATTATTGATTACTGCACACCCAGTGGTTATTTCTACTTCTTTCGCAGTACAGAAGAAAAATATATTCCATTACTAATTTCAAAAGATTTACACAATTCTTATAACTTTGGACTGCATCAACTATTGGTACTGAAGCGATATTTTTTAAAGTTTTATGAGAGCTAGGCAGTCAGCTGCTCTCAGGCATAAAAGCCAAGAAATCTGACTATACTTCAATTGGAATATTTGTAACTATAATTTGAAGCTGACTACTCGGAGGTGCAGTTGATAATTAATTGGCTGACTGTAACATATAGTTAAAAAAAAAAAGATAAGTAAAACATAACTAACATGTAGCAACTTGCAAGCATTTTTTTAAATGGATACTGACTGGAAGCCCAAAGTAATCAGAAAAGATGTCAGAGTCCATAGAATTCCAGACAAATTCTATTGGTTTCACACTAGATTTCCTCTTCTACATGGACAAAACACACTTTATCCTGTTCAGCTTCAAAGAAAGTTTTGAATGCTATGTGGTAGTGGAAAGGATCACTTCAGTCTAAACCTACAGTAATTAAGGTCAATGGATAATAATGCTTCTGGGATTGCAAAAATTACTAAGGAAAGGGAGTACAAATCGATTAGTAGAGGAGTTTTTGGCTGTTAGAATGCCGCACAATGCCAAACCTTGACTCAGTTTTTTTGTGTGTATGTACTTGGGTCATTGGCAGCAAAACACATTTTGAAAAATATGGAACTCCTTCTTCATAACTGAAGATTGTAATTACTTAGGTGACTTCTGTTCTCTACAGATCAGTCACCTCTAGGCATTTTTTTTTAATTGACATTCAAGTATTGCCAAGTTCAGGAGGAGAGGCAAGGAGACTCTATCTATTCCAAGAGGTTGATTCAGATCAAGAAATATTTCTCACTCCAACCGCAAAATTTATGAACAAGATAAATAATCTCAGAAGAGGATAGGAGATTTTAACTTTGATATTAAACTCTTCCTATACTATGTAGAACTGGAAGTTCTCTGTCAATAGATTAAAAAAACAAAAACAAAAACAAAAAAAAAACAAAAAACAAACAACCAAACAAAAAAAACACAACCAAAAAAAATCAGAAAAGAAATAAAGAAGACTCAAGACCTATTGCACAGATACTGAAGAAGGAAACAGTGCAAGAAAATGTTTACCATTTTTTTAGTGACCTAAATAGTATAACAAAACCAGATTACTAAAGAAGAAATATGCAAGGGAAAATACCTTGGTTTCATCTATTTCTATAACATCATATTTTATTAAATGATTAAGAATCCAATATTTTGTAAGGAACCATGCTCTTAAGTATAGTAGGATAAAATGCATTTTCACTTAAGCAGAACATTTAAAGTACCGTATGGCTTTTTAACTTGAAAAATAAAATATAAAGCATGTTAACTTCGATATGCCTTTCTTTGAAATAATTTATTTCAGGGAATGTGATTTTTACATGATGATCATTACCTATGGATGCAATGTCACATATATGCAGGTGCAGCCTAGAAAGTCATCAATATCCTTGGCTACATCAGATGCACGGCCAGCAGGATGAGGGGGTTGATTATCTAGATTATTTTTAAGGTTCCTTCCAACATAAACAATTCTATTATTCTATGATTTTATGACTTGTATAGTTATAAATTAGGTATACATATACGAGTTTAAATTAATTTCGTTAGAGAATACATAAGGGTAATAGAAATTTGTTCCTTTAACCTGAATGTTTTCTTACAAATTGAAGATCTTTTTAAGATGATTTTTCAGGGAATTGCCTCTGAAGAATGGTCATGTAAGGATGAAACTAAATGCTTACAGAATAGCCACTAGGTCTGTATATCACTTTTAGAGGGGAATCCTTACCTTTATTTACACAACTGCAATGTGTTCATGACTGCAAAAAGCCACACAAACCGTGTGTTCAGAGTAGAAGGTTTTGAGTAGGACCTATCCCAATACATAAAAAGGGACAATAGTTCTGTGAGGGAAATAAGTGTTCTGTATCTGAAATAAATAATATAGTAGGCACTAGTAGCTTCCATAATTATAGCTATGTCACTTTATGGGTTTTTTTTTGTTTTGTTTTGTGTGTGTTTGTGCATATGCCATGTTCTCTGATACTACTTAGTTAAGTCTTAGCCTTAGCTTTCTTCCTTATGCAATTTAAATTTATAATATATGTATGAGTTTTGAGTTCCACAGCGGGCTCTCTCATGTGTGAATACTCGGATGCTATTTAGTGGTTCCAGGAAAATGCTTCCTTTCAATATGGTACACTAAGCTGTCAGACCTGTACTTATACAGAGTTCAAAGGGTTCACGTTGCAAGAAATATAAGTGAAGAGTTGTTGATACAGACCTGAAGCTTCTTGCAGGCAGGGAAGGATATATTATTTACCTTCTAGGTCTTGTGTGGAATCAATGGCTCCTTGTGTGCATTCTGAGTTGTGGAGGAGTTGTGAACAATGGGGACAAAATATTTTCTATCCACTGAAATAGCAAATGCAGATGCTTATTCCTCCTGTTATTTTTAAACAATGAAATTATAAATTAATATTTCAAAGACTAATCTCTAAATCATAAGCCTGCAGTACACATAAACCTGACAGTTTTAGATCTTATTTATACAGGCTTCACAAAATTTAAAAGTCTCAGAGCAATTGAGGAAGACGAATATTCAAGTACAGGGCACAAAATCCTGCGTCAGTTTGGCTGACATGCAGATGCACTTGCAGAATCACATTCTCTTTAATAATCTGCTTAATGATTCATAAAATTATGGTAGAAAAGCAATCATTAGCCATTTTTATAAACTAGGTACAGATGTAGTTTTTGAATGACAAATATTATTGATAAACATTCTCAGCGTTTTTTAATTCTGTAATCTTAGTTTAGGAAACTCTGTCTTATTTTTAGCAATTAATTTCTGGAAATATTTTTGTGATCATGTTTTACTCTTATGGAAGTCAACTCAAAAGCAAAGAATGATGTTGTTTTCACTTTTAATGTGAATATCTGTACTTAGAGATATTCGCTATCTCAAACAGCCAACCACATGTGCTAAAAGTTGATAAACAGTCAGTAAAAAATAGAAATAATATGACTTAAAATTCATAAATTCAGAACTAATATAGCAAATAATGATTTATTTGGCTGGTCACAGATAGCTGAGAACCTTTGAGCCTGAACAGTAAAATGTCTACAAGTCTAGATTGAATGACAAGGTTCATTAAAAGTAGCAAACTGCAAAAAAATAAGTGATGTGTTGAAGAGAATGGAAATCAAATTGCTGCAATTCCTCAGGAATGTTTTCTCCTTTTTTTTTTTTCATTATTTTTCTAAATTATATCTTTTATTATCAGAAAATTAAGTACTGCAGAACTCATTATAATAAGACAAAATATATACACCTATGACTATGTATAAAAGTTTATGTATATGTGTGTGAGTATAAATATAGGATAAAATCTTGATAGCCTTCATCACATGGAACAGCATATTACAATAGCCATTTAAAGGTCAACGAGGCCACCTAGAGACCTATCAGTGCAAAAGAAGTTATTGGAATCTGACTGGTTGGAGGCTGTGGTAAACAGTCTGTATAGTAATCCAAGGCACAATAAGAATGAAACAGAAATGTTATCCTCTAGAGGGCAAATATCCTGGCTCACCACATTTATTGTTGCTTGCCAAAAGGTTTTGTGGCTCTGTGGCAGTGGGATGAAGGAAGAAGCAGCATTTGCAGCTTATAAAACCATCCCATGCAGTGCTGGAGGGATAAGGAAAATCCTACTTGAATGGAATAAACATTTTCCTGTAGCTGTACTGTATCTGCTAATTACTTGTTTATGAGCACAAAGAAAACAATACCTTAAGCATGATACATGCCTTTAAAATTGCCTTCCCCCAAACCAGACCGTTTTTTATCAAAGCAGTGTTTCATGCAAATACAATGCAATCTCACATGGACAGATACCAGCACTGTGCTAACATCTGTAAAACAGACAATTACAATCAACCCAGTCTTCTTCCTACAGAACAAGATGGGCAGTTTTAAAAAGGGCTGACGGCAGTCATTGTGCAAGCATAAGCACTAATATTCCATAATTTTATTTTTCTGAAATAAAGTATGTGCAACTATGCACACTCACCCCTACCCCAGGCACACTGAGTGGGATGGATTGAGAGCTTTACAGTCTCATTTATATATTTGAATAATTCTGCACTTCAACGTGATAGATATATTTTCCAGAGGACAAAGTTTCCCTTGTGATGTCTTTTGCGGAGTCTATTTGGGCTGGAATGCTTTCAGGTTTCTAAAGCGAGCATTTGCAGATACAAACTAAATGCAAGGTCTGCCCAAGAGAACAAACTGCAAGAGCTGCAGTGGATGTTTGCTGTTATGCAAAATCAGGCATTAGCAGCCCTTAAGCAATCTAGAAGATATTTAGCTGAATTTTACTTTCTAAGGCTCACTTAGATAAGTGGAAAAGGAGGTGAGAGAAATTGCAGGAGGAGGAGCTGATCTGTCTCAAGGTGGAGCTGTATCTTGTATTAAATGACATTGGCAGATTAAAGCTCTCTGGTGGGGAAGGGCTTAAAGGCTGAGTCAAAAGCCAAGAAGTCTCTTTATTTACGCCTACCTCCCAGCCCCTGGCAATCTGACTAATAACAAACTGAGCTAACAAGAAAGACTAGAAAGAACAGAGAGAACGCAGGAGCAGCTTGCATCTAAAAAATCTGACAAACCAAGTGATCAAGTCAAGCTCTGCTGAGCATCTTGTTTGTTTACTGCATCCAAATGCTTGCAAACAGTTAACTATATGCAGAAAAGTCAGCCTAGCTGTGAAGTATGCTGTGAATTTTAATTGAGGAAAAAGGACAACTGCTTACAGGATGGTCTGATTTGCACGGCTGCCTGGAAGATTTTTTCAATCAAACGCTTTGTACTTTGTCTTCTGAACAAGGATTTTAACTTTATGGAGCTGTAGTATTAACAGAGCTTGCAGCAAAGGGAAACTCAGAAGGAAGTGTGCATTTTTCAGAGGGAAAAATTGCATTGCATGGAAACAGCTGCTCCAACTGTGCGTTGCTGAGTGTATCAGGGAGTGTTGCTGCTGTACAGGTAAGAAAGATTTCAGTTAGTTAATTAGCTAAGCACATAAGAATTTCATTTCTCATTGCAAGTTGCATTTATTTTTCTGCATGACTTTGTCTAACTTTTATGTTAAACTGTAGTTTATACTGTATTTTAAACAGTTTGCAGGCACATTTATTCAAACTGATTACTGTGTAGAATGTGTGTAATAAGGGAACACTGTTTTCGATTCCCTTGAGGGGAGAGGAATGGGTGCTTGGTTTTATTTCCTGAAGTGCAAAAGTGGTCTTAAATGCATCATCTGACTGTGATTCCCTTAAGAATTTATTAAAAAATCACGAAGGCTTTTAGAAATTGCTAATTCTTAGCTTAGGGCTTTGAGAATCCTCAACATTTTTTTTTTTTTTTTTAATAGCTGAATTAAAACAACCGAGCAAATAAACCCCCAAGCATAATGAAACAAGCTATTTCAATGCTTTAAACTAAATCAATTATTACTTAGCAAGCTTGAGATATCTTTGCTGTAAAGTGTCTACTTCTGGAAGTATTCAACTTTGCCTCATAGAAAGAACTGTGACATTTTTCAGTCTTTTAGAATTCCTTCTGAGCTTAGTTACAGTATGAAGTCAGCAGTGACTTACATGAAAGAAAATAAAATGAAAAAAACCTTAAGTTACCTGGAGGAATTTGCTGAAAAACCTCACCACATGAAAAGATCAGTTTTTTAAGACTTTTAAACTACATTTTGTTGTATTGTGAATGTTTTCGGTTAAATGTTAATCATCTGTTACATGAGAGCAGTTTTTACTTTACAATAGCAACCCACTGAGAACTTCATTACTTCTGAGTTTTTAGAGAAAGAAAAAAAAATGGATGAAGGAAAAAAAGAATACAACTCTCCTATTAATTTTTATTGTGTGTGTATATATATGTGTGTGAGAGAGTTCTGGCAGTACTGCTTACAGAAGTATGACGATGATTAAAATGTGAATGTTTTCCAATTGGTTACAAATGTTGTTGCTTTCATCTCTGAGAGGAGGGCTTTCATTTTTATAACCTAATTTCTCAATATGCAATAGAATGCAACATGCCTTGCAGATTTTTTTTTTTTTTCATTTAATTTTGCTCAGGGACTTTACAAGTGCTGTTTGAATTTGATGTGGATTGACGCTGGAATTTCTAATGAGAAAAAGTGTACAGAAATAAAGTTGAATTAGTCATAAAGTAGTTTCAAAGCCAGCATCTGTGTCAAGAGCTTATATTTTTTACCTTGGGTCAGTGGAAAGGATAGTGGTGCATGCAAAGCAAGAATAAGTCTCTAGCATAACATGATCCTAGAATTATTCTGCATATTTCAAAATAACATCCTGACATGGTGTGTCTTATCCAATACTTCTTGGGAAAACAGACTTAAAGGCATATATATTAAAAATAGGCAGCTGGAGTTCAAGGAGGGTTACATGAGACAACAAAATTATATTGCATCTACTAAAACAAAGATAGAAGCTCACATTCTTAAGGACACTTTTTCTCACACTGTGAATTGCACTTACTACCTCTAAACTCATATTTCTACTCTCACTCATCAGAAGCTACTAATGGAGAAAAACAAAATTCACTGTGAACACATTTGCTGTTGTTCCTTTTGTATGTGTGTGTGTAATGCTCATGCCACAGCATTTAAGTGCCTGCATGTGTAAATCTTTGCAATCTGTTCTAAGGGAAGCCTTGAGAAATAGTGTTTCTAGTAACCAAGGTGCATGATATTTAAAGTATACATTGATGAGATGCCAAATCATAAGGCCACACTATAAAAATGTTCGTGCATGTAGTTGAATTGATCCTTGTAAAAGGTTCTAATCTTTCGGAATCTAACACAGCTGGTTGTGTAGTGACATTCTGTACTTCATGTTTCAATAGCTTGGTTTGAAAGATTGTGACCTTTATTAGATGGATTACTTAAGAATCTTACTTAGTTCAGTCCTCGAATAAATAGCACACCCCATAAACATTACTGTTTTTTAAATCACCCATTACATTTTAAGGGTTTTTTTGATTGTTATTTGCTTTTTTGGGAATGTGGAAATACTTAATTAAAGACTATAAACAGTGATTTTGCTGTACCTTAAATATCAGGAGTTACCACTGGTCTTGCTAATTAGGCAGCCTTGACAGAAAGAAACAGAATCTTCAAATAGACTAGGACAAATTAACTCAAACCAATAATAAATGACTGATTAAAACATCTAAATTATGCTTGAAACTCCATAGCTGTATTGTAATTATGCATTTCTGAAGTGTTTCAAAGTTTAAGATCAGCTTGAAAGGTGATAATTATATTACAAAACATACGGTTGATACTGGCGATAATTTTTAATTCGTAAAGCATAGTCAGTTCCATATACATTTCACTGTGGAAACTGATGATTATAATGGTTAGGAGGAGTCTAATATTAATCTCAAAAAAAGTTTGTCCTTGCTTGCTTGTTTCTTCTGACATATACTGCATTGTCAGTTCTCTCTTTTTTACATTAATTGTGTACACACATTTTTTATATATATATTATAGACAAGCGTTACACCACTGTGTGCTGCGGTCCCACTTTCACTAAATATCCACGAACAATAACATATGCACTAAAATTTAAGTAAAGAAATATGATTATTTTGTCTACTTCCTTTTCTGTTTGTGGGTACAAGGATTTCAGAGGAAATACCATGCATTGCCATGCATTGTGCAGAACCATAGAGAGATTCCCTGTATCCTGACAGAATGGGCTTTTGCTAACAACACGTTATTGATCCAAACCAAATCGTATTTCTTCTCTTCAGCAGCTGGATAACATTAAGTTAATCTTAGCAAGGTACTCTTAAAATTTGCAGTGCTGTGTAGTGACACAAAGCAATAATTCAAAATATTATATTAGCTTTGATATAAGTTGCTTGGGACAATAACTTATTGCTGCTGTCCACTGGCAATCTATACAGTATATAAATAAAACCAACACACTCCTGATTATTTCCTACTTTGGGTATCAGCATGAAAATACTGAAGATTCCCCCTTATGACTCTGTTTATTCATTCCGTACATTAAACTAAATATACATTCTCTAATTAAAAAAAATAATTAAAGTGTTTTGCATGATATGATATTGTTTGGAAGGTGAAGTAGCTCAATGATAAGAATTAGGAATGTTTTTTTCTCACTGTTGCCCCAGGGGGAAAAAAAGCCAAGAAAAAACTCAAACCCTGTGAAATCATGACTCTATTATTTTTTTTCTTTTTCTTTTTTTTTCTTGTTTTTCTTTTTCTTTTTTTTATAGAACCTGCTGGACAAGATGAAGCTTTGGATTTTTATTCTATGCTCAACTGTGGTTGCATCTGATCCTTTCCAGTCTCAACCTTCTTTTTCTTCAGTCGGAGGATCTTGTCAGAGTCTGTGTTCCTGTGAAGAAAAGGATGATACCATGATTATCAACTGTGACAAAAGAGACATCAAGATGATATCAGAAATAGATGTCCCACCATCACGGCCTTTCCATCTTAATCTGTTAAACAATGGTCTGAGTATGTTACACGTGAATGATTTTGCTGGCCTTGTTAATGCTATTTCTCTGCATCTTGGTTTTAACAATATCGCAGATATTGAGCCTGGGGCTTTCAATGGTCTCAGCCTTCTTAAGCAACTTCATATCAATCACAATTCTTTGGAAACACTTAAAGAAGATACGTTTAATGGATTGGAAAATTTGGAGTTTCTTCAAGCAGACAACAATTTCATCACAGTGATTGAAGCAAGTGCCTTTAGCAAGCTCAACAGGCTTAAAGTGCTTATTTTGAATGATAATGCCATTGAGTATCTTCCTCCAAACATATTTCGTTTTGTGCCATTGACTCATTTAGATCTGCGTGGAAACCAGTTACAGACACTGCCCTATGTTGGCTTTTTGGAACACATTGGAAGAATACTAGACCTTCAGTTGGAAGACAATAAATGGGCATGTAACTGTGATTTGCTGCAGCTGAAGATATGGCTAGAAAACATGCCTCCTCAGTCCATAATAGGTGATGTTGTATGCAATAGTCCTTCAGTTATCAAAGGCAGCATATTAAGCCGGTTGAAAAAAGAATCACTTTGTCCCACCCATCCTGTTAATGAACTTGAGGATCCTTCAGGGTCACTGCCCTTGGTTGTAACCACCTCTATCAGTGATAGTCACCTGTTGACTAAGGTGATTCCTCTCCTGAAAGCTCCTACTAGAGAACCAAGTTTAGTGCTTCATACTTCCAAGCCTACTACGTTTCCAGGAATCTCTTGTCCCGTCCCTTGTCACTGCACCAGCCATATGCTCTCAGGAGTTCTTATGCACTGCCAGGAGCGAAATATTGAAAGCTTGTCTGATTTAGGACCCCCTCCTCCAAATCCTAAAAAGCTTATCCTAGCTGGAAACATTATTCAGACGTTATTGAAATCAGATCTTGTGGACTATGCCAGCTTGGAAATGCTTCACCTGGGGAACAATCGCATTGAGATCCTTGAGGAAGGTTCCTTTATGAATCTGACTAGACTTCAGAAATTATATCTCAATGGCAATCATCTTACAAAGCTAAGTCAGAATCTCTTCCTTGGCCTTCAGCACCTTGAGTACTTGTACCTTGAATATAATGCCATCAAAGAAGTTTTGCCAGGGACATTTAATGTAATGCCAAAACTGAAAGTCCTCTACCTAAATAACAACCTTCTGCAGGCTTTGCCACCCCATATCTTTTCGGGTGTTCCCCTTACCAGATTAAATCTGAAAACAAACCAATTTGCTCATTTGCCTGTGAGCAATGTCTTGGATGAACTGGATATGCTGGTCCAAATAGAACTTGAAGACAACCCTTGGGACTGTACCTGTGATTCAGTTGGACTGCAAAAATGGATACAAAAATTGAGTAAGAATACCATGATGGGTGATATTTTTTGTAAATCTCCCGGGCACTTAGCAAAAAAGGAATTGAAATCCCTAAACAGTGAAGTCTTGTGTCCAGGTTTAATAAACAGCCCTGCTCTACCAACTCATGCCAGTTTTGTAGTTGTGACAACTTCTTCTCCTACTGCCAGCACCGCAGACACCATCCTGCGGTCCCTTACAGATGCTGTCCCACTTTCTGTTCTAATATTAGGACTGCTCATTGTGTTTATAACTATTGTATTTTGTGCAGCAGGAATAGTTGTTCTTGTTCTGCATAGGCGCCGAAGATGCAAAAAGAAACAAGTGGATGAACAAGTGAGGGACAGTAGCCCAGTTCACCTTCAGTACAGCATGTACGGGCATAAGACAACACACCACACCACGGAGCGCCCAGCTGCCACTCTCTATGAGCAACGAATAGTTACCCCCATGGTTCAGGTGTACCACAGCCCATCCTTCAGCCCCAGGCATACTGAGCAGCAACAGGAGGAGGGAAGTGAGAAAGAAGCTAATGATTCCAAATATCTTCGCCGAAGTCTCCTGGAAAGAGAGAACAGTTCACCGCTTACAGGTCCAAATGTCAAATTCAAGGCTACCGATCAGTCTGCTGAATTTCTGTCTTTTCAGGATGCTAGCTGCTTGTACAGAAACATTCTTGAAAAAGAGAGAGAACTGCAGCAACTAGGGATCACAGAGTACCTAAGAAAAAATATTGTCCACCTCCAGCCTGACGTGGAAGTTCGTTATCCTGGAACACATGAAGAGCTGAAGCTAATGGAGACACTCATGTACTCCAGGCCAAGAAAGGTTTTTCTAGAACAAACTAAAAATGAGTATTTTGAACTTAAGGCTAATTTACATGCTGAGCCTGACTATCTGGAAGTCTTGGAGCAGCAAACGTGAAGTGATAATACTTTGCGCTGGGGCCGAATTTCTGTAATTTTATTTTAAGGTGGAACCATTGTAAATAAAAGTGCCTTATAATAACATGTCAACAGTAAGAACTTAAGCACAGCAGTAATCCTAGATAAGAAAAACTCAGGGATCACTGTGGGAAGCCATGGGGTTGTGTGCAGGCAATGTGTCGCACTCCAAGTTTAACAAGCATTTTGTGTGATTGAACCATGGGGGGAAGATTGCTTATTGCACTATTCCTCATCATTTTGAAAAGATGTATATGGCATTCTCTGTTCTGTTGTTTGTTTCCCAGCCTATGGAAAAAATGTCCATTACCTTTACTCCTTCTTTTTTTCCCTCCATTTAATTAGATTCCTTTAAAAAAACAAAAAGAACAACAAAAAAAGAGAAAACCCCAACCCCTGTGTTTGTCTCTATAACCTTAGAGTGTATTTGTTAGGTTAGTACATGCACTGCATACATGACTGCTGTCTACAACTACACCTAACATACCTTTATAATAAATATGAAAGGAGTTGAAATGTTGTCATACTAAATGTCAGTTAAAAAGAAAAAAAGATAAAACATTTTCGTGTATTCACCCAGAGCCTGCAAATCTTTAAGTATTTTTCACAGAACTTCATGTGTATTCTGTATCAGTATGTGGAAGGAAAAATGAGTAACTATGTTTACCCAACATCTTCATCAAAGAAAACTGCAAGCCTTTTGCTACTTTCCCTATCTGATAGCTTTACCTAAGTTTGGACAATCTTTTCTTGAGCTGCTGCTATAAAATATTGTGCATCACTGGTGTTTCAACTCATAATCCTGGGCAATTTGAAAAGCTACTGAGAATCAGCTGTAAATATGTTACTGTGTTTAATAAGTTTGATTTATATATATATATACACATATGTATATAAATAACTTCCATGCTGGCTTTAAATATTCCTGAAGAAAATGAGTTTGCTGTGGCTAGGAATTTCCAAGTGCAAATACATGTTCTTTCCCACCCTAACCAAAAGCAACGCTCAGACAGAAAAACTGCAACAATACACACATGAGGAAGAATAATAGTATTTAGCTATTTGTAAAAAAATATATTTTCTGAAATTAGAAGAAAATAAAGTGTTGTGGGAAAAATAGGTTAAAAACATGTAGAACACTGCAGGTTTATTTTTGCAATGAATTCTCTTTAGATTTATATTTACTATTTATTCTGTATAATTTTGTATTTTTTTCTTTCCAACTCACAAGAAAAGAAGAAGCTTATTCCTGGCTGATTTTCAAGCTTATCAAGGAACTGCTCTCTATTAATGAAAAAGAAATAAAGAGTTTTTTAAATGTCTTTTTCTTAAAGGTCACTTTTTAAAGAAGGCAGCAACTTCTGCATGAACAAGTTTAAAACTATTTGGGAATTAAACACAACGATTCTCACTCTTGTCATGTGGACAGAAGCATCTTATCTTGAGTGCAGTAAGGCCGTCCAATTTCTGTGCATGACTGACATGGTGCCAAAACACAATTTCTGACCTGCATTTATCTTCTCTAAGCAAATCTTTTGTAAACTGACTATGCATGAGGTTTTGGTTTTTTTTCTCTAATTCCTATTTGTAAAGTGAAAAATCAGCTTAATTACTACATGTATACATATGTATGCTAAATTTAGCATTGAAGTCTTGATAAACGCAAAGTAAAAAGATATATTCTTTAGTTCAAGATACTGTTCATGTCGTACCTATTTGTATATGCAAATGAGAGTTCTTCGTATTCTTCTACAAAAGTTTCTGACAAATTTCTTATATTAGATATGAAAGTCAGATTCTCAGTTCTTTCAAATTTGCATAGACATAATAACTTTTATGGTGCTATACTAATTTCTGTAGTTTGAGGATCCGACCACATTTTGTGTCTGTTAACAAATCAATTTCCTTATCAATATTTTTGAGGTGTTATAAGTTTGTTATGGAATGAAAACTTGTTGGCTTACAAAAATCAAAATTTCACTTATAAGAGAATAAGTATTATTTCCTCCTTCTATATCTGAAATTAATTTATTGAGAAAACCTGTCTATTTTGGAAGATTATGAAGAGTAAATGTGGTGACAACATATTTGTTTCGTTGCTATCTTTATTCCAGACAAGTAAAGACAATACTGAGTATTGCTTGTGTAGGTAAAAGTGAAAAAAAAGGCAAAATGCAACTGCAATATCTTTGCATTAAATTAGTTATACAATGTTATTTTGGATTTACATGCATATTCATGCACATTTGAATGTGCTTCATGGACATGCAGAAGAACCTATGGAAACCCATGCCTGGATCTAAAGGAGCAACTGGAGGGCAGGTGGGATGGCTTAGAGCATCAAATGACACTAGATGTCTCCATTTAAGGAATTCATTTTCCCACACGAAAAGATTTCAGATAAATTTATTATATGAAATAATTAAATGCAGTTAAAAATAGAATTTATTCAATGGAAATAGCACTGGAAATCTTTGAATACTGAATCAGACCCATTAAATTGTTCTTTTTCGAATTCTCAGAGATCTCAAATTAGTGTAGAGAAAAAAATTTAGAATAAAAATGTAAATGGTACTTGATAACAGAGTTTATTATTTCAGTATCTTTGATTTCAGTAGTTATTTCCAAATAAAAAATGTGTGTAAAAATAACATCCTGCAACTGGCAAGACGTGAGGAAATGATGAATCAAGCCCTCCGGCTTGGATTTAAGAGAAATAGCTTCAGACTAAAGACAATTGCCACATGCACAGATGTCACTTTGCTTAGCTGCTAACAGTTACTTGGCAGAACGCTGAGGACAACTGTGTGGCAAACATTCTTCTCTGTTGCAGTCTCAGAGCATCAGAAAGAAGAGTGAGCTAAATTAATGTCAAAGCAAGTCAGTTACACAGCTGTATCGGAGCCTCCCTCAGCAGGATTAAAGAGACCTTTACTGTTTAGCTTTCCTTCGGAAGGGACATTCGTGCCTTTCACTTTATGAGGACAACTGCGCTCTGTGGCAGTCTGTAACACTGCAAGTGGTTTGGCAGTATCCAGGAATCACTAGGATATGGATCGCTGTCCACTTTCCTATCATCATGTTGCCTACTGGACTGCCATGTTGTGAGAGTTTGTATAATGAGAAGAGAGGGGCCTGCCTATTGCCTTACATTCAGATAGTGGTTTTTCTATCTATGAGGAAACTTTATGCTGCCATAACAAAAAGGGACAAAAGTCTGACCTTATATGATTATTCCTCAGCTTTCTTCATTTCAATGAAGAAAATCATTGTCTGCTGATAAAAATAAAATTATTACATTAGAAAGGTATCACACAAGAAAGAAGGATGTCTATTTCTAAAAGTTCCTTGGAATATTATAACAACCGGAAATATGTCGTTAATGTTATTGATGTTTGCAGAAAGCTGGGAAGGGTATTCATAAATTTTATTGTTAAAATCCTATTGTCATTTTTTTTTTTTTTCAGCGACAGGCACAGTTAAGTGGTTTGATACATTTTTACTTAGCTAGAATAATGGAGGTTGGAAGGCAAAGCATGTTTGACAGTGTGCAACAAAGTGGATCCATTTTTCTCCTGTCAGCATGATAGTTTAATTGAGTGCGAGAACAGTGCTTCGTCAAGCACACTGGTGGAAGTGGCAGCTATGCTTTTGTTGCTAGGGTACCTCAAGGTAACCAACACTACTGTTTTTCACCTCATGTTTGAGTGAAGAAAATATACTAAGTAACACTACAGACCTGTTCCCTAAATAAACATGTTAAAACAATCCATTGCACTTTTTTTTTATTTTAAACTTTTCTTATCTTTTCAACTTTGTAAAAGACAAATGTATTTCTCTTTCTTTTTCTTCCTGCTACAGGTAATTTTCCCACAGACTTTTGGTACTGGTACTTGATTACATTGCCTGCAGTGATGCTTCTCCAAGCTTTTTAAAAGAAATAAAACCCAATCCCACACTTAAAAAAACCCTATCCAACAAAAACTCTAAATTTACACATCAATTAGGGTATTTGCTATTCAGAAACAGCCTAATATTTTCACACACTCTTTTCCATTTGAATGACAGATCAACCTTTCCATCATCTATTCCAGACTGAAAATTAGTTCGTACTTATTTTCAGTGATGTGTCAGACGTATCAGATTTGAATACAACCATTTTTAACTTGCAGTCATTGTTTCTCGGATTGGAATCTGAGGATCAGGTTTCAGCCCTTCTTTGCATGACAAAAATGCTTCCTATATGACTCCAAATGGAAGATGTGTGCCATGTACCACTTATTTACCTACAAAGAGATTATTAATAGTATAGCATGCTAAACGGAAGATATAAGTTTGACCAGGATGAGAAACTACACCACCTTAGAAAGATCCACTTCTTGTGCATTAATAAAAAATGGTATTTACCACAACTAAGACATTATTTCACAGGATAAAGTAATAGTGGCAAGAGGAAAATGGAGACTGAATCTCAAAGTCATCACCAGAAGGGATTCCGTGTTATCATTCTGAGGATGTCAATGTCTACAGGAATCTATTTTATCAGTCACGCCAAAACAACCTGCAAGTTTCATGTAGATGTACTGAAATCATCACGAGACTAAAGAACAATCAAACACTTAATTCAAAAAATCAGAAACTTTCTTAAGACTGGCACATTTGTCTTCTGTTTACTCCCTAGCACAGAATACTTGCATTTCTGTTAATGAATTTCAGGCTCAGCCATAGACTGCCCTCTGGCATTACAATCTGTTTCAATTGAAATCTACTCCTTGGAGAGGTTTTTCAGTGTATGCATTGCCTTCAGTGATGAGCTCCTCTGGGACCTGATGATTGGTGCACCATTGGGTATTTGAGACAGGGAAGATAATCTTGTATTATAAGTCAAAAACTGTCTTTTTTTTTTTTAATTTTCTGAAGTTTATGATATCCTTGATGTTGTTCAAGGAGCTGGTATGAAATCCTTTTGTTCCTTAAAACAGAAGTGAACTGTAGCTGGAGTCAATATGGTGAAGTTAATCTCCATACTGAAAAGATAAAGCACGGTGTTTTCTTTCCTGCACATTTCCTAACATTCAGCCTTGGATTTTTGACACAACAGAGCAAATTCTAAAGAGCCATAGCCTAACAGAAAGCAGCTAACCTCAACGAAGAACATAAAAGGCCAGATGCTGTTCAACTCTAGGAAAGCAAGATGCTATGAAGGATTTTTATTTTATTTATTCGGCCTCACCAAGATGGAGTGCAAGTACACGCGCACAGCACATTTCTTAAAACATTTACCAAGGTTTCATGTTCTAAGACATTAACTTCAAACATTCACAGAGTGTGAATATTACTACTAGAAGGAATACTTCTACTTGATTTTTACTTACATTTTATGGAATGGAATGTTGGAATACAGAAAGGAAGAAACAATATGTTTTCATGTTTTAAGGAGAAATTATATTTATTGTAACTTCAGCTGTTTGTTTTTGTAGAAAAATTCATCCAGATTATTTCATTTTCAGATAATTTTTTTGCAAGTTGAGAATTTTTAAAATTCTTCTAGTTGTGATTATTTACTAAATAAACTACAGAAGAGTAGGTAATTAGTTTTTCAAATAGAAAGAAATCTGAAACTTTTTATATATTAAGAAGTCCTGTAGCATGCTAGCATAAACTTGCTTTCTAAAAGAAACTGAAATTTATTTTGTCAGCTCATAAAAGTTCGTATTATTTTTAGTTTTAAATTAAGAGAGCTCGGCATTTTTCCCTTTTTCAAAATTCAAAGCTGACATAACTCTTCCATAATCACACATATTTGGGTTAAATGCATATTAAATGGTTCCATTCTAAGACATATCAACAAAAAAAAAAAAACGCTTTCAAATATAATTTGCTACTTCCGCTTATTTTCCTTACTGGAATGGTGTAGTGTACTGTGCGGGGGAAAAAAAGTACATTTACTGGACAAGGAGACCAAACTAGATTAATTCTTTTGTATCTTTGTTATATAGCCTTTTTGGAGAGTAGAATATCATGGATTCCCATCCCTACATCACAGTATGTTTACACAGTTCATATGGCATACAAAAGAGAAGGATTTGGCCCAACTAGTAGTCTATGCAATCATGCTCTTTTGTAAGTGGAGGGCTGTTACCACTGCGCTTTTAAAATGATCTTGTGTGTCAAATACCCTTTAGATATATCTGTTAGATCAGACCCCATATATATCAGATATTTATGAAACTTGATACAAGATGTTTCAAACTTGATATAAGCAAGATTCCAGGCTGCCAGTTCCTGGCTAGTTTACGGGAATCCAGACACCTTGGAATTTTGGGTACTTGGAGGAGAGTGAAAAACGTCCATCATTTTTTACAGAGGAAGGGTTCTTGAGCAACAGTCAAAGACTTAGATTGCTTTTCTCGTCTTACTTGAGGTGTTCAGTGTTCCACAGTGTTGTATCATATGACTTATGGATGGACATAAAACATCACTAAATCCGAAATGTAGTGTTTAGATGACATTGTTCACAAAAGGTAAACATTTCCATGAAATAATTGAAATGAAGCTTCGTATTTGGAGATTTTGGTTGCCTCGTGTGTTGCAGAAGAGTCTTTAAGTAATATATCACTTTAGGAGAGATGGGGAGGAGGTGGTGTTGCTGTCTATTGGCCACTCACACATTCGGATTTCCTGAAGGGAAATGTGCTGAGGATAGCTATCTTCATGCTGGCATACATGATATTATGAAGGCTGAATCATATTCTATAGATTCTAAAGTAATTGTTTATTATAGGCTCTAAGGACTGAAATGTCTTCTGAAGTTGGACTTCTTGCAGGCTCAGATTCCATTATTATTTTTATTCATAAAAATGACTACAGAATATACAGAAGCCTTATTATTTTCCCATATAGAAGCAATCATATAAAGAAAATGATTCCCTCTGAATTTTTGATTAATGCTGTGATCCAAGGGCCATTAAAGCTAAGGAATTATGTCTTTTGGATATAGAGTGATGCAGAAGCATCTCAGAACTCAATGGTTGTGTCTGCACAGATACATACAGAAGAAAAATACTTACAAAAGCATGGGAGTGTTGCTGCACCCAATCATTTTCCAAACTGCATGAGTCAGAACTAGACAAGACCAGCACCTGTTCTTAATTATAAGACCTGACCATATATTAAAAAATACCCCCTAAAAATTATTTTGAAAACTCTCATGACACCATCTCCTTAAAAACTAAAGTGTGTCTGTTTATTCCTTTCATTTTTTCTCACACCTAAGTATGTTAAGAAGATCACAGTGTGGGTTATAAAGGTAAATGTGAATAGTAAACACCTAAAAGACATTTGAATAATAGGAAAACCTTCTTCACTAGTGCAGCACTGAGATACAATACCTAAAGTACCCATGGAACCTCAGCTCCTTGAAGCAGGAGGCTGGACTAGACAGACTCCAGAGGTCCCTTCTAGGTACAGTATCTGTGGTTCCAATACGATTCTACGAAAGATTATTTAGGGCAAAATAGTCTATAGTCTATAGTCTTTCTTTTTTATATACAGGCATCCTGAATATGAAGTTAAGGAAAAAGACAATATTCACCAAACACTGTCATGAAATAAAATCTTTTCATATAACTCTTGCAATATACAGAGATGCAGTAATAAGAACGCTGCGTTGAATCAAGCAGTACTTCTCTGATAGTGGTGTGATGGTGATGGTGAACTGTGGCTGCCTAAGTTTATCATTAAAAGCACTTTTTTCTGTAATAGATGGCTTCAAATTTCTAAATAAAATGCTGAAACTATCTGAAACTCTTGAAGAGTGATCAATTTCTGTACTAGTTGAATTAATGATCCTTGTTTTCTTGACATACTGCTGATGTAATTCTTCACATATTTCAAAGGTAACAATCTTCATTTTTCAAAGGTTCTTCTAGGTTTTAAAAGTACGTGATATAATCTTTTGTTTGTCAAAAGGAAAAATTATTAAGCAGTGTATGAGAAATGTATGTTTTAAATTAAAAACATTTTTACATAATATTCTACTTTGAACCTTTCCACTTATGGAGCAGCACTTGGAACCAGACTCTTTGGTCTAAGTGCAGTATTCATGCTAATTAGTAATCAGCCTTTTCAAAATCCTTCTATGGTATGTTATCTGTTACTTGAAACCTCATACTTCCACACAGATTTAGGGCAAATATTTATCCAATTATATTTACATGTTTTTTACAGTCTTTAGGTATATAAGTTAGCTATTTTTGAAGACTGGATACTAAATGGATCTTCGATTTGTCCTAGGATGGCTGTTAGTAGATTCATTATATCTACTTGTATACATATAACATACTTTTATATCTTTGTGGAAACCAAATTTCTCAGACCTATTTAGAGCTATATCTGGAAGTGGTTTCTTAACTTTGGTAACAGAGTTTTTTCAATAGAAATGCCTATAATTTGTATTCTTTTAAAGGGTCTGTTATATATTATTCTTGTAAATTAAATCTCTGAAAGGTAGTACAAACATGGATGTGTTGTTACCAGACCAATTATTTAGCCACCTGTGGAGGAAGTGAAGGATTGAAATAATCACAGATAGTCATCCATAAAAATTCAATTGAAAAACCGCTAGTTTGAGGTTAAACACAAACATAAGAGTTGAAAATTTTTTTTAGAAATAGACACAAAAATGCTTCTTATTCCTAAAATTTAAAAGCAGAAGATTAGGTACAAATAATGTAATTCTTTGACAATGAACTTCAATTAAAAATGTGGGTTTTTTCTACCTAAATGTGAAAATACACTGCGACAAATATTTGAAAGCTTTATTCCTACGTAAACTGCTTTTTCAGACAGGAAATGCCTAAAAAAAGCTATGGAAAATAGCTAATACCTGATTTAATACACAGTTGTATTCTCTCGGTACTGCAGTGAATTCTCAGTCTCACTTCAAAAAGGTAGATCTAGGAGACGACTGAAAGACATAAGCAGTGTTTTAAAAAAAAAGAACAAACAAAACAAAACTGTCGAAAACCCCACAACAAAACACAAAAATAAATGTCCTTAACAAAAAAAAAATGGTAAAGAAGAATCATTAAAATTATTTCAAGTATTTACCCATTGTTGTCTCTCTCTTTTTTTTTTTTTTACTTACTTTTTTTCATGTATGTAAAATTTTACACCTTGGATAAATTTAAGTTGCAGAGTTTCTGGTAGCAGCTATCTAAGTGCTTGTTGTTCACCACTGACCAATGGTTTCTATAATGGGCTTTTAAAGCAACACAGATATGTAAGGTCCTAATAAACGTCTTAGTGTATAACTCATTATTTTGGTTACTTTCTCTTGAAATATTTATATGAGAAGGGGAAGAAAGAGAACTACATCCCAAGTTGACTCAGAATTTTCCATCAAAGTATAGCTTGATGGAAAAATATGCAATCAAAACCCTCAGTACTTCACACAGGAAGACTTTTTTCCAAAACTAACACCTATTTTTTCAGCTGAACACATTTGTCAATAATTAAATATTTCCATTTGTCAGAGTGTTATTTTTTGATATTACTGACTTCTAATCTTTCCTAGAATCCCATCGAATTTTTAAAAGTTAAGCTTATGAATATTTTGGTTTTTTTCCCTTGAAAAACTTTATTCAACATCTTCCATTATATCTTTAAAATTTTCTGTCTAGCTTGATTGCTGGAAGGCCTGGTTGCATAGGCGTTATAAGAGAATGGAAAATACAGATTGCAACATAGCAGATTATTATGGAAGTTCTGATACGAGTTTCAGTATCAGTTAAAGAATAAATTTGGTCAGGCAAAATTAAATGGAATGCTTTGCTTTAGGAATTATACACTTTTTTATTCCTTAAAGTTGAATATATTTATGAACAACTTTTAATAAATATTTTGCTATTTTACTTCCTGTTGTCATACAATCCTTAGCAGATTTGAAGTTCAGACTTTTTTATTTGACTTAATGTGTGGAAAATACACCAGCTTATTTGTGTAGCATACTAAGATTATCGGTTCTCATTAACCTAGTATAAGAATATAAATTGCTAGGTTTGTGTGCCAGCCTCTTCAAATGTGTTCCCGGATAGGATCTCTCATATCAACTGACTGCCAGCCCTGCGAGCCTCTGCGAGAGCGGCTTTTGGATAAGTTACTGATGATTATTCCAATCTACTAAAGGAGATTCTGTAGGAGATAAATTGCACCATGTACTTAATGTTCACATGGTAGACGAAAGAGCTAAAGAACTTATCACCACAGCCTGGAATAGCTTGTAGTGGTGGACCAAAATTTTTTACTGTCATTCCCTTCTAACTAGTTTAGAGACATGAGATGGTAACTACTGAGGAATGTATTTTTTTTGTTATTAATATATTTAGGAAAATATAAAATCATACTTTGCGTAAGATCTTGTCCTGTTTCCTCAGGTTCTGGTGGGTTTGATTTTCTTGTTCCTTAATTTTTAATTTTCTTTGCTTCTTTTTAAATATCTAAGTCATAAAAACTAATTATTTATTTTCCTTGATATGCAGGAATAAGTATAATTTTTAAGACAAACTGCTGTGGAGCAAGAGGAAATTGCATAATATATTAATGTTATATAATTATTTCTTCTTTTCTATTTAAACATCATCCTCTGACTGAGTCTTTAGCTTTACCTCTGAGACTTTTCCTAAAGAGAATATATTTTCCTGTTTCCACCAGCAAAATAGGAACAAAAATTTGAGAGGAAAAAAAAGATGCACTGCTAACATATATCCGCCACAGATGTTTGTGTGGTTTTTTACCTATTTACCTACTAATCTTTGTTAAGCAGTTGGTATAGTGATGGATCAGTTTTTCCTCTCCAGCAGGCACTTCATGTGTTTGTCAATCATTCCTATTAAACACGCATTGGAATACACAACTCAGGTAGCCCATCAACAGGTTAAGCTTCAAATTCAGGAAGTTCAGTAAGTAATTCCATCTTTGGTAAGAGGTTTGAATTTTTTGTATGAAAGAAACATAACATATCAAATATTTCATTTATGATTGCTAGTGCATTTTAGGTGTATTTTCAAAGATGAAATCCCTGCACTACATAAAATAATTACAGGGTCCAATGGACCCTCACTAGACCCAGAGAGTTATGGCCCCTCCAGCTACTGATGCTGGGACCTCCACCTGCTTTGAAAATAAACCTGTGTTATTAGCAAGGATTTTCTGTGTTAGTTGATTTGGACAGCTAAAATATTGAATTGAAATAACAATAAATTTTCAGCTCTGTGCTTATGATGTGTTCCTTCTTGCCTACAACAAAGTTTGAGTAGACACTTTCACAAAACTTCCTGGTCAAGCAGACAGCCACGTATGGCATCAATAGAATTGAGTTATACATATGATGCAGAAAAAAAAAAAAAGGTTATTTAGGCAGACTGAATTTTATATTATACCTTTAACAATCTCTCATCAGCAAAAGTGTACGAGGGTTGAACATGTCATATTCTGCACCATTTTAATTCAAAGAGCACAATTTACAATAGTCTTTCTGAAAGAACATTAGTTCATAAGGCATACAGCTTTCTCCTTTGCATTTTCATTAAATATTTCATTTAGTTTAAAATGTGGATTTTCTATGGAAGTATTTCTTTGTGAATCAGAATTTAATGGTTTCCAATTTGTTTCCAGAGTAAGAATATTTTCCCTATTACACATCCTGCTTTTAAAATTATCAAGATCATTTTTTAAGAAATAAAAAACCTGTATTTCCCTATAGTTTATACTGCTTATCTAGATTTGCTCCTAGAACTGTATTTTCCAAACAAGACTGTGCTTTGCGGTATTCAAATAAAGAGCTGCTTCTTTCCATATGTATCGGATGGAGTATAGTGGAAAGAAAAGTAATCCTTCTAAGTGGAGGCTGTGCAAGGGTTAAAACACAGGAAAGAAAAAAAATTACCTAAGGGACCTCTGTTCTGAAAATTTAAACTTCTAAACAGTTTTAACAAAAGTTAAAAATGTAATAAGGTACAGAACTTGAGAAATTGCAGGACCGGGGCATATCATTTTTTATAATAAAGAAAGTATTAAAGATTTTCTATTTCTGAACTATTAATTGAGAGTTTAAGTGGTAAATTATATAAATTTCCATAATTATTAATATTTTGCTCTAACACTAGTCATATTCATACTGTCAAAGACATTGTAGAGATTGGATAGCCGTCTAAGAAATATTTTATCAAAGACTGACTTCATGTAAAATGGACTTTTAAAAATATATAGAACAAAAAAGTCCCTGAAATGACAGGATAAATCCTTTGCTTACCTTTATCTCTTTATAGAGGTTGTGTCCACATGAACACGTTAATGAGAAATAAAAAAAGGTATTTATCTTTGTTGCTTGTCCCTTTTGACTTGCAGAGCTGAATAGCACAAGAAAAAAGCAGTCATAAACTTACTTTGGGTTCTTCTTTATTTTCCAAGGCCCTTTGATAAAACTCACCTAAATGACCAAAGCTGCAAATGCAGTGTTCATTAATTTTTCTAAATGTCTCCAGAGAGATTTTCTTACAATTTATAGCAAATAGCTTAACTGTCATTCTTGTTAGCTTACTGTGGGATCTAACAGCAAATGACATTTTCTCTGGTTTATGGGAAAAATCCCACTGTAAGGTTTGAATTCAGAGTTCTAATAACAAGAATTTAACTCAGTCTCCCAGAGCCGTGCCAGCTGTGCAGTTTCCATGAAAAAACTGTAGCTTCATGGTCTTCAGAAGTAATGAGTCATTATGTTACATAAAGGTACTTTTGCAGAGAGAAAATTAAATTAAACCGTTTAACTCCAAGATGTATTCGCTTGTTTATTTCAGTAAAAAATCAACAATTCCAAAACTTCACTTTCATTGCATAAAAGTTTATGTTTTTATTTGCCCATATATATTTGCACATAACATATTTGTGTTAACATATCCTTTGCAGACATGAAAGAGAATGAGGTTCATTCTCTGTGATAGAGTCTGGATTCATCAGCAATGAATTACAGGTCTTTTCCACCTTAGTAAAAAAGAGGTTTAGGTAGGACAAAGCAGCTGTACAGTGCTGAACCATTTCTTTGAGTGTGATCACATGTACTCTATAGTAACCATGAAGAAAAGGTTTTTGCTGATATGAAAGGTAAAACAACCACATGTTTGAAAGAAATAAAATATCATGGTCAAAATCACAGTCTAAAATATGCATATATGCATATGTAAAATAACCATGGTCTAAAACAAGCATATGGACATGCAGAATCATGTATGCATGCATAAACCTCACATCTAAATAAAAAAATCTTTCGAACTGCATGGTGGAATATTAGCGGTGAACTGACTGTGATGAAAGACTTTTGCAAAGAAAACAGATGTGCAACAAATGGTAATATTTCCTGTTTATTCAAAACCACGAAGGGCTCAACTAAATGATGCCTTAGGATTTTAGCTTCTATATTTTTCAAATCCTGTACTGCATTAGTGTATAACTCTAAACTCCATATAGAGTGTTAGTTAGCTGTCTTCACATTTTGGTCAGACAAAACAATCCCTCTAGGCCTAAAATTCAAGGACACCCTCTGCCTCAGGCCCCGAAAAGTATAAACAAAAGTGAATTGGGAGGGAGCAAACTGGGGGAATACGACTTCAGTACCTGGAACTGTAGTTGCAGCATTAACTCCTGATATGCAAATGGACCAAACTTATAATTGTCTGAAAAACTCTTGACCATCATCCATCTTGGGTGTAGCCCCTCTTAGAGGCTTTTGACTGCCCAAGGTGTACCTTTTGAAGGCCTTTTATAAATACCTTTCTCTTAATCTTGTCTAGCCTCTGTTCTAGGTAGCCACTCCAAGGCATCAGTCGGATTTGTGCCATAGTTAAAGATCTATTCGGAACAGCTGGAAAAAGATGAGACATCAGAACGATTATCAGTGTCTAGGAAAAATGTTTTCTATTAAAAGATTGAATGAACTGGAACTTGTCACCCTAATGAAAACCATGAAAGAAGCAAGATGACAATCCTTTACATATCTAAAATTATAGTATAAAGATAAAAGGAATACAAAAGTAATAATGGTTTTAAAATTTAATGGGAGAAAATTAGATTAAGTGAAGCTAAAAAAACCCCATGAAACTTTATCAGAAAAGTATTAGAGCATTAAATACACCGAGATGCTGTTAAGTCTCTGTTATGAGTGTTTTTAAATGAAGCTGGACAATAACGTGAAGAATATTGTGAGTACAATAATTCCATCTTTGGAGCATGAACTTTAGGCTGAAGATTCTAAGATGAATAGTAAGATTTTTGGTTTTGAATAGCTAACAGTTATAATCATTGCTGCATTCTAAGACACAAAAGACCAGGAAAAAAGGGTAAGTCTTTTATTCTTACAGTCATTGTGACTAAATGCACGTCTATAATACAGCTCGAATTCTGTAGACTGGACAGAGACAGAATCATGGGTCACGTACTATAAATCATAGAATTATAGAATGCTTTGGGTTGGAAGGAACCTTAAAGATCATCTACTTCCAACCCTCTGCCATGGGCAGGGACATCTTCCATTAGACCAAGTTAATCAGAGCCCCATCCAGCCTGGCCTTGAACACCTCCAGGGATGGAGCAGCCACAACTTCTCTGGGCAGCCTGTTCCAGTATCTTACCACTATCACAATAAAGAATTTTTTCCTAATGCTTAATCTAAACCTACTCTCTTTCAGTTTGAATCCATTCCCCCTTGCTCTTTTACTATACACTCTTGTACAAAGTCCCTTTCCATCCATCTTGTAGGCTCCTTTCAGGACCTGGAAGGCCACAGTTAGGTCATGCCTAAGCTGTCTCTTTCAGGCTGAACAAACCCAATTCTCTCAGTCTTTCCTAGTAGAAAATTAAAAAGTGTACATGTTACATTATTATCCCTATTGCAGGAGGAGAAAATTCACATCTTTCTCTTGGGAGCAGACTTTTAACCCGCAACTCAGGACGTTGTTGACTCTTTGAGTCACCTCCAAAAGCGTGAGACAAAATTAATTGGGAGGTGGTTTTTTATTCCATTTAACATTGTGTCTTCATGGAGTTGTTAATTTGTTCAGTGGTATCTGTGAGGTTTTAATAAGGTTCAAATACTGACAAATTAGAAGTTGGAGCTAGAACCTTTGCTGCTTAGAAATGTGTACACATACACAGAAAAAAGTTTATACTGTAATTACCATTTCTTTTGTATTTAAAACACATCTGCTTCAGAAGTGCTGTCTTTTTATATATGATGGCATTGCCTTTCCACTTCTACTCAGAGGAGCACTCACTAATTTCTTGTCAGATCGGGCATCACGTTATCTTGTGCTTCATAAAGAATTCATTGAAATAATCTATTATAGAAATGGAAATATCAAGGGTAAATATGAAAAAGGTCTAAATCCATTTTGAAAAGTAACTGAAATGTCTTTCTTTGAGGACTTTTTGAGTACTGGGATTTATTCTTTGGTTATGTAAGTTCTTTTTTTACTGCAGTCATGGTCATTCCCTGACTCTTTTGAAAACATTTTAGAAACCACAACTATCAAGTTCAAATTGTTCCATACTCAGTTTTCTTTCTGACAGTGAGTTTGTAAAATCTGTGGTATTTGACTATAATCATTAGATACTTGTCCCATCATATTAAGGGTTTTCCTGGAAATTTACATTTATGTAAATGGTTTGGTCTCTGTTGCATTTAAATATAAAGGAGTGGTTTATCACCATTAAGAAAGCTTGGATTTTGTCTCACTAACATATTCTTCTCATTTTAAAGGAAATGTATTTGAAAGTGGTGGGTGCTAAGGGTCATGTATTCAGCTTAGAATAAATTTTGTGATAATCACAATTATTTTATCCCAAAAAGAAAACCCCTGTACAGAGCATATTTATTAGAATGAAAATATAAAGCTTTGATGTAAGTTTCTTTAGAAAGTGAAAAAGAAGCTAAACCAGACACGGTGGTTTGTACAGACTGTGTGTTTCCAAATCTTTTTGACATGCTGTCCAGAAGAATCAACCAGACTACCAAGGGGTTTGAAAGGAAACTTCCTAAGTGATTTTAAAAAGTAATACAGTTTCTTAATTCATCAACTGTTATTAAATTAGTGTGCTCCCTTAACTGTCACCTCGGGTTTCATCCAAACACAATTCTACAGTTATGCCTAACCACAGGGCATGTATTCACAAAACCATTTAAAATGCATCTTTTTTTTTTACAGATGTTCTCTGTGTATTGTTCCACACTACAATTTCTTTGTAATGATTGCAGAACAGCAATACTGTTAAGATAAAGTTTAACAACATGTCACATCTTCAGCTTAGAAATTGGTTAACATATCAAACAGATGGATGTCTTTCTCCTGCAAAAGAAGTCCTGTTGTAAAAACTTTCCCTCTGAATGAAAATGAGTGAACAGCACATTTAAAGAAATTGTTCATGTGAAAAATGTGTAAAATATACACAAGTATTCATGTGTACGTCTATGTGCTTCCACCCACTGGTTCGTCCCTGATGCCTTTTTTTGAAAAAAAAAACAACATAATGCAGTCCCTATCCCTGTTCTTAGGTCACATCTGAAAATCCATTTTCCATTACGCCTCAAAAAGATTTTAAACATTTTATTCCTGTTTTTGGTGAATAAGCAACCCATTTTTTGTCTATTTAAGCATTTCAAAAAAAGTTAATCCACATACAGACCAGTGGACAAACAAGGCTTCTTCCCTCCCTGTTTGTTTTTCACTCTCAATAAGCCATTTCACCTGCTCACTGTCAAGACCAGCTTGATCTTCACTAGTGCTCACACATACATTCACACACCTACACTCACTCCGGTTCCTGACACCACAGACACCAATCTTTATAGATCAGGCATCATCTTCAAAAGAACTAGTTATTCAATGAAAAATAAAATAGGCATTCAGAGGATAGAGAAACTCAGGTTTGTGACCACCTATGGAACCTGACCATATATAAGTCTGTGGGACCTTATGAGATGCATCCCAGAGTCCTGAGGCAATTAGCTGGTGTAAGTTACCAAGCCACTCTCCATCGTACTTTAAAAGTCATGGCAGTGAGGTGAGGTTCCTGGTGATTGGAAAAAAGGAAACAATGCACCTATTTTTAAAAGGACCAGAAAAAAGAAGACCCTGTGAGGATCAGGGAAAAGATGCTCTTAGAAGCTGTGCTAAGGTAAGTGAAGGCCAGGGAAGTGATCCAAAACAGGCAGCATGGCTTCACCAAGGGTAAGTGCTGCTTGACCAAACCAGTGGCCTATGATGGAACAATTACATCAGTGGACAAGGGAAGGGCTATGAATGTCATCTATCTGAAATTTCGTCAGGCCTTTGATATGGTCCCCCACAACATCCCTCCCTCTAAACTGGAGAGAGATGGATTTTATGGATGGATTGTTAGGTGGATGAGGAATTGGTTGGATAGTCACATCCAGAAGGTAGTGGTCAATGGCTCAGTGTTCAGATGGAGATCAGTGACTGGTGGTGTCCCTCACAGGTCCATATTTGGATCAGTATTTTGTCATGTCTTCATCAGTGACATAGAGAGTTGGATTGAGTGCACCCTCAGCCAGTTTGCAGATGACATCAAGTTTAGTGGTTCAGATGACACACTTGAGGACCGGACGCCATTCAAGAGGGAACAAGTGGCCTCAGGAGAACCATATGATGCAAGGTGCTGCATCTGGGTCAGGACAACCCTCTGTGTCAATACAAGCTTGAGGTTGAAGGGGCTCAGACTAGTTCTGCAGAGAAGGACTTCGGGATCCTGATGAATGGAAATTGGATAGAAAGCCAAGAGAAGTGTGGCCAGCAAGTAGATGGAGGTGATTCTCCTTTTCTACTCTGCTCTTTTGAGACACCACCTGTACTTCATCCAGCTCTCGGTTCCTCAGCACAGGGAAGAGGTGGACTTGTGTCCTGGTTTGGGACAAATTTAGAAGGAAGCTTCCAAAGGAGGTCTCCTCTAAAGGGCCAAATTCTAGCAGCCCCTTCCCCACTCTAAGTTTGGGAAAAAATCTCCTCGGAGAAAAGTGGAAAAAACTGTTTATTTAACGAGCAAAGTATTCACAAGCATGAAAAATGAATAATAGGAAACACTAAACCTCTCTTGCTCTGAAGAGATGGTAAATTCAGAGAAAAGGGTCCTTCTGTAGAGCTTACAGAGTCCTTTTGTGGGTGTGTCCCATCTCTCTCTCTCTCTCTGGAGCTTGGGTCTTTTGGCCTTGAAGTACATAAAAGGAGCTTGTAAGACACATGGGGATAAACCCCTTAGCAGGACCTGTTGAGATAGGACAATGGCTTTTAATTAAAAGAGGATAGATTTAGACTAGATAAGGAAGAATTTTTTGACAATGAGGGTGGTGAAACACCAAAAGAGTGTCCCATCCCAGGAAAGATTCAACGTCAGGTTGGATGGGGCTCTGAGCAATCTAATCTACTTGAAGATGTCCCTGCTTATTATTGGAAGGTTGGACTAGATGTTCTTTAAGATCTCTTCTACCCCAAACTATCCTATGGTTCTGTGATCTTGAGAACTTCACTAATTTCCTGACAGAGGTTTCACAACAAATAGTAACCCTCTTCTTGGAGATGACCCCTGAGGTAGGCAAACTGAGAAATTCCAGCATATTTGTTTATTCTGCTTCCTATAAATATTGTTGGTGGTTTGCAGGGAATATAAATTTCAGTGAAAGAGCACTGTGACTTACTTCTCAGAAGAAAGCTAAGAAGCTTGTAATTTAGGTTATGCAACGCAGTACTTCCTTTTACAGATAAATCCATCCATGTTATAAACCATGGGCAGAAATACGGTGCTCAAATTAATTTTTTGTTTTCTTGTAGAGATACAGAGACTAAATTCCAGTGCCTTTTACAAAGTGAAAATATTCATGCATGTAATCTTTTGGTGAAAATACCCAAAATGAGGAAAGAAAGAACACAATGTTTTGGTAGTGAGCATGAAGCATATATTGACATGACTTGAAAAAATTGGAATAGACAAAATTCTATTTCAAGATGTGAAGAACTTCAAAGCTGTGTTTTTAACATCTGAAACATAATTCAGCAGTTCTAGGTTAAAGTTGTATCATATATTGCATATTGCTGGCACTGTAAATTCAAAATAGAAATTAAAAGGAAAAAAAAGTACCAATACTGCTGTTCAAGCTTGCATTTTTATGCTTGCAGTCTTATTTTTTTCTCACTCCGTGATATATTTCTAAAATCTTGGGATTTCTTATGCGTTTTCACAAGTAGTGTGTCATTTGCAACAGGATCATGATGTTGAAACCACAAGTCTTAATCTTGCATATTTGCTTTAAATTTATTTGTAGAAGAACAAGAACAGATCTGATCTCAGGACACACTTATTTTGGGAGTTTCAGATTCCTTTTATTTATGGTCCTACAAATCTGCCATTTCTGTCTGTCCTTTAAGTTATATAGGTCATCAAGTCATGGGTCATTCATTAGTGGATTGATATATTGGAATTATTCGTTGATAGTTGGATCTATCAATTCTATTTCAACATTCAGAGATTTATATTTATCTATAAACCCAGTATAATTCACAGTGCTTCAGATTTAAAACTCATTATCCTTGAGGAGAAAGGCAGGGCTGCATTCTTCATTTTACAATTCTCAAAAGAAAGACATGTAGAACGGGATTCATCTCAGGGTCTTTTTTTGCGGCTGAGAGAAAGACACATTGTCTCTTCACGATGTAGATATTTAAAGTAAATCAGATGAATCTGCTCTAAAAAAAAAACGTTTTTCACTAATGATTGTAATGAGTGACCAGGTGATGTAGACACCTTTATCACAGCTTCCTAAAGCTGTGTGAGACAGAATCCTCACAGAGAGCTGTCAAGACTTTTCCAAGTTCATAGGAAATGTCTTGCAAAGGCAATTCAGGGCAGGTCCCTTGGGCCTCATTTGTAGAAATTCTTTCCTGACTAAAAGAATTGTACTGACAGTCTATAAATACAGCATTTATAGAGTTTGGAGGGAAATTACTGAAGGTGTATTGTTGGCAGGTAAAAAGGCTTTCTATGATTTTGTGGTCACTTCAATTTAATTCTTTCCCTCATGTAATTATTTTCATACCTCTGATTAGTCATTAAGTCATTGGTCTCCTGATTATTTGATCAAATTAATTTCCATACTAATTATTTATAATTTTTACCAGTTGTTCAAACAATTTCCATTTACTATGTGTCTAAACTATACTTGTAAAACACTGATTGTGAATATCTCTGTTAAGTCTGCATTTGCTTCTCATCCTTTCAGTGCAGATAGAGGAAAAATAAGTTGTTCATCAAAATACAAGTGTTACTTTGGCTTAATTCTGTAGAGATTTTTCATCAAGAGTAATTATTTTAAAGTATGTAGACAGAGTATAAAATAATTCTAAACAAATATTTAACATCCAATTTTCATGACTGCCCAGTGGCCTGGCAAACAAAGAATTAAGACTGTGATTTTATGAGATGCCTCTTCAAATACAAAGAATTTTGGAAGGCTGACCTTTCGTATTACCGGGTGTTTGATTTTTTTTTATAGTACTTCATGTGCTGAACAAAAACTTTAAATATTGAGTATAATACATTACAACTTTTGAAAAATAAATTCAGACAAAATACCTTTTGAGAATACACTATAGCATATGTTGCTTCAGCATTATAATCTGAGTTCAACAGTTAAAGCCGGCTTGATGTTTAAAGCTCAGCTATATTATTGAGCTTGTCTTAAGTCATGAGAGTATTAAGGGTAATGACACCCAATACTTTATATTAAAACTTTAAATGTCTTAATATCTTCATCCAAAGATGACTACATCTTTGAAGGAAAGGAATATATATATTCCTATACACACGCACACACACACACATATGCATATATAGATATAGATATAGAGATATAGATAGGTAGATATAGATATAGATTAGATATAGATATAGATATAGATATAGATATAGATATAGATAGATATAGATATAGATATAGATATAGATATAGATATAGATATAGATATAGATATAGATATATATAGATATAGATTAGATATAGATAGATATAGATATAGATAGATATGTATGTATAAAATATAGATATCTCCAAGTTTTTATATATATATATTATAGCTATCTCCAAATTTATCTTCTGTCTCTTCATACACACTTTATATGCACTTCAAGTGCACATCACTGCATAAGTATCTGTATAATTGGCAACATTCGATTTTAGTTTAAACATTATAAAAAACAAAATGGAAAAAGATACCTCTATGGGAGAAAAAAAAAAAAATCAATGACAAGGAAAAAAACCTGTGGCACAGAAACAAGATAAATAATAGCAGTGCTATTAATAAGCCCTGGAGCTTAAGACCATATATTTAAATGGATTTGCAATACCAGGAGCGCATAAATAGCATATTATTAGGTCATATGTATTTATTAGAAATGGTCCACTGTTCTCTCCTTTTCACATATTATGAATATTCACATATTTTTTTCACACACTACCTTTGCAGTGAGTATGTAATCTATCACATTTGCCTAAAAGCAAATCATGCCTGTAAACATACAATTTTGTAATTGTTTTGACTAATTCAGGCAAGATTAAGAAGCAAAACCACACACAAAAGTAAGGTGAGGCCACAGAGGTAGGAAAAGTGTATAATGGATCTGTTTCCCTCTCACTGTGCAGGAGCACATTTCTTAATTTTCAGAACAGTTCCCTGGCAAAGAACAGGTGAGGAAAAGTGAGCCAGCCAAAGCTGAAAGGAACAAACTACACCAAATAAATGTACACGCATTTAAACCATGACTGATCCATGGGCAAATCACATACATGAAGCTTTACACATTTCTATTAAACTGTCTGAAATTCTGCTGTGAGTGAAAACACAGATCAAAAACTAGGGTTTGTGAGCCAATAATTGCAAAGTTACCTTTAAGTTTAGGCTGAAGTTGGGCTGCAGTGCACAATATAGGGTCATTCACACCGCACGTCAGAGCATTGTCCAAGCTTCAGTAGGCAGGGCATGTGTAATTTCGAAAAGTGGTTTGAGATATTCTACAGTATTATGCAATGTTATTTAATTTATATGCATTCAGCCTTAAAATCTTTCACTGTTTTTGCTTTTCTCATATCTATCAAAATTCAAGCTTCTTCCTCCAGACTTCATCAAATGTAAGACTTATAGAAACAAAATCTTGTTTTTATACAAAAGAAAAATTCATAATAAGGTGTATTTATCTTTTTATCCAGATCAGATGACTTGAAAGTCAGAATAAGAGACAAAAGACATCAACAATAATAGGTGTATAAAATATTTGTAGAAAACCTCTATATACAAGCACTAGATAGATCTATTGCAAACAACGTAAAATTTGACCAGAAAACCCCTGGTCTTTAAATTTTTTTTATTCCGTGCAAGCTTGTCAGTTGACAAAGGAAATATTTATTTTTTATGTGGAGGAATTTCCAAATACATTCAGTTCTGAATATGTTGCAGCATAGTGACAGTGGAGATGACTTCAAACTGTGAAAGAAAACATGCGTGATATTCCATTCAGTGGACACAAACTCCCACTATATACACACAAAAGGTCACACAAGCAGAGTGGTATTTCTGGTAAATTCACTTGGGGTTGATACTACTAACAAGGGAAATATTTCAATTATTCTTTACAATAACATGAATGTTGAATATTCAGAAGTAGCACGGATGTTTTGTTCTTCAATTTTCTGTAATTTAAAGATTGTAGAAATACGGAAAACTCTTAATGGTTTTATGTCCACAGAGTATTCTAAAAAAATAATTTTAGGAGGGTGTTCCTCCTTCTCCTGTTTATCTTCTACTAGCTCGCCATGGCTTAATTTTTTTTAAATTTTTTTTTTAACTTTTTATCATAATCAGTGAAAGTTGATGCAATGTTAGACTAGAGAGACACTAATTTAAGTGTCTAAATGTAGTTGTCTAACCATCCCTCAAGATCTGTGAAGAGCTGGGTAAGAAAGCCCTTGGAGCCCAGAGACTAGTCTGTTGATCGAATGTAGGTGCTACCTTAACGTGATACATCCCTCCAGCCTGTCTTGCCTGAATTGTCTGATTATCCCCTGACCATAAAGTAGCCTTTGACAGCTCTTAAGGCTGCACATCTTCATTGTTACAGACTTCGCCTTTCCCTGGTACAAAGAATTTCAACTTCTCTTCTGCCCATAGAACAAGCTCAGGAGCAAGTGTGGAGACACTCACTACGCTATGAATTTTTCATGATAAAGGTCACAAAATTTACAGCATTCTTTAGGAAAGATGATGAATAATTGCAGAAAGCCTAAAGAACTGGTCCAGAAAGAAAGATGTAATGGCTTGGACTTGTTTAGATTGAAGATCAGTATGTCCTCCGGGCTATTGTGGAGAAAGCAAGAAAGAATTGAGGTGAAGCGAGAATGAGCAGTTCAGGTTTAAATTATTGCTCTGGTCAGTGGCTTCAGTAGCTTGAATTTAAGCTTAGTATTACATGTCTTTTGAATCAGCTAAATTTTTTGGGGTGGGTTGAGTTTTAGTATCTTAATTGATTATATTTACCTGTTTTAATGACAATACGTTCTTCAAAGAACATTGTATTTTCATTAACATTTAAAAACTAACTAAAATGAGTATAAATGACGAACTACATCTGCTGCTTTCTCTCTGTCTGTATGGTTCATCCTTCCTATATTCATAATCTCCGTAGCAGGATATTCTAGTCAATATGGTTCCCAGCACAGCCAGAACAAATAGCTTTCCACAGAATATGAGAATATATGCTAGGATCTCACCTGCTTATATCGATATATTCTGGTTCATCACATGTTTTACGTGTTGCAGTTGTTCTACCCGTACAGACACAATCTGTCTCCTGAATTATATAATTTAGAAACAGTTGTTCCATTATTTCAGAGACATTAGTATTGATAAATAGGTTTTGTCATCTTATTTGAATCATTTTATATAAGCATTTGCTGTCAAATGCATGCTTAAGATTTTCTGAATGATTCTAGCCTACAGAACAACTGTCAGCATCAACAAAGTTATCTGTGCTAAAACGTAGATGCCCATATTAAAAGTAAAAGTCTTTCTTACTCTGTGGAGTATGCAAAAAAATTTAACCACGTCCCACCTTATAAACTGATGAAAAGTGATTCATTTTTCTCCCCAGGATTCAGTGGAATACTGGTTCTGGTTTAGAAGTAAAAACTGTATTTTAGTTATGGAAGGAATCTATTCGTTACAGTTTTACATATGCACAATAATGACATTTGCAGTAGTTTTGCTATAGACAGCAGGAATTACTATGGACATTGCACCACAATACAGTTAACTTAGAAGTCTAAATTTTACGTACATATGTTTAATATAACATTGAATTAGCATGTATTATGTACATGATGTATATAAATGAATCTTTTAAATGTTAAAAGTTTTGTAAGCAACTGTATTTTAAGTTCTGAAAGCCCCAGCAATGTTACTAGAAAAAGCTTTCTTTTTGATCAGTGTTAATGTTAAAACTGAAAACAGAATAGAGCTAAAGGGACCTAAATGAGAACATTTTCTTATTTTCTTCATACTGGCTAAAGTTACATAACACATATTTCGGAAAAAGCCATCTAAATTTAAACTAAATTTCTGAATCTGTACAATAATCTGAATTTACATTCAAATGACTGAACAAAAATATAAATGGATGTATATATGGATTATGGTAGTTAATGATGGTAGTTATGAGTATTTAATTTTCACTTCAATATCGTGTCTTTTTGTTGTATGCAGCATGTAACAAAATTCTCTCACAGGAGACTCACTCTAATAATTTCCAGGCTTTCATGTTGTGTCTTTCACTGGTGAGCTTGAAGAAAATGCCTAACACATCATATCAAATATCTATGTGTGATAGGCATGACTGCACCATTTTATTTTAGAGCTACATGATGTTATTTGCCTAAGGGGCCTCGAAAAGCCAGAGGCCATTCTGCTTTAATAGTCACTGAATGATTGAATAAAATAGAGAAAAAGACTAATTATGGATTGAAGTTGTGTATTTGAAATTGAATTAATGTATTCAGAACATTTCTGCTCTGGACTCAGTTCTAAAAGATTAAAAGGCCAAACCATGACAAGGTTGAGTACTTTGAAGGTTGATTTAAATGGTAAGGCCTAATCATCTTGTGGGTATGGAGGCATAATTCAAAATGGATTAACAGTTTACAACTTAGCTTTTAAGTCTACACAAATCTTGCTGGATATTTTTCAAAGTCAGTGAAGAGTGATGAGCCCTCTAGTACATTCTTTAACAGTGAAATTAGTTACGCCTACATATTATGCCTGTCTTTTGAAGGCTTATATCTGGGAAAATGAAGTTTACCTTTTTTGACCCACCACTCAGCTGTATCCGACTCCTGAGCATTCACTGTGGCAATTGTGTGTGTTTGTACAGCACACGTAAACAATTAGATGTAAGGAAAGAGCATGGGTGCCTCTGTGCTCAGACTTATCCATGCAAGGGGATTGAGGACCCTGTGTAAGAAACCAAAGGCTCCTACACAGTGCGCAAGAAGAGGAAAAGTGCTGAAAAGTGGGATCCAGAGCTACCAGCACACTGATGTAGCAAAGTGCTGAGGAGCCCAGTGTCTTACATCTGACGCCACATTGGAGATTGCCAGTGAAAACAGATAGGGGAAGCCACTCTTTCAAAAACTACTGCTATGATTTGAAAACAGCTTATTTGCTTCTGTCTCATCTGTGTCACAGAAAATCAATGCTAAATACGTTTTACGTGCTTTACACACATTTTCTATCTTTGTAGAAGTATCATAGCTCCAAATTCAGAAAGCTTTTATAATTCTAGCACAACTTATTTTCTTCCTGCTATTAAGGAGTAAATAATTTTGAAGTATCTGATTAAGAAGATAAATTCAAAATCCGGTAGGTGTTTTGGGAAAAGGGATTGAAGGAGATAAGTTTTGTTTCTTTGCTCACATTCTTCTGTAAGTTGTTTGTATTAAAATTCTTTAGAAATTACAATCAAGACAATGAATTAGTGGAAGAGAGATAATAAATGAAGATTTTTCATTTCTGCTTAAATGTCACAACTCTAAGCTAAAAAGATATTGTATTCCCTTTTCTTGCCACAGTAAATCTCGATATAATCTGCCAACACAACAAGCTTTTTAAAGAGAGAATTGGATTTATTCAGCCTGGAAAAGGGAAGGCTTAGAGGTAACTTAATTCAAGTCATAATGTACCCAAAGGAAGCCTATAAGAAAGGTGAAAGAGGTACTTTTGTCAAGGTCAGGTAGTGATTGGACAAGGGTGAATGGATTCAAACTGAAAATATATTTAGGTTAGATATTAGGAAAGAATTCTTACTTGTGAGGGTAATGAGACAGTAGAACAGGTTGCCCAGAGAAGTGATGCCCCATCCCTGTGGGCGCTCAAGGCCACATTGGGTGGAGCTCTGAGCAACCTGGTGTTATGAAAGGTGTCCCTGCCCACGGCAGGGGGGTTGGAACTGGATGATCTTTAAGGCCCTTTCAATATAAACCATTCTATATTCCTATGAAAGTGTTACTGCTGTTTCTTTTACCTAACTGACAGCCTCCAGTTTAGTGCTTAAGTGATTGTCATGAGGATGAGAAGTGTACATTTGCAATCCCTCATGCATGCAGGGAAAGTGAAGAGCAGATTTTCATTGTACAAAAATATACTTCAGCCTGTCAGATTTGTTTAAAGGCATTTCACAATCTTTCATCAAATGCATTGTAGAAGTATACAGGTGGCTCCACTACATTTTGTGTGTCACATTATTTCTTAAACTGGAGTTTTCAGGAATAATTGGGCAGATTCTATGATGCTCAGGATTTCTAAATTGGAAATGTTTAGTAATACTGTCTGTAAAGTCTGCTTTAGTATAAACACCTTTCATTTCAATGACAGATGAGTAGGCCTTAAAATTTTAGATTTAGGTACCTACTTCCTGTTTAATTTAAGTGCTTTGGGATTTTCTTTACTTTCTGTTATTTCAAAATACATGTATGAAACACAGAAGTTGCCCAAAAACGGTAGTAAAGTTCTCTTCAAAGCTTTACTGACCTTTGGTTGAACCTGATCTGAGCTGTTAACAAGATTCTTAAACATCAAGTTTTGTATGATTTTTTTTGACAATTTAATAGTACATTTAGTTACTATATCACAATAAAAATATTTGCTGTCAGATTGCTGTTATATTCATACCTTTGCTACCGATAAGCTCCTTAATAATGGTACAAATTGCTAAGGCTTGTCAATATTAGAGAAGTCCATATGAAAATAAAAAAAAAGCATTTCAGATAAACCTGCAAAATGTACAAATACAGTTTTGGCATAAGTACATTAAAATAGCATCCAGCACAGTCTTTCTCCTGCACATACTCTAAATGACCATCTCTTTTTCTGATCCATGAGAAATAGGGAAGATTCAATTGTACTTCATTCTAACCACTGCTCAGCTACTGCCTCGAGCTGCTTGAACTTCTTCGCATGAGAGACTGGTAGAGCTGTGCCATGCTGCCCCGGGGCTTCCTGGGGATCAGAAGACATTTCTGCACCAGCCTGGGCTTCTCACATTTTGACCTCCCACAGCCATCTCCTACACCACAGAACCAGATGGGTTTCCTGCAAGCAAGGACTTGCTTGCCTGAGGAAAATGAAGATGGAAAAACACGGGCATTTGAGCCTGATCCAAAGCCTGCTGAACTCAAGTTATGTCCATGTTTTTGGCTTTGGCTGAGCTGTTAAGATTCGATCTCGATCTGTCCAGTGTCAGTGAAAGCTATGTCTGGTTTGAAACACAGGTATTGCTTTGTACTGCCAACACTGCATGTCCAGGAACTTACTTCTGGTAGCCACAACAGAGACAAAAAATAAAGATAAAAAAGTAAATGCTGTAAAATACAAATAATGCAATAATTGTCAACATGGACGTAAAAATTTCCTCTTCTCTATAAAAATAGATTTTTTAGTAGCAATAATAAAAACACCGACTACAAGAAGTGAAAATAAGCAATACCTTCACATGTAAATGAAATAGAAAATCTGAAGCATTTAGCGAAAACAGTATTTCATACACAACTATGAAAATTGTTCCTGCTTAAAGTTAGGTGTAAATCTTTCTTGGTTTCTTCTATACTAGCAGCTTCTTGAATAGTCTGTGATACAGTCAACAAAATAAATCAGATTGTGAACTCATTAAGGTTAACCGGATCTATTCCTTACCCTAGAAAATTTTTAATTGATGTTGACAGTCTTGCCCTGAGTGGTTATAGCTGGAAAAGTAAGTCAAATTACAGTCTGATCTTGAAGCATATCTGCTTTCTGTTTTCAGTATGGGGATATTTATCTCAAAAACCTCCTATTTGTTACATTGACTTTAAAAGTTGAAATTTGTTGTTAAAGAAGCATTAATGAGAAGTCATTAATAGAGGTCATTTAATTAAACTCATATAAACGTGTCCAAACCTTATGGAGACTTTACCTACCTTATTTTACTACAGAAAATTGCATACTTTTTTTGATGAAAACTACAATGACATGATGGAAAAGTGGCAATCATAGTTGTGTACCCATAGAGACACTAAAAATTAGCACAAAATTATGTACAGTTAGTATAACTACCTGGAGGCAGAAAAAAAAAAAGGCATTTTGGGCCATGGCCACGATACTGACGTTGTTTAATGAAAAAGAATTAATTATAGCTTTGGTGCAGTTACTGCACTTCCCAGTTTCAGGATAAGCAGAGAGCATCAAAGAGGAACAGTTATGACTGACTGCAAACCTCATTCCTCATCCCCCTGCACCACACAATCTGTGTCTTTATCTTGATCCATGAGCTTTTTCATCTTATTTTCTCTGCTTGTCCTGTTGAGGAGGAGAAGTGGGTGTGAGGGGCTGGGAGAAGGTCTGGCATCCCTCCAAGGTCAACCCACCACACAGACCACAGCTTAAAACGAAAAAAAACCCAAAGATATAACTACAAGTTACGCAAGTGATATATTCAAGCTTGTACTTGAATGTATCTCTGCATAAATTTTGAATGTATGACAGCTGAGTGAAGAATCTTGTTTTCCATGAGTATCCGCACAGCACTTTCAATTTCAAAATAGACAAAAATAAAATCACACAGTAGTGTTATAGGGATATATATCAGATTAAAACCTGCCTTTCTGAAGTGTCTGCTCTGAATGAGCATGTTTAAAACACAGGAATGACTGGCTTTAGCAGATTCAGCAGCTGAATTCAATTTTTTTCCATTCCATGATGACTCACCACTTCAGATTACACTAGCAAAGAAAAAAAAAACAGCTGGCAAACCTACAAATAAACAACTATACCAATACCAAAAAGACACCATTAGATCACTAGTGTTTTTTAACTGTTACAGCTTCAAAACGATATTAGATTCTGAGTTCCTGTTTCCTAAGGAAAACAAAAAAACCCTTTCATTAATTATCTAGATGTACATTTAAAATACTAGAAAGCAGAACAGCCAGGCAGAATGGTATTTTCTCATATTTGATAACAAGTAGGTTGCAAGAACCAATAAGAAACTCTTGGCTATTAGATAATAAAGCCTTTGGGTTTGGAGGTAGGTCTCAAAATGCCTGATGTGGAATTTTCTTGTTCTTTCATATATGTTGCCACAGAGTAGAATACACGCTCCGTTTTCAGTGTCCGAGCCCCTTCAAAGTGCTTGAGGAGTGCTGCACACCTAAAGCAATCCATGAAGCTGGGCTGCTGAACTAAGCAGAAATAATTTGCCAGAAGAGAGTGCTGAGAAGATCTGCAGGCCTTACGCTTCATTTCTTAAAGAGAGGCACTTTATTCTGGTCTGGAAAAAAGCTTCTCTCTCTGTTTGGGATCCGTGATCCATCTCCTGGCATTAAGGGCCTTTATCACATACAGAGAAATTTCTCAGAAGTTGTGATAGATTTGGTCGCCTTGTCCTTTCTAGCTTAATGGTTGAATTGCATATTTTGATGCATATTTTGTTGAAATCCATCTTTTGCCTGAGGGTATTTAACCTGTATAACCTACGAAGTTGTAGATAGAATATTTTCTCTCTTTGCTGTTACTATGGTATAGTTTGCATAACACTCTCATTATTATTGATAATAGTGTGAGTGCAAAATATTGAGTGGCTGTCTCTTGTCTCAGAAGTCTAAAACAAGCTTCTGTTTCTGTTTATAATCTGGTATTCTCACCTTAAAGTATGTATTGGGTGTATTTCCTCCAGGAATGCATAGAAGGAAGAGTGGCTTGTTAATGTGACCGAGGTAAACAGTAAGTAATTGTAAACGGATTATGGCACATATTCTTGAGCATTATATTTTGAAATGTTAAATATTTTTAAGTTTAACGTGATTTATGTCAAGTCCAATATATCTGGTAATGACTAAATGAGGATAGTGAGATTAGGAAATAAATGTGTAAATGCTTTTTAGAATACTTTTCAATTTGCAGAAGGAGGGCCCTGCAGTACATGAAGACAACTGGCATGATGCCCATGCACTGGAGTGATAAGGATAAAAGTGCTAATAATTACCATCATTAGATGCCAATTCACCAAGATACCCTGTAAAGCATACAGCTTACACTTTGTATACCATGCTGATTTGATGTAGCTATTAAAAAAATAAAATTCTTATTTTAAAAAAAATCTCTTTTAAGAGATATTTGTCTAGAAAAATTGTTCAAAGAAACATGTCTCATACACCGAAATATTCTTAATTAAAGATGACTTGTATTTAAAAGTGAAACAAAATATCTCTCTAATTAGACATAGTCTAGAACAATCTGGTATTATCAAAACAATTCATTTTGGTTTTATTATGGTTTTGTTTGTTTGTTTATTTTGCTTGTTATTTATTTGTTGTTTGTTTTTTACTTTATTATTATAATCTTTTTTAACAGAAAATGTCACTACTTACTGGTTATTTTTTTAAGTAAGCACACAAAGTAAAAACTTGAATGAAAAATAAGAGTGTATCTGAAGCAAATACAGGCATTTAATGAGATCCAGAAATAACACTGGATGTACTGTGTAAAAATATAAACCAAAAGTTTGATGCCATTTGACTTCTAAGCCAGGCAGGACTAAGTCTATTCAACATCTAGTAGGGTGACCCCAGAAAGGTGCATAGAGAAGGTTTCATCTACCCTAATTTTAGAAAACTGAAAGCTGAATGTCTTCTTCTAAGATGATCGACAGAGGCTTGTTCACAGACAACGAAAAGAGAAAGATATATCTGGGTGGTAGATTTTCTAGTCATGGAAAAAAAGGTGTCTAATATTACCAGAATGATTGCACTCTGACTTATTACATTAATGTAATGAAAGCCAGAGATTACTTAGACTAGACCTGGTACCAGATTTTGAGGTGTCAAATATGGCCAAAGAAATTCAATAACATAGTAGTGGGTTTTCTTCCTGTTAAAATAAATGCTAGTAAATGCATACAAAGATAAGATTTTATTTGCATGGCAAAATCAGTCTGTAAGTGCTCAAAAATATTATATTTCTTCAAATGCTACTTTTCTTGTAAAAAAATGAAATTTAATTAATAAATATATTTAAACAGCAGTACAAATTTTTGATTTGATTTTTGTTTTAAGAAGGTTTCTTACACTTCAGTTTTTCAAATTTAACTATGAAGTGGCAATGAACTTGTCATCCCAACTCTCTTTTCCTCCCATGTATAGTTACAGCCGAGATCTATATTTCAGTGATTCTTAAGAACATTCATGGCTGTCACATCAAAATGGTATCTTTTGAGAGAAGTACCTGTCTAGAAAACCTATCCAGGAAAACTTAAGCAACACAAGCGGATATGTCCTGATGAGAGAAGCTAATGACTAATTTCCAGCCCCTATTTTGAAAAAAAAAAAGAAAAACATTCTTATATAGAGGTTTTTTGTTTTTTTCTCAAGAATTTTTTCGTTTAAAGGAGACAAAAATTATTTCCAAAATTCTGTTTGACAAATAGTTCTTTCAAGATTCCTCCATCATATCTGCAAGAAAGGTGGATATGTTGTTATAACGTACTGTCAAACAGACTTCTTTTATCTTTCATGTGTTTGGAGTGATCATAGAGTCAGAGAACATGCTGAGTTGGAAGAGACCCATCAGGATCATCGAGTCCAACTCCTGACCCTGCACACCCCAAGACAACCCAAGAATGACACCTTGTGCCTGACAGTATTGTCCAAATGCTTCTTGAACTCGGTCAGGCTTTCCACCGTGACCTCTTCCCTGGGCAGCCTGTTCCAGTGCTCAGCCACACTCTGGGTGAAAAACTTTCGCGAGGTCCATTTTCATACTCTTAAAGATTACCTTCTGGACGAAAGAATGATACAGGAAAAATCATTGCAGATATCTACTTCTCACTAAAGAAAATATCAATAAAATTATGATTAGCACAGATTTGAAACATGATGTATTCTATATTCTACCTTATATTAGATGTGACTGCCTGTATTTAGTTGAAATTTGATTAAATGATCCTTTTTGCATACTTGAGGTTTAAAATTCAGCACAATAGGGCTCATCCAAAATGTTATTTTCTAATATCTTGCAGTCAAAAAAGGCTTTGTCTTTTAAAAGTCTGTAATGAATTGTTACTAAAAAATAGCTTTTTTTAATTGCAACTTCACCTGTTGCGATTCATATAGTGCCTCATATAGTTCTGTTCTGAAAAATAAGATATTATCCAATCGTAGTTACCCCTACGGAGTATTGCACTTGCCAGCCTTCTTTTACAGTGTAAGTGTAAAGTTTTCTATTGAGATGACAAAGTTAAGAATAGCTTCTATTTATAGGCAGCATTTATGCTCGCAGCACTTAGGTACAAGAACTTAGCACAAAGGTATTTAATTTCCGCCAAAAATGTCAACTTAAAAGTAAGCAATATATGTATAAAAATACCGGTATAATATGGAGTATACTATCAAGAGGGTATGTATAGACTTCTAGCTTTTGTCTTTAATATTTTCCCAAATAAGAACTTATTTATTCATTTATTTATTCTTTTATAGGACATTGATTCTTTTTCCTGCAGCACTTTCATCTTTCATTTAGAAAGGAAGGATACATGTGTATGCCTTTAGACTACTTTCAGAATTTCAGGACAAAAACGACCCTTCTGTTCTTTAAAGAGAGCCGTGGAAAGCTTGTCCGTGCTCTTCACACTGACACAGATGTCAGCTTGTAGCCACCTCTATTTAATTTTAACAAGTTTTGCTTCTTGTTTGGGGGAGGGGAGTATTGGAAGAAACCATAAGCTGAATCACAGTCATTTAAAAAAATCTAACACACAATAGAAATAAGTTATAAAAGATCTTACTGAGGGAAAAAAAGATATTTTTTCATGAAGGAAAGATAATGCAAAGCTTTAATCTTTATAAAGGCTTTTTATAGATATGAAAGTGTGTTACATTTTTGTGTTAGTTTTTGTAGTGAGACTGGCAGGTGGCTGGAAAAGGACTCAGGAGAGGTTAACACCTGTCCTTTCATAGCTTGAAAAATTCGGGTTTCATCTTTAACTCATTTGAAATCTCAGAATGCCGAAAGCATTAGAATTTTCCCAGTCATTTTCCTCATAACAGCACTATGAAGGATTTATATGAACTATGGTCCTTATCTGAGACCAATTTCTAATGAGAATTATATATACATGTAAGTATGGTTTCTTCTATTGAATGTTCTCAATTCAAGTTAATTATTGACTTAAATGATATAAAGGCAGAACATAATTATCAGGTCATATGGCAAAATTTCCCTCATATCTGTCAATCTTTCTGAATATATATGGTTTTGGGGTTTTTTTAAGTTGGTGGGGTTTTTTTGTTTGTTTGTTTGTTTGGGTTTTTTTGGTTTGTGTTTTTTTTTTTTTTTCTGTGAACTATAAATGAAACTGAGGTGAAAGCTCCAGACAAATGTTAAGCAACTTTTTCCCATTGCTGTTAAGGATATCCCAGAGCCTTAGAATGGTTTTGGTAGGAAAGGGCAATTAAAGATTATCTAGTTCAACTGCATTGCCCTGGTGGTTTTCACTGGGTCAGGTTGCTCATTCCGATACGACTGTGAACATTTCCAGTGATGGAGGATCCACAATTTCTTTGGACAACCTGTTCCAACACCTCACCACCTTCCTTGTAAAGAATTTCTTCCTTATATCCAATCAAAACCCACCCTCCTAAAGTTTAAAAGCATTGGCACTTCCACTGACACTACAGGCCTTTCTAGAAAGTCTCTGCCATTCTTCCAAGTCCCCTTTGACTATTGAAAGGCAGGAATCAGATCTTTCCAGAGCCGTCTCTCCTCTGTGCTAAATAGCCCTAACCCTCTCAGCTTTATTTCATACAAGAGGTGTTCAAGACCTTGGATCACTGTGGTGGCCTTTCTCTGGGCCAACTAAATCTACCAGCTGTTTGCACTGTGTCTGCTGCGTCTCCGGATGGGGGTTGTGCTCCTGGTTTGCCAGGGCGCACATCTGGCCTCCACTGAACCTGCCACATTCCTTTCTGCAGTGCTGCTCTCCAGCCATTCCTCTCCCTATTTTTACTTGTGCCTGGCTTTGAGTCCATCCTTGGTGCAGCTGGAAGGCATTTCAATTTGTTAAATTACTGTTAATTGTCCAATGTTCCAATACATCTAAATACCTCCACAAGGAATTTGGCCCACCTCTTGTAGGACCATAGAAAGGTTTAGGTTGGAAGGGACCCCAAATACCATCCAGTGCCTATGCCCCCCACCATGTGCAGGGACAATCCATAATATCAGCAGCAAACTTTTCAACAATGCATTCAACTCCAGTACCTAGATCACTGATACAAATCCTGAAGAGAGCTAGCCCTAGAACTGAACTCTGAGGAATGCTGCTGCTGACCAGTTGGCAGTCAGGTGTAGTCCCATTCCCTACATTCTGAGCCCTGACCATAAGCCAGTCCTTCACCCAGTGCGGCTTGTAGAATAGAACACAGAGTAATGTGTAGCTAGTACAGAGACAGTATGTACAGTATAGAGAATAGTAGATAGGTATATACTGTATAAATAGGATAAATATCCTATAATGTCTATCTGTATGTGTAGTATACATTTACACCAGAGTGCATAAAACATAGCATCACCAGCCACTCAATAGGTGATTATCTTGCTGTTTACGATGTTGCTGCAACCTCGCCTTGAGTGCTGTGTGCAGTTCTGGGACACACAACTTGGGAAACTTCCAAAGACACTCAAATGTATCCATGCGATGGCAACAAAGCTGATGAAAGGGCTGGAAGGAATGTCCTGTGAGTAGCATCTGAGGACTTTGGGATTGTCTAATTTGGAGAAAAGCAGGCGCAGAAATGACTTCCTTGCTGTCTACAGCTTCCCGGAAAACGAGTGGAGAGGGAGGTGCTTCTCCCTAGTTTCTGGTGTCAGGACATGAGAATGGTTTAATGATGTGTCGTAGGTTGTTCATACAGAACACTATGAAACATTTCTTTATCTCAAGGGCAGTGGTTAAATACTGGAATAGGCTTCCTAGAGAAGTGGCCAATGCCCCAAGCCTGTCAGTGTTTAAGAGGCATTTAGACTATGCCCTTAATAACATGCTTTAACTTTTGGTCAGCTCCGAAATGCTCAGGCAACTGGATGGCATGATCATCCTAGGTCCCTTCCAACTGAATATTGTGTTTTGTGCTATGCTATGCTATGTTATATGTGCACTACATGCACTGTATATTAACTATATTCTATATTCTACTACATACATATACTAACCATAGTATAACATATGTTATGTGTTTGTACATGCAACTTTTAGAAGACGAAAAATATGCAGTAAATTGTGACAGAAGGCAGTCCTTATAGCCTCAGACTGTATCAAATGATGCAAAGAAAAGTTCATCCTAACTTCCAATTTGCTGCTTTTTGCATGGTATTTAAATCTTCGTTATGGAGTGGATAACATTGGCCATGAATAAATGTTAGAGGGAACCAGAAGTAGTGTATGCTTTAATTTCCTCAGTCCGAGACTACATGGGTGGAAGAGAAAAAGACTACAGAAATTATGCTCTTTCCTGTAGCCATTTGTACTGCAGTAACAGGAACCACAATGCTGAGCTGCACAGACCACTGATTTAGGGCAATTATGGTCATTTCTTGTGTTCTTCTGTTCTTGTTGCCCTTCCTCCAAAGATGACTAATCAAGTCCATAAGTGAAGGACTAAATTAAACTCCTCGATCATATTTTCAGGAAAGCATATCTTTGTGTGGTTTCCCCTTTTCCCCACAAAGTACATATATGACCAAACAGTGTGATATATGATCCTGTGAGGTATCCTATGTGACTTAAAATTAATCCTTCTCACTATAACTTTTAAGGATACAACATATAGAGTAAAATTAACATGAAAATACTTATTTACATCTATAAAAATCTCCACACTGCGAAAAATGTATGATGAATATCATTAATTTTCTGGCTTTCACCTGAGCCCTGTTTTTTTTTTTAAAAAAATTAATGCTCTAATGTGTACAAAACTAAGCATGTGTAGTCTACCATGTGAAAAAAAAACAAACCAGGAGGAACCTATCTGTGGCCAAATTACACCGCCATCTCACACTTTCTCTCTCATATTCCTTAGAGAAAGTCTAAGCAGTATGTCCTGTAGACATATGTGACTTGTAAAAAAAGTTAGTCAGAGGGGCTGGAACACAGTCAGTAAATGTGCAATCAGCAAAGCAGTGAAGACAATCAGATGATCAGTGTTTCAGCTTATTTTCAGTCTATGCATTAGCTTCTACTGCAGATGTAAACCAAGGGATTTGTTATTTCACAGTCCTTCAGGCATACAGGGAAGAAAGGTGTTATATGAAAGACTTGTTTCTAGGGCAGATATAGTGAGGTGTTTGGGTATTGACACAGAAGCAGCGAATCCTAGACTCCCATTTTAGTCACCAGATTACACATCATTCTTCTTGTATAAAATATTCAAAATTTCCTGTCTCGTCTTATTTTGTTTTTTCTCACCCTGTAAGCAACAACTCTATATCTTTATTTCTGCCTTAGCTTGTTTGCAATCACCGTTTTATGCCACACTGTATGCAAAATTGTGTAAAGAAACTTTGATCCCTTTGGATATTCTGCAAGGCAAAGGAAATAGAGGTAGATTTTAATATTCAGTCACTTCCTGACTTCACCTCAGACAAGGCGGAAACTTACCACTACAACTACTAAGTCTCTGAAACTCCCAGCAATATCTGCCACAGACAGGAAGATAGAGTTTCACTGCTGCACAGAAATTCTAATTAATGACAATTCCATGGAAGCTTTTGCGGGAATGAAAAGAATATTTCTCCTCTGTACCAATGAGAATTGACATCCTACTAGTTATGAATTCTCCCATCATTTAGATATAGAGGATGTTCTCTTCACCAGCACACAAAGGAAAGAAATATTCAGTGTGAGTGTTTCCCTTCTAGAAGCTACAGTTTACACACAAGGACAGAATTAGGCTTTCATAGCTGTCCAGAAAATCCAGTGTTGTATCTCTTAGCACTTTTTCACATTTCATTTCAACTAGATGACAAGACAAGTATGAACAGTCTTAGTTTAAATTTGTAAAACATAAAGCAGCTCTCTTGTCATAAGTGGAAGTGGTAATGAAAACATATAAACTGTGAATGTGAGATCGTCTGGAACTGTTTACACAGAAAAAGAGACATAGCTATTGTATCTGTTTTATATCTCTCTCCACTACATAAGCACTCACAATCTGCGTATACACAGACATAAATAAAGGGGAAAAAAAAAAAGGCTGACCTGCATTTTAAAGCTCTACTAATAAGCGAATTTAACGTGAGCACCCTGAACAAAGCTTTTAGCAGCTGCTGACAATATTATTACACTAGAACTAGAGTTATGACTAGATACGTGGAAAAATCATAGTTGAGTTACAAAAGCAGAGAGAAATAAGACGATTGAAGGCCGAATTAGTTAAGAAGAGTAAATTAGAACAGACCCATCCAAAGTAAACAGGAATTCAGTGGAAAATCATCTCTTATAAGATGTACCATTCCATTTTGTATTTTACAGTTACTAGCCACAAGCCAACATGAGAAATCTCATGCATGAAAAATTTACTCATCATCATCTATTTTACTCTCCTTAATTGCCATGTCCAATTTATTTTTGTTTTCACTTTTCTTCCATTATTTTTTCTTCCAATAGCAAATACTGCATTTTTTAAGTGTACAATGTCAAGTTTAAAGGACTTGCAGTACATAGCACATATTCATTTCAGGCCAGCCCTTTGTAGTTCATCTACAGATTGTGGAATCCTACTGCCAGTGCGACCTATGAAAACCATAATAAAGAAAATACTTCATCTTGCAAAGCTATAGATATCTCTGTATAAAAAGGTATAAGATTCATCAGTAGAAGGAGGGGCAAATGTATGAAAACTCATGGGCTGACATAAAGACAGTTTACCAGGTAGAGCAACTACTGGCACATGCTAGAAAAACAAAACATGGAATTAATCCACTGCTTCCTGTGGGCAGGTAGGTGTTCAGTCATCTCCAAGAAAGCAGGGCTTCACCATGCATAACAGTGACCTGGTGAAACAAACACCATGCCTCTGAACATTCTCCCCTTCTCCTTATTTCCCCCTGTTTTTATTGCTTGGTCATTTGGGGTCAGCTGTCTCAGCTGTGTCCCCTCCAAACTTCTGCACCCTCAGCCTACTTACTGGCAGGATGAGAAGCAGAAAATGTCTGCTAAGAAGAAAATGAAATCTATTCCAGGCCAAACCAACACAGCTGGACTTAAAGCCTCTTTGAAACAAAGAGATTTTTTTGTTGTCTTTAAAACAAAAGAGGCATCTTATACATTTCCAAGCCAATTCTTCCCTGCTGTACCCTGTCAGTATTGGTCTGAAGAGCATCAGACAGATTTCTCTCCAAACACTGGTCCTACGGTGTAAGAGAAGGAAATGAGAAATTTTGGAGATCTGCTTGTTGCTGTCACTTATGTCAATGACAGATTAACAGTGAACTATGAAATTGTGTCTCTGAGTTATAATAATAACAACTTAATTTCACAATTCCATTCATTAATCTTTTAGCAGTAAAGATCCAAAAAAATATAAAATGATTGTCCATTCTGTAAAACATCTTTAGGTCTGTAAAAACATTTTGTTAGGTCTGTAAGAAAACCTGTCAAGAGAAGCAAAGCATGGATATGTGTCTGCTGTTTGTTCTCTCTACCTAGTGTTAATGTGTCCGTACAAACTTCAATGGAGTGTAAAGTATCGGTCATTACTGGCATATTGTGGGAATATAATTAGTGTATTTTTGGTTTCTTCCAGATGTGCAGCCTGTTAGAAAATTTAAAAAAAAAGTGAATGACAAGGCAAGATAAAAGTTTATTCTCTTATCTTAAAAGGAATCTTGTTCCTGTCTTCAAATAACCAAAACTGTTGAAGTTTTTAATTTTATTTTATTTTCAGTGGATTTGGGGAATCCAAATTACGTGCTACCATGTAATATTGAGTACTTAGAGGATACATTAAACAATGTAATATTGTAGTAAGAAAAAATCTTCATGGGTATCAATCACCTAAAAAGACAGCTACGACGAGAGATTGATTTTACTTCATGTTTGTAAAGAAAACGTCACATACTCGAGATTTTAGAGTGCAAATGCAGCAATAAAGCAATGACAACAAGAAATAAAACCAAGTCTTATATTTTTTCCATTAGTTTATTGAAATAAAGGTCAATGACCCAGATCATGATGCAAGGAAAAGATATGAAGCCACCCTTGTTCTATACCATCACAATCATCATAAAAACAAACAAACAAATGAATACTCAGAGAGCTTTTTTTTTCCTTGACCTGTCTCTTGCTGAATTAATTTTTCTACATTCCTCTTAAAATTTTGGTAAGATAGTTTCTGACAATTGTTATAAAAAAAATTTGTTGGGTGCAAAATGTTTCCTGTATGCTTTTGCACTTTTAAACTATTTATGATTATTTTACCTCATGATATGTCCTTTAGTTTCTATTTTAGTCGAGGTATGAAAATTTAATTCTACAAGTCCTCATATCATAAAATCTGCAATCAAAATCTAAATATATTCTAAAGCTTTGTCCAGTTATTTCAAGTTTTCCTCCAGACAGACAATCTGATATTGAATTAGTTTTTCTTCACTTCATAAGAAAATGCATATTTGTTCCTAAAAAAGTTGATTATGTCTCTTCTTCCTCTGGAAATATTTGCCACATTGTTTTACGGCATGATTAGATATGAGGATATTGGCCCAAACCATTAGCTCTGTTGGTTAGAGCACAGTGCTATAATTACACCAAGGCTGTGAGTTTGATCTCCATATGGGCCATTCACTGAAGAGTTGGACTCGATGATCTTTGTGAGTCCCTTCCAGCTCAGAATATTCTGTGATTCTGATTTAGAAATTATAACTGCCAAAATCTAAGAGAAACCTTTATTGAGTCATGAGATGTCATTAATAGGCTATAAGGCTAAAAGTTTCTCTTAACTGTTCTGCAAAAGATTATGGTCCTGTATTGGTCCTTGCTCATTCATATACATGGGAGGCATAATCATAGAGAGGAACATTTTAAAACCAGAATGATTTACATCTTTGTCAGCAGAAAGTGAAATGACATTTTTCTTTGTATATTAAACCTGTAACCATTATTTAATGAATTAAATAATTCATTCTGAACTGCACCATATATGTTTTGAAGTACACCATATGCGTTACTGCTGAATTTTACTTCAAGAGGACGGACTGCATATTTGAGTTGCAACTCATACAGTATCTTTTGTGTTAAATTCTACATAACATGATGGTCATGCTTATTTGTTTTTTTTTTTATCATGAAATTAAAATCATGTCCAGAAGGATATTAGACCAGCAGGAAATGCATAATGGCAGGGGAAGAAATACATAAAACAGATGTCACTTCTGAAATATTTCATTCTATCTACTAAAACATGAAATAAAATTGAAGCTCAAAATGCTTACAAATGCTGCAGTTTCTTTATAGGCTGTTGTCTAAAATATAATGGACTTTGTGTCCACTGAGATTGGAAGAAGCAGTTGTGCAACTTTTCACAGGTAATTGGAAACAAATGAAAGGAATTCAGCTATAGTAATAAGTAGAAAGAGAGCCTCAAACAAACCTAAAGACAATGAAAAAGGAACCACCATCACAAATACTGCAAGTCCTGCAGAGAAGAACCTGAAACATTATCAATGTTTTGCACAACAGACCACCTCTCTACTGAGGAACACGGCTGCCATCGTATTAGGACACTTGGAACATTATACGAATGAGTGCAGCGCAAAAGAGAAGGGTAAATATTAGTTTTACTTATTCCAGAACGACACTTTGTTTTAGAATATTAATTTTCTGTATAAAGTTGTATTATTATGTTTTTGTAACTGGACTCAAGATAACTATTTCAGTTACATCAGGATTTTAAAATTTTAGCTCAGCTAACAATAAATTGCATGTCTATGTGTTAAATTTTTTGCCTATATAAAGTTATAAGTTTACAAGGGACAATGACTTCTGTTGTGAGAAGGCAGTAAAAGTAGACAGTTCCATGAACAACATCTCTTCCACTAAGGCCTAAAATATCACAACTGAAAAATGTAAACTGTCTGGAAGCAAGATTAGTCACTCTCTCTGTAAAGAGACTTCAAGAGTTTTCTTCCTCTGAGTTGTTAATGATTTTTTGTTTACTTTTTACTTCCTAGCGGATGTGGAAAATTCATTCTTTGGAAATGACAGGTTACTGCAATCACAATTAAATCAGAAGCTTGGAGTCTTTTTTTAATTATCCGATTTCCTACAGAAACACAATTTATGACATATGCCCATTTGTATGTCTTTGTGATCATTCCCCTCACCAGCAAAAGAAATATTAATCACGTTTTTGAAATCAGTAAAGCTCTCAAAGACATTAAATATGGTGCAAGTTTCCTAAAACTTGATGGAACTTGATGAATTTTTTTGCAAAATTTTGCTACCTGCCCTAGTCAACACTTTGTAATATGTAGTACTAAGCTGCAATTTTTTCTCTTACGATTTACATATTTAAGCAGAGATACCAAATTTACATCCTGCCACGGTGGTATAACCACAGCAAACAAGGTGGAATGGATTCAAGCTGAAAGAGAGTAGGTTTAGATTAGATGTTAAGAGGAAGTTCTTTGCTGTCAGAGAGGTGAGGCACTGGAACACGTTGCCCAGAGAAGTTGTGGATGTCCCACCCCTGGAGGTGTTCAAGCAGGGGGGTTGGAACTAGGTAATCTTTAAGGTCTCTTCTGACCCTGGACAGTCTATGGTTCTGTGATCTGCCTCTGAGTGGGACACCTCTCAGACAGAGCAAATTCTCAAGTTTGTCACCGCCAAAAGGTGACAGCAGAGCCTGGTTTGATATCCCCGCTCCTTCAACCATTCAGCAGACGCAAAGACATCTGATACGAGTACTTCAGTGAACTCAAGGGGAATTTTTCACAAGTATACAGCTTGCACATGTTCCTTTCGGTCTGTGTGGGTCCAAACACAAATATACTATAGAATATGTACTATGAATGTTGCTGTCTTAGATTCTTAAGTACGTTAGCTTTGTAAGTAAGTTAGGCCTAAAAGTGAGTTACTGGTGTGCTATAGTAAATTCTATAGAGTCTTTTGTTAAATTGTTTAACTCAGGCTATGGATTAAGTGGAGTTAAGTTTAAGTACTGTTAAAATCTTTAGGCCTAAACCATTGATCAAGTCAGGAGCTGGGTTTATCAAGGCGGTCCACTCTGAACCTGGTGAATCGACAGGGGACCTCCCTTCTTCCTTTCCATACCTACCCTTTCCAATCTGTGCCTTTCTTCTATCCCCAGTGTCTACACAGATCATTTCATGTTGATTTTAATTATAGATTGATTTATTTTAGATTTTAGTCTAATTTTTTTGCATTTGCTTTTACCATCTAGTAAGGTAGTAGAGTGGACCTTGCCAAAGAACTTTGTCACACTCTAGCTTTTATATTAAACCTGCTTCTGCCAATATCTTTGCTGGTCATTCTTTGAATGACCTGAAATATTCATTCGTGACACCCACCCAAGAAAGTATCAAGGCTTCTCCAGGTTCTGTATCTAATCTTTGGTACCACTCCTGTTTAGAGTACTTTGATTTCGTCCTATTTATTTTTCAACTTAATACTTTGGTGAAAATCTAGGATTTCTTAGAGGATTTAGTCTTATTATTACAAAGATATTCTGAGCCATCTGACAGCCAGTGAATGCCATAATTTTTTTTCTTTTCCCTCTTAAGATGGGTCTGAATGAATAAAGCATTGCATCTTTAGATATGTATAACACAGTATTAACCAAAGGAATTGACTGTACTGCTAGAACGTATACTAAGAAAATGCTAAATGTGTACTTAACATTCAAAGATCCATATGGAAATGTTATTACTATTTCTGACAAAAGTTAACTTTGCAGAGAAGTAACAGAAAACAGACATTCAACTTGGATTCTTTCGCCCTCCATAACACCCATCAATCACAGAGACATTTAATTTTGAGGACGAGAATATTTCAGTCTTTAAATGCTTTTTTTTGATCTTACATCACTGAAAAAAATGCAAATCTTGGCTTTGATTTTAATGAGCACAGATGTGCACCAACTGCAGAGAAATAAATTAGCTAAGTTTTCCATCTAATGCAGATGTGTCACCTTCCAAATTCTGCCACCAAAACAGTTGTCCGCTGCGTATGTATCAGAAGTAGATAGAATAAAACTATAGAAGTTGATTGTTTCTGAAGTGCTGAGATGTAAAAAAACCTCACTTATGGCTTATTCCCAGGCAAAATTATTTTTATCTGTAACATGATTTTTTTTTTTTGCATAAGCTCCAAATAAGCAAAAGTATTAATAAAACCAATATAGCATCAGTAATATTTTGTAACTGGATACATATATGTACTATGTAATTGAGAATTCATTATATACTACTGGTCATAAAACCATCAAAAGTTAGCCTTGTTCTCTAAAGCATGAGTCAATAAAATTGTATTTTCATTACAGGCTGATTCTACATAAGTCTTTCTGTTTCAAAAGAGATGATGAACTTAGAATTAATCCTGATCTTGTTGTTTCATATCAGAGAAGAGAAAACCCAAACTTTTGAAACAAATGTATAAAAAACCCATCGCTGAGTTTATTTAGACGCATTTATGATCAGATTTTCTTTGTCTCATCTGGCTGTCTTGTCTCATTTTTACTTTGTATCTTTCATGCAAAATATATTTTCATTAAGTCCATTGCAAAAATATGAAGATTATTGATTGAGTTATGGTGAATCTGTATAAAAAAAACAAAGCTGATTTCAGTACTGGTAGGATAGTGAACTGTATGCGCCATTTGGTTACCATTTTTGTGTTGAGTGTGTTTGTTTACAGCTCTTTTACTTCTCAGTATTCCTTCTTATTTCAGTGCTGACAGACAGGCACAGAATTTGTCCTCTCACTTCTGTCTTCTAATTAGATTAGCTAAATCTCTCAGAAAAACTGGCAGTGTGCCATACTCTGAGATTTTAATATTAATTCACTACAGGGTGTCCTGCTTTATCTTCAGTCCCACTGCTCTGTGCATCTCATCTCACCTTGGACCATCACCGGAGGTAGCTAATGAAATTTCTTCAAGACTTTCCATCATACCAATGTCATTTTTACTTGTCATTTATTTGAAAACCATTCAACAATTTGATGCCTGATTGCTTCTCTGAATGGGAAGTCCTAGACTGCTGATATAATTAACTTTCTGTAAGCCTCTTCAAATAGACCTACTTTTCTGGAAGTGCTGGTGTTTTACCAAACAGCCACAAATCTTACGAGGTGACCCTTTCTCAAGAAACAAAAGTAGATAGTTCTCACTCTACAGTCTTAGATTTTTATTGCCTTTTGCAAAATTTGGGACACACTTTGGTATAAGTTTAGTATTACTCAAATATTGCTATATTACCTGCAGATCTGAACTTCCATAAGTTACCGGAGCTATTGTTCCATGTTCATTTAATGTGAAGGTTAGTATGAGCTCTATTAGAAACACTACTGTGTGGGGTTTGCATGTGTGTCAAGGCTGTCAGGGGTAGGAGGATGGTCTCTGGTCTGTGACAGACAGAGCCAGTTCCAGTTTGCCCCAGCTGAGCCAACGCAGGGCACAGCTGAGCCTCTCAACCAAGATGGTGGCATCTCAGGGAAAGCATTTTTAAGGAAGGTCAGAAAATGCCACACAGACAGAAGAGGAGGGAAAACAAAAGTAAGATACTTTTCTGTGAATTGTTCTGCTCTGTCAGAAAATAAAGAGTAGGAGCTGCAGTCTGTGGTGAAATCCCTGAGGGAGCGGATACTCCCCTTTACCCTGTGAAGGAGACTGTTAGAGCAGGTATTCCCTTGGAAGAGCACATGGAGGAGAAGAGAATCAGCCTATGGAGGACTGCACACACGAGCAGTTGGATATTTCCCAAAGGAGACGATACCTGTGGAGACCTGACATGGGAACAGATTTTTCTCCTGAAAAAGCTCACCCAATGAGAAGAGCCTGCAGCAGAGTAGGATAGCAGAAGAGAGAAACTTCTGTGTTCCAACCAAACTGCTCCCTGTCCCTTCTTGTGCTGCTTGAGGTGGGGAGAGCATTTGGCAATAGCAGAGTGTAGTTGTGCCAGGGAGAAGGTAGAGGAAAGGTGGGGGTTTGATGCTCGTCTTTGTTCCTCACTACCCAAATGTATATTAACTGGTAAGAAATTGAACTGAGTCTGCCAAGCTGAGACTGTTACGATATCTTGCTAACTTTGTCTCAACCCATGAGCTTTCTCATCCTATTCCCTCCTCCTGTCCCACTAAAGAGAGGGAATGAGCAAGTGGCTGGGTGGGAGTCTGACCCTTAGCTCTTCACAACTGTTTTTACGATAACTGTATCATTATTTGAGTCAAATAGTAATGGCATTAAAGAACAGAGCCTTGATATGTAATCTATCTCTACCGGCTAGTTCCAGATATTTACAATCTACAGAAATGTACATCCAAGCAGGTAATCTTAGGTCTCCTTTAAAATCCATAATGAAAAATGACCATATTATGATATGCTTTCTCTGATTTATTGTAGTAATATTCTTTATGGTAAGATAAATCCCACAATCCTTTCTACTGATTTGAAGAAATGTTTGCAAGCTCTAATTCAAATTATAGAGATACTACTGGACTTTGCATCTCTCAAAATTTGTTTATTTTTTTAATGTGATTTCTTATTAAATAGTGTCTGATTTGCCATAAGGTATTTTTAAGAAGCATAAAATAATCCTGAATTTTCACAAAGTTCACCAGATATGGATTTCAGCAGATACTTGCGCTTCTGGTTTACTAATATCTGGATTTTCTCTTCTGTGAGATGCCATAAGAGGCTACTAGATGAAACATGTCTGAAATACGTGTGAAGCTAAAAATGCTGACACTCTCCATTTGTGGAGATAAAATCATCTAAGTATTATAGGTGTCTTATGTTTGCTATGTATCAAAGCAGGTCTAGAGTGAAAGGAATTTAGTGATTAAACATATTAGACAGCATATAATGGGACAAACAGTTCTGACAACAGTGCTGATCTATGCAGACTTGGCTTATTGCATCATCCCATTAGTTATACTAATAACTATAGGGATATCATAGCTGAAAAAACTATGAAAAAAACTCAAACGGTTATTTTTAATTTTCAGGAACTTTAACATACAGATCCACAGTCAACTAAATCCTTATGACAGAGGAGTTCATGTTAGGGTAGAGCTACTAAGAAGGAGGTGATGCATAATATGACATATCCCCAGAGAAATGCGAGAGAAACAGAAACATCAGGCACATCTGGCCAGCCAGAAGTGCACATCTGCAGGTCCACAAAAACCGTGAGAGAGCATTCTGTGGTTGAAGACAAACCCGGCGTCAAATTCTTGTACGTCTGTCATCCTGTATTTTCTGGAAAGGGCTCTTTCATGCTTTTCAAGGCAGAACTGTAATCAGACATGCTGTCATATAGGACACAAGTCTACCCTTCACAGATGTTCCCCTGAACTGTCTTCCCTAAGATCTTATTTGTCAATGCAATAAATCTGTCCCTCCTCCTTTAGTTGACAGCATTACCACTTAGTAGTATAGGGGAGGTTTCTTTAAGGTGGTGGAATCTATTAGACACAAATGGTAAAGATATTATGGCTACCACTTATGTATGACCACTGGCACTCTACAACGTAAAATGTTGGACCTCAGAAAATTCTTTTTCAACCATTCTTCTTCAGAACTGAAGCAATGTTTAGGATCCCACATCTCAGATTTCTCTTTTTTCTAGGAGCATAAGGTAATGCCAGCATTTGCAACCAATATTTTGTCAGTTTAGTAAATACAGTTCTCTTAAATTAACATAAAAAATACACTCAACAGAACAAAATTATAAAATATATTGCTCTCCCTCAAAATCTGCTGCTGTCTGCCAAGTAATTCAGGATTATATTATCAAAGAATGTTCTCCTATAACATGTTGTTAGGATCCAATTATTAAGGTTCTTAGAAATACCTCTGCCCTAATTAAGGTGCAAATGAGACCATAGGCCAGGCAATAGTAAGGGTTTTATTTGATAGTAAATATGAGAGAGAGAGAGAAAGAGAAAAGAGAGGAAATGAGAAATAGGGAGAGGGGTAAGGGGACAGAGAGGAACAAAAGAATATCACCACTTCGTGGAGCCCACTGGCATCCTGATGATCCTCTTCAACTGATCTTCTTGGTGGTGAAGATCCCCCAGAAAGCACAGAATCCCATGGGTTAATATACTCTCAGGCCTGGGGGCAATGTCCAGGCATATNGGGTTAATGTACTCTCAGGCCAGGGGGCAATGTCCAGGCATGTCCCCCCAGGGGAGGGGGCAGTCTCTTGCAGCAGACCCTGCTTGCATCACGTGCAGTCCTGTGGCGCAAGGCCTGGCCCTCTGGGGGTCTTCGATGGGTTATGACTCCCCCTCAGCTCTCTCACGTGAATGTCCTGTGGATGTGGCCAGTGGGGTTGGGGAGTTCCACAGCTGAACCCAATTTGTGTAATGGAGGGTGGGTGTTTATTGCCTCTGACCAGCAAAATGCCACCTCCTCCTCCCCCCTCATCTTGGGGGGGGAGAAGTTAAACCTGGCTTCTGTGAGCTGTGCTCTTCCCCCACCCCAAACTCAGCCGCAGCTGGTGGCTTTGGCCTCTGTGGACACATTCCTTTCCTTCAGCCTGAGATGACTGAACAATAGTTTCCCCTTTATTTAATCTCAGCATTTTGACTTTCAGTTCAAAGTCCCAGTCAGGTATCTTCTTTGGCTGTAGTTTCTCTGTCAATGTTTGAGGCATGAAATATTTCAGTCTCTAACACACATGGAGCTACTTTTTTTTTCATGATCTGTTTTTCACCTGAAGTTACTATGAATATCAAAATTTGAAGCTTCACTTCCCTATATGGGCCTTTAAAATATCTTCTTCATTTATTTCAAGGTCTAATATTAGAGTCAACAGTTCAGTTATGTCATTCCCTGTCTGGAAAATTTTCCAATATTTCCAACTCTTCAGAAAAGTTGAAGCAATACTTTTCCTCTAGCTTCATTCAACTCAGTGTTCCAAAGCATTACAGATGACATTGTCACTCTTCCTGAAGCCCTGTACTACAGTTATATGAACAAACAGGGATAAACTGACTACTTAGCAGTCAGTTCATGTCACAGATCTTGTTTCAGTTTCCTAATACATGTTACGTATCTTGAACTATGATTCTAACATTCCCACATGGCTGGGAGACTCACATACTGTCTCCATGACTATTCCATTCTCTGGAAAAAAAAGGTGGAGAAAAATAATGACTTTTTTTACTTGAATTACTCAGGGTAATTAATCCTTTTTTATATTTCACTTTAGACATAATCCAGACTGAGAATATAATGTTTATTAGGTTCTTATCTGATCATGAGCAACACAGTGCTTTCCCAAGAAATAAACATAGCAAGTTTGGTCCTCCCTTACTTTAAGGAAAATTTCATATCTATTTAAAATGTCGGGGAAGGAAAAAAAAAAAAAATGAAGCAGGGGAGGGAGAAACCCAAATCCCCCAAAGTTTACAAAAGAAATGTTTAGCTGAGAAAAAATTCAGTTCCTAAAATAAGAAGTAGGTTGAGGCTCAGGCTCTGAATTTGAGCATCTGGTTCAGCATATTATAACAATAAATGCTAGAGAGGATATAAATTTAGAAACTCACTTTCAAAATTCCAGAAGTTTATCCTACCTTATGGGTGAAGGCTTAATCTATACCACAACTATGACAAAAAATATATATATACACATATTATTTGCCGCATAGCAACCTCAAATTATATGAAGTTCAAATCAAAAGATAGCCTGAATGAAATATAAGTTTTTACCTAGAATTAGTAGAAGTCAATTATTACTATTTTTGTACAGATAATAGAAGAAATAAGCAGAAATGTAAAAAGTGTACTAGAGAGATGTATCGAAGGGCTATCATTGAGATTAAATAATTGCTGATAATTAAATTAAAAAACCATAAACATCAAATTTCATCGAATTCAAATAACTTAAAATTTTGTCAGTTCAGATGACAGCCTTCTTGATCTGTAGTCTTTGCATTACCATTCAAATGACTTCATTTAGAACTATAATTTTCTGTTGACTAAACCTGTTTGCTTTAGAAAACTGTTTGAGTTTGTGGCTGAAGGACACATCTTTACAGTTTAATGTTAATTGAATATAATAAAGATTACAGAAACTGTAATCATGAAGGAGGAAAAAGAAAGAAGAGTTTATGATTGACATTGATAGTATTTGGAGCTGTAATGGAAATATTTGTATCTGATATACTCTTGTGTTACAATCGCTGGCTAGGCTTTTGTCAGAAAAAAACAGCAGAGTGCAAAATTTTTAATCTTAAAAAATCTTTAATTTTTAATATGAAAAATGGTGCCAGAAATTATAAAAATTAGAAACAGAGTAAATAATATATTCTCTAAACACACTCTGGTCTGTTTTGCCACAGTAAATTGCAGGAGTCACTTACACCTGTTGTCTTGTATTTCAAAACTCCTTATTTCCTGCTCTGGACATGAGAAGAAGTATGTATGCCTACAGAAATTAATTCCTGTTTTCATAAGCCTCTGCTCCCTCGTGATGTATGACTGAGTTGTGATACTCCTCCTCAGTGCTATAGCCAATACTAGTAAATGCATAGCTAGGCAAACTTGTTTTTCTATGTACTGAAAGTCTCAAAGGTAAAAGTACTTTCATTACCACACCCACATTGTGCAATCCCCTCTGTATAGTTCCAGGGAACTGTTGAAATTACAAACAGGACATGAACTGAACCTGGTTAGGATTGCAGCTAAGTGAATTCCATTTGAAACCTCTTTAGTTGACTCACATCCTTAATGTACAATTCCTACGTTTTAATGTATTTTCAAAGATTATCTCTTCTGATGACTACTGGTGCTACCTAACTTTTGCTTGTAATGAAATATTTAATCATTCAAGAAGCTGAAGAAATTAAGCAAATAATTTTCATAGCATGTCGCTATTTTTTATTTTTGGTAGTGAAGACTAGTATATATATATCTATAAAGTTTCTATCTATTTGTGTTTCAGCAGTTGATAAGGGCTGCATTTGTATGTAGCAAGCAGCAGTAAGTGAGCTGTGCTTTTGTTCTACAGACAAAAGACAGAAAACAGATGAGAAAATAAATGCTACATAAATACAAATAAATGGAAAACACAGCAGTGGTGTACTTCCTACCAAAACACAGTTCTTGCCTCTTGGTTATTTCTTTTGTGGAAAGTACAGTCATTTGAATGAGCAAGATCAAAGCTTGTAGTCAGGCTTTGCTGCAATGTTTAAATGCAGTCTAATGATTTGAGACTGAGCAATGATGATGAAAAGGGGACTTTCACAGAGTTTCCTTTTAAAGAATTAAACTGCTAAAACTTTCAGATAAGAAATTTAAAGCACACAAAAACACAAAATCAGAATGACATATTTGCTGATCACAACCTTATTTCTAAAGAAGACTATTTAGACCAGCAGCCATGATTATAATTCTAAAGGATGGCTTTTAGACTGTAATGCAGATATCTCAAAAATATTTTCTAATTGTAAAGATTGCTGTTGTTACTTGTATAAGAAAAAGCCAGAAATTCTAATAGAACTGCTCCTTGCAACTGTTCCTGACCACATGAAAAATTCCTTGTTCTGTAAGACAGACATGGATCTGTGGCCTCAAGTTTTTCAAGCTGTATACCCCTTAGCGGGTTACAATTACAGCTGAAAATAGCATTTTAACTGGAGGAAATGAATGTCCTGGTTTTTGGCCAATATTACAATGATAAGGAAATATAAAATTTCTTCATCCTCCCGTTCATTCAGTAGCAGAGAGTTTGTATTATATTGCCACAGTTCCAAGGTTTACACAACACTTTTGAAATTGCATTATGTCAGTGAGTCCATGGAACCTTTCTCTGGACTTGAGTGGTCTGGTCTCAGCTAGAATTGATGATTTTGCAGCCAGTGATAGAAATACTTAGGCACCTGACTGCATTACAGCACTGCCTGCATGTAACCCAGACATCTAAACAGGACTTATGAATAAGCAAGGTAAACACACAGGCATTTAAACCAGATGACTCCTAAATAAATACGTTATAGGAATCTTCTTTTTTTGTTTGTTTGTTTGATTTTTTTCTTTTGTTCATTTCTTTCTGAGGATGAATGAGAAGGTGCTGAGCAAGACAGGTAGCATTCCTGTTTGCAGTTCTTAGTGTCTCACTTTGAGTATGCACATTCTGCTGAAAATTCTCCATCTATTCACTGTCAGGAAAACATGAACATTGAAGTTCATAATAAAAGTATTGTTAGGAGAACAAAAGCTTCAAGGAAGTTAATGAACTGCCGACTTAGATATCCTTTATTTTCACACTGGAAGTGAAGTACTTAAGAATTCTTTTTAAAGTTTCATGATCAAGTGACTCTTTAAACTTAGAAGATCCAATTCATTAACTAGTAAATATTAAGAGGATTTTTGTTCTCTAAGTGGGTAACCTCTAGCAGGGCCTATAAATACTAAAATGAAAGAAAGAACAGAGGTCAAACTACAACCTGAATATTAAATTGCATATCTTCCTGAAACACTGACTTTTCTAAAGATGTTTCACTGGAGGAGCTTGTGGAGGTATATATAGCTAAGAGTTTTGCATTTCACAGAGTCACAGACTAGTCTGAGTTGGAAGGGACCCACAAGGATCATGAAGTCCTGCTCTTAAGTGAATGGTCCATACAGGGATCAAACTCAAAACTGTGGCATTATTAGCACCATGTTCTGACCAGCTGAGAAAATCTCAGGGTTTCTTCATGTCCTTGTGGCAGTGCTAAATCAGAGTGAATAACAGAGTGAAATTTTTTAATTCATCCACCGTGTCAAAAAAAAAGGTCAAATGAAAAATTAGACTAAATTAGCTGAACACTAAAAGAGTAACTTATGCAAAGAACACAAGAAACCCCTAACCCACCAAATCCTCTCTGCTGTTTTGAGACATTTCCAAGATAATATTTTGAGATGCATGTCTCAATTCAGGAACATTTTAAAATATTTGCGCATGCACTTTTTTTTTTTTAAATAAAACTTTGTTGAATAAATGAGGCAAGAATCTTTTCTTTTATCTGAGTGCAACAGCGACTGCCTTCAAGTCTGAAATTGGGATGAGTTGTAGTGCTTCTATAATTCCAACCTGGCTATTTTCCATAGAAGTAACTGACATTCCTTCAAGTCATTCAAGATATAAAATAGCAGATTGTGACAGCTCATGCTGAGATCCATTGATTAATATATTTGGACACAGCCAGACCTTTGTGACTTTGTTTTCCATCAGTCTGAGACAGAATAAAACAACTAGCACTTAAATTGCTCACTCCTTTTTAAGGGCAAAAAACCCTAGACATCGTAAAGAGAGGCAACTTCCCAAAGATTTTAAATTCTTAAACAACATTTTAAAATGATAGCTCCTAATAAGACTACTGACAAATTTTGCTTAGATAAAGAAAGTATTGAGATCAGATATTAGATATTATTCCAGGTATGGAAAAGATAGTATAGAGTCATCGTTCTCTAAAAAGGTACAGAGGATAGAATTTTCTCGAACAAATTAATAAACTGCTCTATTGCTGGCTGCTTTTAATTCAAGAGCACTTTATGTTTGCAGGAAAAAATGAATGGCAATTATTTCAAAGATTATATGTTGAGGAAGACATGGTGATGAATAGGATGCTGATTATATGGAATCAGCTTTAGAAAGGAGTCCTGTGAGCTGTGGCCATAGATAATGACAATTATATCGTCTTGCCAGATAGAGATGTTCTGTTATGAAGAATGATTAATATTTTCATGTGCCGAACTCCACCATTTGTCCATTCCTTCAAGATCGCATGGTTAAACTTGGAAATGGGGACTAAAAATGTAGACATTGCATTTGGTACATTGATATCTGTTAAAGGCTCCTGGAAGCTTCCCTCAGGATCCAGGCATTAATGCAAAGTAAGTTTTATAAATGTCTAGATGCTTATATTATGGCAAAGTGTTTGCAGGAATTTAAATTTGGGCCATATACTTTTGACTCAAAATTTCTGGAAATCAGTTTAGAAAGAAGAAAAGATTGATTTAATAAGTCCTTAAAATCTGTGACATGGATTTCTAGTCACTCTACTGATTATAATTCTTAAAAAATGACTGAGTTCCAGTGATGAGGAAAGTTTAATCTAGGAAAAGCAAAAGGGAAGTAAGGAAGAAGACAGACAAGGTGATTCTGATACGTCTGAATGAACATTAGAGAAGATTTAACAAGGGAGGTGATTTAAATGGCAAGGGATAGACGGACGCAAGATCACTTAAGTATTCTGAAATGCTGAAGGGCCTTAAACAGCAGAAAGCTACATTGCTTTAGGTTTTCCTTTTTTTTTTTTTTAATGGCCAGAGTTTTGGGTGACAGATTGCAAGCTTGAAGAAATTGTAAATGTTCTGTTATGTGACTGTCAAGAAATGTATTATAAATGCTGTTGTTCAGTGAGGGAATGCCAACTGCTGGAGAAGATGCAGCCACGGAAACTGGACGGTCTCCTGACAGGTGACAATTTCTGGGATAGTTTTCATGCCATATGAAATTGTTCTCCAAAGAGATGAAGTTGGAAGCAGCCTAAGTAGAATGCATGCCCTAGAAATACTAAGGAATGGAATATATTCCTTTTTTTGTGACAAGAGAACAATGTTTTACGCTGTCCCTTAATTCCAATAGTGTGTCTATGGGGTCCTAACCTAATTTATGAGTTTAGCTAGGATGTTGTGGACATGTAATGGTAGACGTGATGGTAGTTAAAAAGAACTATTTTTCTGGCTATGTAACTTTGGAGACAGAATCTGATTGTCCAGTAAATATTATCAATTACCAGATGTACCAAATAAATCTTTAGTTATAAAATATCTTTTATATCTCATTTGATGTGATGCAACTGGGACAAAAGCGTAAAATTGCATTATTTTATTGTTAAGTAGCTTTGTTTTGCTCTTTTAAGAATAAAGTTGTGTGGTAAGACTATCTTACTGATGTGATTTAAACTGAGACTGTTTGTCACAAGGAGAAATAATTTTATTAACAAAGAGACAAAGGCAATTTGAGAGGAGGAAAACTAAAACTGTACAAGTCATTCTTATGCCATAAGGTCTATCAAACCGAAAAAGAAAAGTTTCTGAAAGATGATGTCTGAAAACAGAAAAATCTTTTTTCAAGCATGAAAGTAGCAACGTGCAGTTTCAGAAAGTTTTTAATTTTAGAAAAGAAACAGAAAAGTATTTCTCCTTCTCATGATAAAATACAGAAAACAGAATCTCCATTTGTATGGATGAAAAATTCATTTGCCTTTTTCCTGAAGTAAGTGAAGCTGAATTCAAACCTTATCACAACACCCACCATTAATAAACATTAGTGCTGATATTTACATATGATTATTCTAAAAAATATGGTTTCTGGAAGTAAGATGGTGTGAAGTGTACAGTTTTGCCTCATTCATACAGGACTATGTCTTGCAATGTTAAGAAGTGGCAGTACTTGAGGGAAAAATGTACTGTGTCTATGTCAAGATGTTTGTCAGCCAATGATTAATATAAAACTCTGGGCCTTGTTTTTATTAGTTTGAGAACTCCTTTTCATGTTGCTGGTCATCACCGCTGCTAAGATTAGTAAAATCATACCACATTAAGCCACATTCTCCTAAGCACATCACAAGCACTTTTTTTAAAAATTTTTACTAGTTTTTAGAGCCACAAATAGCATTGGAATAAAGCAGAAACTTTTAATTTCTGACCGGTGGTAATTAAAAATAAAATACATATACCTCAGACTGTAAGTAAAAGTGTTTGAATATTTTCACCTCAATCAACAATTTTGTAGAGGGATATAACAAACTGTGGAATTTGGAATAATGCATTACAATTTTGCTTTTTCAGTTCCCAGCAAATTATTTTAAAATTCAGTCTTTCTCAGTAGGAAACTTAACACATTGCAATTGACAAACTTTAAAGTCCAAGACATAAAAAAATGAAAAAAAAATCCAAAAACTTACCTGTAAAAACTTTAAGTAAAAACATACTATTAAAAGAAGTTAAATGATTTGTTATTTTTAAGGTTTAAACTGTAATTCGAATGATATTAATATCCAGATATACTCTTCCTACTGCTGCTGCTGCCTACAGTAATAAGTGACCAGGAATCATTTCTCCATGTAAGTAAAACATCCAGACCACTAGCTTGTGTATGTCTGTTTTTATTCAGAAATCTGTCAGACACAGAAAAAGAAAACCTGTGAAAAGCAAAGACAGTAATTGATTTCCTAACTTTGTATTTATATGGAAACTAGGGTGGTTTGACTGAGTAATAGAGACACCATATTTGCTAAGGTATAATGGATGTAGGTCTGTTTTTCTCAGAGATATGGGCCTCTAAATGTATTTCAGGAGTTATATATTAGTCTATGCCTGTTATTCACTCTTATGCCTGTTATGAGGAAGGAGGGGTGTCCTTGCTGGATCTCAGGAAGGAAGGTACAGGAGCAAACAGCATAGTAAAAAGGCAAGCTTTAATAATAAGACAAGACCAGGGAGAAAAATAGAGAGCAGGTAAATTTTACCTCCCTTCAGATTCTGGGAACTTGATTTTGTGCAGCATCAGATGGACACTGGATCAATCCTCTCGCAGCACACTGTGCACATCCCATCCGTGAAGAGGTTTACCTTCACCCTTGTACCATGGCTCCTTACATCTGATGTAACAAAAAAAATTATGCATCTTGTCTCGACATGAAGAAATCTAGTCTTTTCTATGCCTATCAGAACATGTCTAGCTACACATATCTAAGAACTGTACCCAGGAACAACAGTTATCCAGGCGGTCCCAGCACATTCCCTTGCATTTTTATATATATGGGGTTGCACTGTGGTCACACACTGCAATTCAGGCTTTTCAAGCCCTAAGTATAAGCCCCAGTAGACCAGATAGGGGTCACTCAAAGTCACTAACTCCTCAAATACAGTATCTTCCTCAAGACTTTCAAGACAATCTCATTGCTTGCATTGATGGCTTTATAAACATCAGGACTTGCAGGCTTATATTCAAAGTGTTAACTCCATTGTTTTTTAAACTTTGTAGCTCTTCTTCTTCAAGTAAAATAAAGAATTGTGCATCTTAATGCTATATTTAGGGGGTGAATCGTTGGCCTAACATAAATTTTCGGTTTGCAAAGTCAGTGAACCTGACAGAAATGTAGAACCGTCCCTCATTTGTAAGTCTCATGAAATGCCTGGGTGTCTGAAAGTGGAAAAAAAATTATTAAAAAAAGTGAAACAGTACTGATGCCCAGCTCTGTTCATGTCTCTTTACTTAATGATTCTATTGCTATTCTTGTTCTTCTGTTAACAATGATATAATAAATCTTCTAAGTCCAGATAATGAAATCCAGACTAACAAACCTCTGTTTTAAGAAATGTTAAGACTTTGTTAACTTCAGACAGTTTTCAGTCATCTGCTTGCTATTTGTGATTTTGGCAATGAAAAAAAAGGAAACTGGTAGACGTCTGAGTCACTTTTGCTTTGTTTAGGTTTGGTTTGGTTTGGTTTTTTGGTTTTTTTTGTTTGTTTGTTTGTTTGTTTGTTTTGCTTGTTTGTTTGGGGGGTTTTTAGTTTGGTTGGTGTTTTTTGTTTGGTGGGTTTTACTCTTTTTTTGTCGTTGTTTATGGGGTTTTGTTTTGGTTTTGGTTTTGTTTGCTTTGTTTTGTTCATAAAGAATCATAGAAATATAGGTAATGTAGAACAACTTGCCACTCATATAGGTACTACTGTCGTCACAGAACCAGCTCAGCTTTAGCTTTGTCTAGTTGGCTGCTGAAAAGCCCCAAGGATCAATGTTCTGCCACTTCTTTGGGCAACATGCTCAGTTTTCATCCAAACTCTTAGTGCAAAAGTCTCTTTCTACTGTCCAAACATCCCAAGCTGGAATCTGTAGATGATATATCCATCATTATATCATCTGCTCCTACCAAGAAGAGTTTGCTGACACTATCTTAGCAGCTTTTTCAAACTGTGGTAGGAAATCATTAAGTTATTTTGAGTCTCCAGTGCCTGCAAAGTATGTCAGGTATTTAAGGCCCCTGACAGTGTGCATGACCTGCTGACGATATCCACTGAAATGTGGTCCAATCTGTGGTTCGCCATATTCCCAATTAAAACATTTTGCTGCTTTATAGTAAGCATGGTATGCATAGCCACAAGAGTAGGGGCAATGGTTTTAAACTGAAAGACAGCAGATTTGGATTAGATATTAGGAAAACATTCTTTACTCAGAGGGGGGTAAAGCACTGGAACAAATTGCCTAGAGAAGTTGTGGATGCCCCATCCTTGGAAGTGTTCAAGGCGAGGTTGTATGGGGCCTTGAGGAAACTGTTTTATTGACTGGCATCCCTGTCCATGGCAGGAGGATTGAAAATAGATGATCTTTAAGATCTCTTTCAAACCATTTGGTGATTCTGTGATATTTTCATAGAAATAAATTCTAGATGTGAATTATTTGCTTGAAACAAATTTATGTACACAGAATAACACTTCAGCATTACACAGAAAATTAGCACTTCCGTAGTACTAATGTCTAAAATCAAAATTAAACTTTATCTAAGTGTATGATCACTTGGCAATGTTCTGTGGCTCTTTATGTCAACACAAGAACAAGTCTATAAGATTTCTTTTGTATGTTTGCTACAAGTTTTAATGTATTTTTTCATATAATAGTGCAAAGGTTAGTAACACACTGTCATAGAAAATAAGGTAAAGTCAAACAATTTAGCAGAATTTAATAACATGATTTAGTAACTTGAATTTAAATCATAAAGGTACAGTACATCACTGTATCAAATGTCTTTTTCTATTGGACTCTCCATATTTAGAGAATCTACAACTGAAAAAAAAAAAAAGAACCAACAGATCTTTGTTCAAAAGAAAAACAATTTTTTAACCGCTCAAACAATTTAAGAAAATTGATCTTGTTCTGTGACCGTTCAGCACCATGCACAAAATTCAGGTTTCTGGCATTTAATTTCTGCTAAATGTCTTCATACCATCTTAATAGCCAAAGACTAAAGTGTGTATTATGGAAAGATTTGTGTTTCAATGATGTCTGCTCTCGTTTAAAGTGAAATACATACACTAGAGGAGGCTCCCTGAACGCAAGGGATCTGGAAAACATTAAAATTAAAAAAAAAAGAAAATATGAACAATTTTAATCAAATATTTAATTGAACAAGTACTACTGTGCATGGTAGCAATTAGATGTAGTTTTAACTAGTATGTGTTTTTGATTTCTGCATACATGTTTGATGACTCACTGAAAAGCCAATGGAATGCAGACTCGATAAGAAGTTCATCTCATTTCACACACTTGACCCTGTCAGCCCACCCTAGTGTTTCTGCACATTAATTACCCATCTGTAAAAGAGAAATAATAAAATATTTTTAACTTCTGGGTCACCAAGTACATTAACATTAAAATAATTGATAATATGTTTTTCTAATATAGAGTGCACCGATATTAGGAATTTAGATGGAATAAATCATATTTTTGAAACGTAAGAAGCTGTCATGATTTATGATTGTTGAAGAGCTGGTGGCATTTATTATTTTCTTTTTTTTAAGAGGGCATGCAGTAAAACTTCTGACACTGATGAATGATATTGAATGAGGTGTAATGCCAGTTCTAATGAGAAGGTGCAATACAGTGCAGAGAAAACCTCCAAGCACAATATCATGGCTGAACCTAAGTGGTCTTTGAATGTCCACTTCAATGATAGTCAGTTAAAAGAAATAAATTTTTAACAGTCTATGACTATTTATTGCAAAGTTACCTTAAAATCTATTTGTGGGGAAAAAGAACACACCATTTATATGGAGCTAAGCATTTATTGACAGCAAAATAAATATTTTAACAGAATGATAAAAATGCAGCAATTATAATAAATCCTGTTACAATAACACTATCCTTCACAGTCCTAATCAATATAGAAAAGTCACATTAATAATACCCTTATATTATTATAGACACTAATATCAATTGCCAGATTTAGCCAAGGCAAGTCTGGGAAAGCCCTGAGTGCCAGGACTGCCAGGTCAATACAAAACTCATGTTTTTTTGACTATTAATGGCGGACTTATTTACTTGTATATAACAAGATCTATGTGGATCTATTTTTATACCAGTCCTTGCAAGCTTGTTTACTTCCTTACGTGTCTGGGCGATCACCTATCCAATTTTAATGTGCAAATGCCCATTTTTGCTGATATATTCAGCATTCTTTCAGCAGAATTTGCATCTGATATCTTTATTTATTAATAGTAAAGTCAAGCTTAGATGAAAAGAATTGGAGAGAAATCTAATTATTTTGAAAGAAAAGGAACTCTAGGGGAAGTTGAAAGACAGTAACATTTCAGCAATGCAAGGGAATATAAATAATTTTGTTGTTTAGACAATTAACTTTGACAGAGCATGTGGACAGTTTTCCCTTGTGCAAATCAATAATATCATACTGCTTTACGAGAAACTCTCTTCTAGACTTTGTGACACAGACCACAATAAAAAAAAAACAGCCCGGTATTATTTTAGGAAGACAGAATCTCTACACAAATTTCCCCAACTTGCAAAGAAGACACCAAACAATTGACCGTGGAAAAAAGGTGTCTTTTCACAGTTAAATCTTTCTCTTTGCTAATGAGAATCTCATCTATTTTCAACAATTGTAATTCTAAGGTAGTTTTTTAATGGAAAAAAAAGCAAAACAAAAACATTTAAGAAATCTGTTTATTTTCTTATAAGTCAGTGGCAAGCAACTGCACTGTCAGGTTTATCCCTGTATTAGGCCTATATCTATCTTGGTTTGGAATATGAAACTGAACCAGCTTTGCACGTGCTATTCAAGAATATAGTCCAGGAACAGGCTCATCTGTTTTCTTAGACAGGTCTCTCTCTCTCTCTCTGCGTATTCTTGTTGAACTTGTTCTACGGTTTATCACCAGCTGAGCACCAGCTGGATGAAGACATGAACCTGTTTCCCAGCACATGACTGAGAGCTCTAACAAAAAGCTAAAGAGTTGGTGGTTTTCCTAAACTCTTTCCAGTGATCTGCAAATTTAATTCTATAGCTGGAGTAGATCCAAGGTCACAGTACCAGAGTTTTTTGCACTGCAAACATAAAAGGATATTTTACTGGTTTATAGGAAGACTTAATTCATTACAAATTGAAAATAAAATAAGAGGGGTTCTTCCTTGGCCAATATGCAAAGTAGATAAACTTTGTATATAATAATGTCTGATATGGGTTGAATGAGATCATACATTGCCTGATGCATTTTAACATTTAGGAACTATTTGTTGAAAGGTTTAGTTCTTAACTAATGCACCAAATATATGCTTATGGTAAAGAACTCAAATCCAAAGATTCTATTTGTGCTGCCAAAGATCTTAGCTCTCCATCCCCAGATCACCTTATTATTCATATTCTATGAGCGTTAGTTTAGTTCCAGACTACATATTTAAGATAAAGAACAGGTTTCTAATTGAAAAAAAATAACCAAAACCCAAAACAACTCAGTATAATTCTTTTGACTGGAACTCTATATTTTCTTTAAATCTACACAAGCCTCCAGTGCCCTTCTAGTCATCCTGGCACCTTTATACGACACACTTTGTCATATGAAGTATGTCCTTAATTTTCTGCTATAAAAACAAGACTTGTGTTTGCTCAGTACTATTATTTCAGATATTCTGCAGTGAAAGAAACCTACAAGATAATTATAATTACATCTTAGAGCTAAAGCACACCATATGGGGTTTGGACTGGGACCCAGTGTCAAATGATTTGTAACACTGATGTGACCTGTCCCCTCCAGAAGAAGATACCGGCCCTTGGCTTCCAGGTGCGAAGAAATAACCAGTAGAGTTCATGCACCTGGCAGAGTAATTTAAGTTTGTAATTTAATTTAAGAAAGAAGCGAGGCCAATTAGCAGACATTCAAATAAGGAAAGAAATGCAGGCATCCTTAAATGCAAAAGAGTGTTACTGACATTAGTTTCACTATGTTAAATGGTCAAATATTTGCAGAGATGTTTATAGAGCAAGCCCCCAAATGATCAAACCCATTTCAGGGGTAATGCTGCAGATTGTTTGATGGATGTTTGTGTTTATGGAGTGATTCCCATGTGACTAGACTGCCACTGTTAGTAAATCCGATCATTTCTTTCAGACATTACATCGAAGACTTTAAAGTCCTCTTAAGCTCACTTGAATGTGCAGCTTTTTGTTTATTAATTTATTCCTTTATTTTTTCCTCATTTTTAAAGATCTCATTGATTTGAATTAAACTGTCCCTAGGTTCAGTTTGGGAAACTTTGTTCCTTTATTCCATCTCAAATTTTGTTTGTTTGGTTGGTTGGTTAGTTTTTTTTCAGTTTGGTTAGTTGTTTTTTTTTCTCTTTTTGTTGGCAGCATGTTTGCTTCAGCTTTTTCTCCTAAGGTTTCACAGTTCCACTCACACATCCCTTTCTGTGATGGCGAAACTGTAATGGCAATTAAAGGACTGCTCAGGTTTAAAGAATGTGAGCTCCTGGTCATTAAAATGACTTCTCAAATTTTTAAATTTAAAATGAATTTTAATGTACTTAGAGCTTTTCTATTTGTTACTTTTTGCTCTGAATGTAGACTGGTCCTTCAGACAAAATATCATCTCTCATTTTAATATGCCAGAAAAGACCAGAAAAATGCTGGACATTCCAAATTTCTTTTTTGTACTTTTTACAATGACAGGATCTTAAAGTACAAGGGGGCATGATTTATGTCCTCATACTTCTTATTCTTTTTTTAGTTTGCCACGTTCAAGAGAACTTAACCAGAAATATACAGAAACAACAGGTTTCTAAACTTTTGTTACATTCTGCTTTTCTTTTTTCTTTTTTGTTTTAACATTAACACTGTTTTATTAATATTAAGCATTTTTGGTACAAAACTGTTTCCTTAGTACATGAAAGCATTATGTTTTTGTAGCCAAAGATTCTGGGATTTTTTTGTGTGTTTGTTTGCTTGTTTATTTTCAATTTGCATAAACGCATGTGAGAATATTGATCCATGTGTTTATGTTTAATACTTTAGGAGCAATGTTTGAGAAGTTCACAAAATCAGACCTTAATAATGAAAGAAAATGGTATTACTTTTGCAGTTTCACTCCTCTTCATAGTCTCATTTATTTAAGTTTATCAGCAGCTTATAACAGCTGCCCTTGAACTTGTAAGCAGGACATAAAGTGACTCATACCACATATTGAAGACTGTAGTCCATCACTGCCCCTGCTCTATCTGTTCTGTTGCTGGAAAGATTAATTTTCCAGTTTTATGATTCTAAGAGCTTTCACAAGTATTATATTCATTTTTGAAAGAAAAGCAGTAGTGTAATACACAGCTACAACTCCAACACAAAAATCTCAGTAAGGTTTGAGTATGCGTTCTTGATTGGCAGAAACCTGAAATAGACTTTATGTTTTAATTACAATCATTCATGTATGTGGATATTCTTTCATAAAGGCTACTCATTAAATCAAAATATTCGATGCAATATATGCTTATTCTCTTTATCTACCACCATAGCAACATTCACATTATGTAACTATTAATCAGAAGGCACAAAGATGAAAATATTACTATATAGTAAATGACATGATCTTTTTTACCACTATAGGATTACATATATAAGGATTTTATTTACACTTCTAGACATTTGTAGAAGGGAGGTTTCAGTAACCCATCTAGAGAAAAACTTTTCATATATTATTAGTCATCCTTTTAGTCCTTCAGTTTCCTGAAAAAAATATAAGAAACACTGAAAAAGTAATTAATTGGATTTATTGATTTAGAAAGATGAATTTTAAAATACGCTAATGTAACGTGTCTATGAAGAGAAGTTTGCTGTGCTTTAACTGAGTTGTCTAAATTAAAAATATAATTGCCTCGAGTATCCTTCTTTTTAACAGACTACACTTTTAAACTGTCTATCTCTACTTGATTGTGAAGATAGCTACTTCAAATTTAAAGAATTGGGTTTTTAGATGCTTGCAGATAGCTAAGATTAATACTCCCTGCTCTGGTCAATATCAGTATTCATGGGGTAAATATAAAAACTTGTGATGTGTAAATGCGCCATTGCAAAGCACAGTAAAAGTAAAAAGAGATTGAATTCAGTGGTAGAGGTTTGCTCTCATTCTAGAACTCATCTTGATATTTTGTAATAGAACTTTGATTACCTGATTTTCACGTTCTGAAAAACAGTTATAGTGAAGAAACCTTGAGTGATGCTCAGGGTTTGGAAGTTGTTTAAAATCTGGACATGGACGGCACAGAGATATCCCCTGTCCTTCAAGACCTTGTGTTTGAAATGGATTAAATGTTCTAGCTACAAATCCAAGATTTCTTAGTACCTTGGCATTTGAAGAATGGATTGGCAGTATTTCACAAGTAGAACAAACAAATTGCATCAGTATAGGAAAAGGGCTGAGGTTTGAAAGGTTAGTTGGTTTTTTATTACTATTATTATTTTTATTATTTTTAAATCTTCCAGATCCTGTCACATTGGAAACACTCAGATGCTGACAATTTTAGACTGTGGCTCTACTTGTGAATCTATTAAGGACTGAATTTTTCTATAAAACCCATCCACAGTACTGTTCTAAAAATCTGATTCTAAGCAACCACAATCTACCTTTATTAAAAAAAAAAAGGTAGCAATGAAATTGATACTTTGTTTCCAACTATTCATACTGCAGAAACAATTAATCAAAAAACACACCAGTGTAAGAAATTAATTTCCTTCTGAGTAAACAGAAAGCTATGAAAAAAAAGTAAAGATATTGTGACTTTACATTATAATGGGTTTTACTACCCCAACCATTTGTTTTCTACTATAGCAAAAGCATTTTTTCCTACCAGTCAAAAAACCCATTTTGTCTTTAATGTTTCAAAGTGACAAATCAGTTTGTCAGTAGCTATAATATCTTTTCCCCGTGACATTATTTTCCCATTGCTAGTGTTAATTAACAGTTTTCAAATATTTTATCATGTTTTATCCTTTAAAATATGCAAATTCATGGGGTATATCCACTTTCTATCATATTCCCAGACTTGTATAACCTCTACTAATCTGCCTCATTTATTACTAATAATAGGAAACAGATCAGTTCTACCTCAGGTCTCAGCTGCCTGCGAGAACTGAGAACATTAGGAACATTCACAACAGGCATGTGCTGTAATCCATCTGCCACAAGCTTATGCTGTCAGTGCTACATGAGAGGGATGTGACACATTATATTAGCTTCCAACGTTTTCTCAGTCACTGTGATAATGGGGAAAAAAAATGTGGCGCGCTTTACCTCGTCCAGATACATTCACCGCCTTGAAAATGCGGCGTCATCTATTCTGTATGATTTCACTTCCAGAGTTCAAATTACCTTGGGAAAAAAAAAATAGTGTAAAAGTATAATTTCTCTTCTGATTTTTCATAGTTTCTAATTGTTTCATGTACTCCAATATTTGAAATAACAGAGTGGAAAATTTATGGTCCTCTGAATCACCTAAATATCCATTATTAGCACAATGTGATATGAAGATGGACTATTGTGGTTAAATTTACACAAAAAAAGGTCTTCCAAAGTATGTGTCCTGGGAAAAGCTTTACTTCAGCGAGGTTATTTAAAACTTTTCAATATATGTTTTAAGATAAAAGCCTTCCAAAAAAATAAAAAATCTACAGTATTAAACCCACTTATATTGTATTCAAGTGCAAGTACAATATGCACAACACAGATATCCGTGTGTGAATTTTCGTGTGTTTGTTTGCACATGAAAGCATATCTATAGCAATTGTATCTGAAAAGTATTTTTTCTCAGGTGGTAATTACCCAGTGAATAGCATGGTACTTTTTTTTCCAATTTGATCTTATCATTACTGTTATATTCAAATAAAAATATATTAAGTGCTAAATTATAATTAATTTAATTTGTAGATTTAAAAATGGACTGTATGTAATTCTAATTATTGGAAAGTCATACAAAACAGTCTAACAAGCACTACACAACACACAAGCACACAGAACAGTTGACATACATATATTTGTGTGCTTAACGTTCACCTTCTGGGGCCAAAAGTTTAGATCACCTAACAAGAGCAGTGCAATTTTGATGTAAGAGGAAATAGTCAATTCGCACATTGAAGATCTTTAATTTTTTTTTTTTTTAAATAATAAATAGCAGATAGCCAGTTACTCAGATTTCATTCTCTTCCTTTGAATTTTCTGTTCATAGTATGGACTACACCTCCTTTCATTATTTTTATTTCTTTCATATATTTGAAATTTTTTTTTAATCCACTGGTGTGATTCTGACTTAAAGAAAATCTATATAAATTTTTCTATGTAGCTTCATAATCCTTTGCAGTTTGTTTGTAGAAATATAAAGCCTTACCAGCTTTAAAGTAAAAAAAGATGTAATTCCTAGAGACATTTAACTTTTTAATTGATATTTTGCTAGGTTACACTGTCTGAAAAATACTCATGCAAGGGTCAAATCCACAGGTAAGACTGAATCTGAAATTTGTTGTCTCTTATTATTTGTCCCTTCAGAACACATTTAGAGAGTGTGATGGCAATGTTTTTGATGTGACATATCCTGGTAGAAGAGTCAGATAATAAAGGTCCCCTTTCAATCATAATCCTGACTTTATGCATTGTTTTCCATTGTGAAGTTGTCTGGCAATTGTGAACAACATGACAGTGGTACTCATTTAATTAATAACATATTCCATATTTCACAGTTTAGATATTTCACTTGAATTTGCCTTTTGACATTTGCAATTGGAGATTTCTCATGTTTAGCTCATAAGCATGGAAAAATTATTTTTATCAGAAAAGCAAACCATTTTTTAAAGCCCATGCACATAAAAAATTAGAACTATCATGGAGTTAAAGAAAAAATCAAACAAACTGCATCCTTGTTGTACAAATGCACACAACTGGAATTATGTTGTTTGTACAGTACCTGACCTGCTTGATATTTTTAGGTACAATGTAATAAATTTAATATTTTCTATAAATATTTTAGCCATTTTTTGTGATTGAAAAATTAATCACATTTTTTTTGAACTTTGGTATTCCAAAAGGAATTTTAGTTTTAAAATTTTTGATGGGGGTGGTGGTTAGGCAGTGTGTGGCCATTGGCTTTTCCATTCTAGTCTCTCTCTCTCTAAAATGACTTCTTGTTTCAAAACGGTCCAAATGAGTGAGCCAGTCAGAGTCATTGACTGAAATTTTCTGCACTTATTTATAAGTATGCTGCAATAAATCGTTTATGACTTGTACTAAATAACTTAATCTTTTTTACCTCTTTTATCCTTCTTGTTCTTCTCATTTCCACAAATGCCTGAAAAGCACTCTCACAATCTTGTGGGTTTGTTCTTAACATTCATATTGTTAAATGTTAAAAAACTGAGCTTATTCACCAAAGCAAATACCTAACATCGTGACTAATATCCTCTCACTGCTTCTTTGTGTTCTGAATGAGACCTCTTACATCAGTCTGTAGTATCTTCTTTTCTATTCACCTTGTGAAATGTCGGTGGGATAAGTTCACTTTTTTGTTCAGTGTTTGTGTTGCTCGGGGGAGACTTAGACTGTGACAAGGGCCCCTAGGCAACACAGTTATATAAAAGGCAATGCAGGAAAGGGAGCATATTTCAATATGACATATCTAAAGAAATAGAAATTCTACAAAATAATAGAGGAGATATCACTACCTATAAAATTGTGAACACTTCAGAGAAGAGAGCAACTCAGTTCAGGTCAAATCTGAGTACTGCAAACCACAGATGTAGACAGAACCTTGTGGTAGCATAAATAAGTCTCACATCTTTCTATTGAAGGTGTATCTATATGAGTATGGGTGAAATTCAAATTTTGCCTAAATGCTAATTGTGATGCTTGACCCGATCTAACAGGTAAGTCCCCACACAGTTGCCTGCTTACTTCCCCTGATTTTATTGCTGGGCATGATGTTATGTGCTGTGAGGTATCTTTTCAGTCAGCTGGGGTCAGCTGGCCCAGATCTGTTCCTGCCCAGCTTCTTGCCCACCCCCAGACCACTTTTTGAGGGCAGAGTGAGACCTTAACCCTCTTCAGGCACTGTTCAACAGCAGCTAAAACTTTAGTATGCTTTCAACACTGATTTGGTCATAAATCTAAAACAGCCATATTGTCTGCCATGAAGGAAATAAATTTCATCAGAGCGAGATCCTGTGCAATAGTGGACTTGATCTTTTTTTTCCCATTTTTTAAAGATGTGATTATTGGAAAACCAAATTTAATCACTTTCCTAAATATTCTATCTCTTTTTCTAATTGCACCAAAGAGTCTAGAAATTAAGTATATGTTTTATTAATGCCTTTTTTATAACATTTTTGTAAAGGCTGTTTTACAGCACCTTTTAAAAATTATTTTATCTAACATTCTTTTGCTGTTCATTAATTCCATGGCTGAAGTGAAAATATAGGGGGAAATTATCTTTGAACCAGACTATTGAGAAACCATGATCAACAATTATTTTGGGATTGTTCTATGCGTGTCAAAATGTGATACTTTCTCATAGATATTTAGTTAATGAATCTGCTCTTCTGTGAATCCTTTTATTTATTCTGAATGTGCAGTAGGCTTCAAACAGTAATTATTTTGTGAGGAAACACTCGCAGATAAATAGCAAGCTCTGGTACCATTCTGCTGTGTTATAGTATTGCTAGAAAGATAAGGAAATAAAGCAAATGAATATAAAGCAAACTACATCCAGTTACATATTTCCTATTCTTACTACTTAAAAAATAGGAAATTTTATTCAAATGCGTGTACATTTTTAAATATTTTATTTGGAAGATTTCCATATATTTTGTTTCAGAAAATGCCAGGTTTATGTTGTCAGTCACATATATGAAATCCCACCTGCTTGAGAAATTTCAAGATATGATGATAGATGTTCTGAAATAACAGCCTGAAGTATGTGTATGCCAAAACATCCAGCAAGAAGAAAACTATTTAATATACCTTACCACTGAACCCCCAAGTTTAGTCCCTTACAAAGGTATTTAATACAGGATAACAAGCCATCTGGATGTAAGAAATGCCTCAGTTAAAGCTACAAAATAGTAAATAATACAGAGAATGATATGTAGAGAACATGTGGTGGGAGATCATTGAGAAGCTTTAGTTACACTTCAGTTGAGTCTAACAATTGCACAGCAAATGATTCCTGCCCTTTGTTAAAGAAAATAGACTGGACTCCTTTATTTATCCAAGAGTGTAAATAGAGAAGTCCATTGGACAGATGGAAATCCTGCAGCATTTGAAAGACTGGAAAATTCTATAGGGCTTCTAGTGATATACCTGATAATATTAATGGGACTGGCACTGAGATAAAAAATAGCCTGAATGAAAGAAATTCTAACTGTTCTTGGTACCTTAGACAACAGTAAGGTTGACAGTGTTTGTAGATACTTCCAGTACTAAGAACACAATAATTTAGAAAGAAATCCATATGCCAGTTTTGTGTCTGTATGACACAGCCAATGGAGTAGATGTGTAAGATCAGCATGGGTCAGCTTACTCACTGTTTATAAAGAACCACTTTTAGCATGTCACAGTTATAAGGTGTCAGGGAATATCACAACAGTATCACTTAATATGTTACTGGAGCTGTTTCCCTCTTTTTATCTTTTCACTTCATGAATTTTCAAAAGTATGCTTTTTACTATTCAGATAATCACAGTTTAAAACCTCAACTGTTAAAACCAAGTAAAAAAATATGTATACCGCTTTGAGGCGTACCACAGCTTCTCTGCTTTACTTGGAGATTACTCATTGATGCAAGCACATCCAAATTTCTGAGCAGGCTCATTTAGAAGTTTTAGGCTTTGGAAAACCTTTTATTTGATAGCAACTCAATTTTTATACATGCCTACCCCTTAAAACACACAAACTCTTAAGGTTTTACCTCTAAACTTTCATTTAGTTCTAAAAGTAAAATAATCATTTATTTTTAATTAAGTAGAAGTAATACACTAATTAGAGCAGAAATTACATTGTCTTCTTATATTTTTTCTTCAGTGTAGCTATTTTTTTTTCCCCATCTTTATCAATATTGCCTGCTTTCAGTTCTTTGGTACATTAGGTTCTTGCATCTCAAGTGCTCTCACTTATCTTCCTGTTTCACACACTGCCAGACTCCTGAGGCTTGCAAAACAAATGGAAAATGCATGAACAGTTCCTTATTTTCTAAAATAAAGTAAACACAAGTAACAATAACATATCAAATTGCAACGGTTCAAAGGGAAACTTTGAAATGAGATTCAATTCTGACATAAAAAAATAGAAAGAATTTTGGTTTTTCAAAGTACTATTTATAAAAAATAGTATTTTTTTCAATATTTACCTTTACAATAAGATTCCTCCTCGCGTTAAGCTCTTTATACTAGCTGCCTATACTTTCCCTAGTATTAACAGAGACAATCACTTCCAGAATTGAATTATTCCTATTTGAAGAGCGATATTTAACATATCTATTTAAATGAAAGGAAAACATAGAAAAAAATTGGACCTTATAGATATCAGAAATATGGAATAATAATAATAATAATATAACCCACACTTTGTTAAAAACCACAGCCTGGAGAACTAGGTTCCTTTTCATTGCTATGAACTTGAGGTGTTTCAATTATGCGAAGATTCTTGTTGTGGATCTATATTTTTGTTCCTTAGGAAAAAAATTGTTATAATCAACCTCTGGTTTTATTTTTTTCTTTCTTGCGTAGTAATTCTAAAGGCATATTCACAGCTGTCATAAACTGTTTCAAAAGCTATAAATTTAATTCCTTTTCTGGAGGGATGCATGTTTTTACACCAAAAAACTGCTTCATATACTGCAGTTTGCAGAATGACTGTGTGCTTGCTGAAAAGCCTTCTACTGAATTGTCTACAAGATAAAATGCTGCCTTTTTTAACATTTAAGACCTTCAACAGTAGTTGTCTGAAGAATTTAGATTTTAATCCCATTCTTGTAGCAATTTTATGTAAGTGTTCAGCAGCATGCAGTAAGTATCAGTCACTAACAACATCTACATCTGAATTTAGGACACTTTGAGTTATGTTTTATTGACAATTGCAAATAAAGATACTATCCATAATCTCTACCAGCAGCAAACCCAGCTGATGTGCTGTATCTTACTATTATAGATACCTCAACCAGAAGCAATTAAAAAAACTTAACAAATTCCAAGTATTTCTAAGGGATCTGAAAACAGTGATACAATATATTTATTAAAATGAACAGAAGAGATGTTAGGATAGGAATCATAGGATCCAGAAGTAGAAAAATTAATAACATAGACTTTGCAACAAAGAATAGGAGATACTTCAAAGTCCAAACCATTAGTTTTGATCCCCTTTCTCCTTTCTTGAATGACTAAGTCCTGCTTCCACTCATGGACATGGAATCAGATTAATTTCTATCTTTGACAAAACACATTTGTAATCTACAGACTACATGATCCAGTATAGGAATCATGATAGTCTCCATTCTGTTTCTTTTCAAAACCTAATTTACACCTATATTTTCAGTATCTGGGATAAAGTATGATAAAAACAAATAAGCTAAACACTTTTTGTGTCTGTCAGAGAAAAAACCAGTGTGTCTAGGGTTCCTAAACCAAGACTCTCAGCAAACACGGAGGTAGGCTTCAGTTATTCAAACATCTGTCTCTAGAATAATTTCAGACTTGATAAAATACCCTGCCTGGTCTCCAGCTTTTCCACTCCAAATGAATTTGTATCTCCCATAAGTCTTCTGTCCAATCTGCAGTCCTATGCAGATGACTTGGTGTTCTAGAACATCTAATGGCTGGTCCTCCTTCTGTGCAGCTTGGAGCTTGGGTTCATGTCTCTCATGTCTCTGCAGGGTCTCTGTAAGGATTCTGTCAACCTCATTTTCATTTCTGCTGGTGCTGCAGCCTGTTCATCTCCTCCAGAAGCTGTTTCGTTGTTTTTTTTTTGTTGTTGTTGTTTTTTTTGGTTTTTTTTTTGCTAGGTTGCCCAGCTTTTCAGCCAGAGCACAGATGCAGGCATGAGCACCATTTTCGCTTGCTTCAGTGGGAGACCTCTGGGTGCCCTGCAGCTCAGGCTTTGAGAGGAAGTCTCCAATGTGTTGGGATGGTTGCTGTTGTTGAGGCTTGTGTTTTGTGCCCTGTGGCACATCACAACGTGTTGAGCAGTCCTGTGCTGTCCTCATTTGCTGCTGGCTCCCTTCCATATGCCCTAATGCACAAACTGCTGTACAAACTACTGCATTTCTGCATTTGTGTTTGCTGTGCTCATGTTTGCTGGTCACCCTCACTTTAGCCTGCAGGGGTATTGGCCGAGTGTGCTGGGGATGCAGATTTTGCTTTGGCTAGGTTTATCAGTTTATCAACAGCAAAACATCAGGCAGAGACAAAACCACTCAAAAATTATTGCAGGGAGTTTTTTTGGGTTTTTTTAAGTAAAAATGACATGTTGAGTTCACTTTTAACATGCTGGCACACATCAGCATATTTGCGTTTATGTTTAGCTCTGCTGTCTAGCCCCTCATCAGTAAACATCCAGGTTTGAGGATTTCAGATTTCCCCTTTGGAACCACCACAGACTTGCCAACCCTCAGAAGAATCTTTTTGAAGATCTGGCTGCAGAGGTAGACACCAGGGAGTGCCCTGCAGAGTACTTGAAACTGCAGACTTGCAGATTCATAGAATCGCCGTAGGTGGGAAAGGCCTTCTGCAAATCATGCAGTGCAATCCCCTCTGCTCAGGGCAGGGTAAGACACTGCAGATTGCTCAAGGTCCTGCCCTGTTGGGTTTCAAGGGACAGAGACTCCACAACATCTAAAAGCACTTCATTCAGTCTTTGACCACCCTTGTGTTAAAAGTGTTTTTGGGTTTAAATGCAATTTCATCTATTTCAGTTTGTCTCTGTTGACTCTTGTCCTGTCACCTGTCAGAAGAGTCTGGCTTTAACTTCTCTGCTGCCCCTCATCAAGTGTGTATGCAGATTGATAGGATGCCCCTGAGTCTCCTTCTCTCCAGGTCGAACACTTCCAGCTCTTTCAGTCTCTCTTGGCTATTGCTCTGAGCCTTCAGTTAACCAGCTCTAGAATGTCCACGTATCTCTCGTGTTGGAGAGCCTGGATCTGGACTCAGCACACTAAATGTGACCTCAGCAGGGGGAAGGACCTCCTCCTCCCTCACAGGACGTGATGAATCACCACCTCAACATGCTGAAAATGCTTTTCCTAATGCAGGCCAGAAGGCTCTTTGCCACAAGAGCACTTCTTCATAATTCCACTGCAATCAGATTGGATAAAGAAGTTAGTCCCTAGGAGAGCTCGGGCAGGCATAAAACTTGTTTTCAGTCTTTGCTGTCAGGAAATACAGAATGTGAGACTATGGGAGGGACTATGCGAGGGAGATGAAGAAGAAAGAGAACACCCATAATCTGGTTTCTGGTGTCCCTGCATAACAGAAGCAGGGTGGAGGGACAATTCAAGTCTAATTCCTTACCTGACAATGTGGTTATTGGGCCCCTTTTAATCCCCTAGGTGTGCTCTATGTGCCATGTGAAACACAGAGGAGGGGCTGTATTGCGCAACATGCTGCCGAGTCATACCGGTGTATGAGTAAAATGCCGGTAGGGTCCATACCGTGTTGGGGCCTGTGCCACGCAGAGTGCAGAGGGAATGTAAGCACGGCAGAGTAAATTGTCAGTCTAGGCACAAGCTGCACCATGCCAGCTGGTTTCAGTGCCAGGCATTTAGTGCACTCATGTAGATGTGGCTATAAAAACAAAATTCAAGTAAGCATTCAAAATATTTTGTCTTCAACTTAGTTGTATCTTTCTCCAAAGAGTGAACTTCCAAAGTTTAGTCAATAGGAACAGATTCTTCTAAAAATATGTCCCAAATTTATTTCAGATTCCAAGAGGGATTTCTGATTGGAAAGGCAGAAATATTTATTTTATATAAGATTAGTACTATATCGAATTAGGTGATCTGTTGTATCCTATGATACCAAATAAAAGACATTTTGTTTAGGTAAAGTACATTTCCTTGAATGGAAAAAAATCACAATGGATTTTAAGAAACATTCGTCTATGGAGGGTGGTCAGTAGCCAGAATATCTAAGAACCAAACATAACAAACATATTCAGATAACCAATTAATACACTGAATTTGACTGAAGAGTACTGGTAAGCTGGAAAAGCTTGAGTTGTGTATAGTCAGCCTTGCTAGCTAAACACCAGAAGGGAATTCCTGACTGAGCATACTAATTTCTTCCTAGATTTGCTATGATTTATTTCTTATAGAATTGGGTTGGGTTTTTTTTGTTTGTTTGTTTCCACATAAACAAGCGGTGAATAACTCTTCTTTTTTTTTTTTATTTTTTTTTATTTTAAACTTTCAGTCCCTATGGATTGATGTGGCTAAATTACTTGGCAAGTATCCCATTGCCAATTCAACATGGCTGTATACTGTACTATTGTTTCTGCTTTTGAAAAGAGAAAATAAATCTCAAGTCAAAAACATGCAATGTTTAGCCAAGATGTAAACAAGCTGCTGTGATTTATTGGAAATGCCTTCCACAAGAATAATCTAGGGCATCCCATATGGAGGCATTTAGAGGGAGCATGCATCTGGCTGTATTAGTCTTTAGTTTATATATTTAATGTGTATTTTTCCATGAGAATTTTCCCACAGCCAGTTCCTACGTATACATTAAGTCTAAGATAAAGGGCTGGGCATTTTATGCAACTATTACAGCGGGTGAAAATTCATATTTGTGTGTATTAATAAAATGTAGTTTCCATTTAAAGTCCAAAGGAAGATATCTGCAGTACTGCATTTATTTTTGACTAGTCTGAATCTATGATTAACTTGGCAATATATACATTAATGCCAGCTGCTGACCCTGTGTGTGCTGAAGGCAGTTCTTATTGAGCATCACTCTTGCCCACTATGTTAGAATACTGAAGATGGATCACCTTTTTTTTTTTTTTTTTTTAAGTGACTGAAAGAAGCTAAAGCACCTTTGGTGGGGTACCTCTTTCATATTGGCTTGTCCGCTTACTGATGTGTCTTCAAAGCGCCTTTTAGCACAGCTGGGGATGTGGTCCATGTTAACAGGATTCCTCTGTTTTTTGAAATGTGGGACAACCTATCTGAAAAAATAGATCAGAACACTTCAACATTTTTTTAAAACATGTTTCAGGAGCTGGGAAGGAGACTGCGGAGGTGAAAAAGAGTTTGGTTAAGCTGGTTGCTTATTTTTTGATAGTATAAAGCAGCTATTAGATGTTGACAACAGCATTCTCAGCTCTACAAATCGAAATTATTTAATAACTTTATACGTCTGACAATTGTTTGTGAGTATGTAAAAATTCTGTCATCTTTGATGAAATGTTAACCGTTTGTTGAAATAAATATTACTCATTAATAGACTAGAGGGGAGAAAAGTAAGATCCTTCCTAAAGCAAGCAAATGTCTTTGACACATTTTTTTAAAAATTGGAGTTAAAAAGGAACTGACATGTGTATTTGAGCATTTAAATGTTCACATTAGTATACTATATAGCAATCTTTTGCAGTATTGTTTTTCCATAATTAAGAATATACGAGTGTAACAAAATCAAATATTCCATAATTAGAAACACTTAAATCGGGGCTTATGAGGAATAATTAATTCTTTACTTTGTGCATTTCTAACCATTTTTTTTAATAGCTAATAGGATTACATGGACTGGAAATTTTTCTAAAAAATTAATCCATGTAATGTTTTGTAGTCTAAGATAGATCTGTAGGTTTTCTCTATAGTCATTTCAAAAAGAAACCAGAAGGAATCATTTGTCTTTATGAGACATATACATCTTTAGACAGTTAGACTGGAGTAGATGTTCAATATTCACATGACTAAAGCTAAGTAAGATAAAGTGTTACTTAAAAAAAAAAAAATATATTTCTATTCCCTGACACACACACCCCGGAGGTTCATTTCTTCACAGAGCAAAATAGTGTTCTAAAAATAAATCACAATATCATAGGGTAGGAATTATTTCTAAGTATGAGTTCTGTCTCACTGAAGAAGTTGGATTTTCAGTAGCAAATATGGTAGGAAACTACAAGGAGAAAATAAAACATGCTTACAATTTCAGGTTTTGAGAAGTGAACTACCAGCTTGCTTGGAAATAAGCAAATTCCAAGAACCAAAGTGTGCATAGCACAGAATATGTGTTCCTCCCACCTTGATATAAACACTGTTGTTTGATGATCTGTCTAGATCTCATTGCTTGTCTTACTGAAGGGCTCATTGCTGCTGCCGGTACAGGCAGTGTGTACTATGTGAAACATAATTGGGCTTGGCAGATATTTGGTGCTATTGAGACAACATGTATTCTTTGTGTGGTTCAGGAGTATTACTCCACACCTGGTGTGATCTTATCCCAGGAACTGAAAACTTCTGCAGCTGAAGCACAGCAGTGTCCCTCTTACGGCATATCTTCTGAATCAGGGGAGTCAAGAGGGATCCAGTTGATTCCTGAGACTGCTGCAAAACGGCCGAATGAACCGAAAGTATAGCACTGAAGATTTTCTTCAGTGGCTAAAGAGAATTCAAATGCTCAAATGGATATCAACCCCTTATCGTGTGCTGCATGGTCAGTTTGGAGGCTGGGACTGAAAAATGCTGGAAAATTGGAATGTTTGGAAATAACTATATACAGTTCTATTAGCACATCAAAATCGTTTCAAGTTGGCTGCCCACAATTGGCTAATGATCTTAACCTTGTTTTCTCTGTTATTTGCAGCTAAAGAAAGAAATTAGGTATAGTAATACCTCTTGGGCTGACCAGGGAGTATTGAATTATATATTAATAATTTCTAAAGGAATTTTTATGTTTAATTATAATATCAAAAATTAAACACTTTGATATCTTACACCTTAGTCATGGGACCAAATCCAAGACAAATTTTCCCTATCTGATTTGAAATTAAACTGCAAAAAACACTAAAAAATCCTGTGTAAGAATTTCCGATCCTATTGAAGCAAAGATTTGCATTTGTTGGGTTGAGTATGTACAGAGGATAATTTCACTAAATGATATATAATCAACTAACAGATATAGAAAGAGGATCATAGTGATCCAAATTTCCTTTTTGTTTAAAGCTTTTGCACTCCTAACAAGGTTATTGCATAAGCAGCTGACAGAGTTTCAATTCATGTTTTATGGTTTTTTTACACCCTTTTTTTTATCTACTAGCAAACATATATATATTTATATATATATGCTACATTACCTGCTTATAAATATAAACACAAACACAGATGTTCAGACACAACATTTAAAAAACATCTGTTATTATTTTGGTTGATTAGGCTATATGCAGGCATTTTGTAATAAGATTACAAAGATAATTACAGAATAATTTTCTTTTCAACTATAATTAGCCTATATTTCAAGTTAATCATGATACATCTTGCAGAATGTTTACATTGTCAGAAACATACACTGATAAGCTTCAGATCTAGGAACATAGCTAATTGCCCTACGCAAAAAATATGAAATGTTTCTGTGTTCTTTTTCTTTAATTATAGTGTCTTTTTTTTTTTCCTGTGAATTGGTGTAGATACTTTCCCCTGGAGGCAAGTGAACAGTTAAAAAGCTTTGAACTCAGTGTTTTCAAGGCTTTTAATAGGATTTTACAAATATTCAAAATTAATATGCACAAAGCAGGCTTACCAGGCAAATCCTCTGCAACGCCTGGCAAAAACTCTTGCGGGTTTTGTGTATTTTTTGTAAACTGGTGTAGACTCAAAAAAGGTCAACCATTCTTTGACTGTACAGCAAATTGCTCTGTAAGGATTCTCTTGTCACTCAATGTAAAAAGGCTATCAATTCAATAAAATTTCTTCTGTTTCTCTAGATGGACATGAAATTTGAAAAAAAAAAAAAAATTAGTTTGCAGATTCAGGAAGAGGTTTCTGGTGAAAGCTTATGTTTCCAAAGAATACAGCCCATTTCCTCAGTAAAATATTTTCCTGAAGCTTATCTCAAATGATTATTTTGTCTGGCTTTCTTTTGCAAGCATAAGGAAAAGGAAATTGTCAGGTTTATACATTTCCTAAAAACATATGGAATGCCAAAAAAACCTGAAAATCAGTGGTTTTGATTCTGTGATACAAAAACATGGCTGTTACCTTGATTTTGAAGTCAAACAGAACAACTGAATGCAGATTATCCATACTACTCTGCAGCAAAGTTCAGGAGGAAAAAAGCAGCAGGCATCACATGGGAATGCACAGGCACAGCTCCAATAAAGTAAAAAACTGTAGCAGAGCTGATGTGTTTTCTAAACAAGAGGCTGCTGTGGTTAACTTCTAGGTGAGTCATAGAAGGTACAAGGCCTTTACATGCCTCTTGCTGTTGCAGTGGGATCACTCACGCCTGACTGTACGACACCAAAAAGCGGCATCAGGAGGAAGAGCTGCTCACTGGCATTGAATTGGTCCTTGTTCTCTCTGTTGTGATGCATGAGCTCTATGGCAGCACTGAGTAGAAACCAACACATTTGAGAAAAAATGACTGATTTTACAAAGCCCATGAATTTATAACCCTTCTTACCATGGAGCAGTGCCATGAGTTTTCCCACTATTTTGAATAAAGTTATAATAGAGAATAAGATCCTTCTCTCTCAAGCAGAGAACAGACGATTCAATTGCCTGGTTGAGAGATCCAAGCAGAATCCTCCCCTCATAAAATCTGTACTCCTTCATCTGTCAATTTATTCAATTTTTGTCTTAAATTTTCATTAGTGAAAACCTTTGACTTATTCTCATAAGGATGAACAATAAGGATAGAGACAATCATTAAGACACTCTTCCACGTGGAACAGTTTTCCACAACTGCTAGACTTGCCGGATTTATTGCTAATATGCTTCCACCCATATAACCACTGAAAAAGTAAACTGCAGATGAGGAAAAACCTGTTGCTAGTTGGCCTTTTTTTCTCCTACAAGTGGATAATGTTACCATTCCACTCTATCAGAGATCTTGTAATGCTGGTAATACTCTACCTGCTTGTATTCTTAACCCTCCTTTAGAGAGAAAAAGGGTGGTATAAGGATATAAAATGATTCAGATAAGGTCACCCAGGAGGTCAGTAGCAGACATGAGGCTGTCATCTGGTGTCCACTGCAAGTGTCTGCATTAGAGTTTTAGTTCACATTAGATATGGTCCAGTCCATGTGACCAGATTAGAGATCATCGTAAGTGAACCCTCTAAATCTGCACGGAGTAGACAAGAGGCAACAATCACTTCTCTCTACAGATTCACTTCTATTGGAAAGCAGAACATGTTAGCATGTTTATTGATTCCATGCACTCAGACACATCAAATAAATTCACAAACCTCCCTGTGTAAATGACAACAACAACAAAAACTATATATCTATACATATATACACACACACGTATATATCCTCCTCTTTGTGACACACAGGGCATCCTATATACCAGATTTCGGTTTTGTATTTAATGCTGGTCAATTAGAATACATAATCTAGTGTTATCTTACCTTTTCAGCCAGGATTGCCTCTGATAAAGGTCTAGGAAATGTTGTTCTTTGGCCTTCCTTTGTTAGCGGAGAAACAGACACTTCCAGAGAATGATTTCCAAAATTTTAGGAGCTGTTTCATGAATTGTGTTCCATCTTCTTATTTCCAAAGCACAGAGATCTTTCTAGTGATTAAAATATATCTATGAGGGAATAAAGAAAAATGTTAAAATTAAGCATGGTCTTTTATCATCTTCTTATCTTAACATTTTGACTGTGACTTGCAAAGCTTTGAGACATTTGCATGAGCATATTTCAGACTATGCATTATTGCACCCTAAGCAACTGTTATTCAGCCTACACAAATTTGAAATTTGAAAATCAGCTATACTATTAATATCCAATCTATACCGATGTATAATCTATACTGATGTATAATCTATACTGATGTATAATCTATACCGTGTAATCTATACTAATGGGGTAGTGTGGTTTTGGTAGTGGCAGGGCTACAGTGAGAAGCTGCAAGAAGCTTCTTCCCCCATGTCTGGCAGAGCCAACGCCAGTCAGCTCCAGGACAGACTTGCTGCTGGCCAAGGCTGAGCCAGTCAGGAAAGACAGCAACACTTCTGTATAACATATTTAAGAACGAAAGAAAAAAAAGCTATTTGGTGTATGTAATCATGGCCAGAGAAGAGCAGAGAGAGAACATGTGAGAGGAACCATGCTCCAGACACCAAGGTCAGTGGAGAAGGAGGGGCAGGATGTGATCCAGACGCCAGAGCTGAGATTCCCCTGCAGCCTGTGGTTAAGGTAGTGTTAAAGCAATTGTGCCCTGGCAGCCCATGAGGGTCCACAAGGATGCAGAGATCCACCTGCAGCCTGTGGAGGAGACCCATGGAGCAGGCTTATGCCTGAGAGGAGGCTATGAACCATAGGAAACCTGTGCCAGAGAGGCTCCTGGCAAGGACCTGCAGACCTTTGGAGAGGAGCCCTGGCACAGGTTTAGTGGTAGGATTTGTGACCCTGTCGGGACCCATGCTGGAACAGGCTGTGCCTGAAGGACTGCACCCCATAGAAGAGTGACCCACATTGGAGCAGTTCATGGAGAACTGTTGCCCATCGGATGGACTTACGCTGTAGAAGTTCACGGAGAACTGTCTCCCATGGGAGGGACACCATAGTGGAGCAGGGGAAGGACTCCTCTCCCTGAGCAGCAGAAGGAATAAGGTATGATGAACTGACCATAATCCCCATTCCCTATCTCCCTGCACCACTTGAGAGGGAAGGAGGTAGAGCCTGGGAAGGAGGGAGGGGTAGGAGAAAGATGTTTTTAAAACTCATTATACTTCTCATTCTCCTGCTCTGATTTTGTTAGTAATTAGATTAATATCCCAAAGCTGAGTCTGTTTTGACCATGATGGTAATCAGTGAGTGATCTCTCCTTGTCCTTATCTCAATCTGTGACTCCTTCACTGTATTTTCTCTCTCCTGTTCACTTACAGAGGGGAGTGTCAGAGCAGTTTGGTGAGTGCCTGACATCCAGCCAGGGTCAACCCACTACAACTGAATGTTAACTGCTGTCTAAATTAGATACTGACTTTAAGAAAAGATAGAATATACATTTATTATTACTTTGTATAGGTTCTGTTAATTAAAAAGAAAAAAAGGATATAATATTTAAAAGCATTTAAGTATCTAGAGTAAATTTCAAAGTTACTTTTAGTGGGGAAAACGGTGCTTTTAAGATGAGTTTTGTTAACTTCAAAAGACACATAAGCTCCTAAATTATTTTTTTTTAAAAACACGCGCTCATAAAATTAAAGTGTTTTATTCTATACCTTATACAATATTTTTTCTTGATAAAATAATTTTATTATAATTTGAAAATTTTAAATATTTGTGCATGAACAACATATGGTAAAAATATGACAGATAAAAATCAAATAAATGCAAGTGATGACATTTATCAGATCACTGAAAAAATACATTGTGAGACTAAGCTTTCATGAAAACAATAGTTACTGAAATCTGCACAGAGTGAAAAAGATGTCAATACCAAAAGTGAGTAGCATACATTCTGCTCAAAGGGAAAACACTGGCAAAAACTCAGGAAAAAATGTGCCAGTGGCTTTACTATTATTTATAGACTGACATAAATACTCCTTTCGCAATTCCATCTACACACAAAAAGATTTGTCAAAAAACTAACTAATTCACTAAGAAATACAAATGAGTGCAAAGAGAAGAGAGCTATGTAATTTCCTCTTCATTTGCCATTTTATCCTTCTGAGAAGGTTATCTTCATCAAGAGACTGTAACAAGATTAAATGCCATTCCTTTTAGTGTTTGAGACAGATGTGACACATTTTCAGCTTAGAAAGAAAATGGGCTGACCGTTTCAGCGGGATAGAGATTCCCTGAGGGGCAGGATCTATTAAAACAGTTGACAAAATAAAACATTTGATGGCCAGAAGCGGAGGCGCACGCAGTACGTGCAATATGTACTATTTTTCCTATGTGCAGAATCGTGTTGGCAGGAGGCAGTGTCAGCCCAGCCTTACCAGTACTGGTGTGTTATAGACAGAAGGAAGGTTATGAGTCTGAGCAAAGCCTGTGCAGCTGAATTTCACACAGCTGTGGGTTACTCTTGTCTCTTCTTTCTACTGGGGCTGAATCGGGCATTGCAGCATGAAATTTCTTGTCCGGCAAGGTGAATGTTGTACACACTCAGGCAGAAATGTATTTTTATCAAGGATAACTAATAGTTTATTTCTAAAAAAAATTTAAATAATATGTGAAATATTGTAAGAGATGGAGTTCTTAAAGTAGATTACTGAAGTGCTTGTGATTGCCTGCCTTTTGTGCTCACCAGGGCATGTACACATTTCTTCGCACAAGATACATCTAGGATAAGAATTAAATAGATTTGGAGGAATCACTTTCCCTAAACCTAAAGTTAACCATATATTAAGTGCAAGTGTGCCTGGGGGTCTTCATTCTGGAGAGTAAATAAAGAAAATTAATGAAAATAATTATTACATATTTATAATTGCTATAATAATATATAATACGTGGATAATTATTGTATAAACATATAATTATGGAAATGCACTAAAATTATTTATGTCTATTATGTAAATTGTATGCAGAAATGTAGATCCACAGGAAAGTGAAGCCTGAGCTCTTTACATTTTTGAAGATTTACATGTTTCTGTGAGCATATTCCTTCTCCACGATGCTTTTACCTATTACTCTATTTCAGCCCTGCATCCTCAGCTACGGAGTTTATGCCACTATAATTTTATGACCAAAGTGTTATACTGCCATTCGAAATAAGACCTCTAACCCTTTAACTGAGGCTTTTAATTGTATGTCTGAAGAGATAATATGAGGCAGGGTATAGAACATTGAAAAATAGTTGGAGAGCAGGTACCTAGGTTTTTATATAACTGAAAGTATGTTTTAGCCATTAGCCAAGACAAAAATCCTGCCTGTTTAAATTTCCTCTCTGACTGATGGACCATAATTAAAAGATTCAGTCCCGCACCTATTGAGATCAGTGAAATTACTACCAGTAATTTCAGAGGCCAGCGAATTAGGACCTAAATTCTCTCCTGCTCTCCTGAGACAAAGGGCCATATGGCAAGCTGACTGCTCTTGCTCACAGTCCTACCTCGGAGAGAGAAAAAAAGGCTATGTGATCAGACATGGGTACTCTGCACCTGCTCCTTTCTTTTTCAGCATCACTTCAGAGTGGAAGCTGCTTTCACGGTTGCTGAGTATAGGAAGTGAGAGAAAGAAAGAGAAATAATGGCTAGCTGTATCTTTTCAATGTCATCACAATATCCATTTTATTCAGAGATACAGAATACACAGATCAGATTTCCTGAAAAAAATTATATTCTTTTAGGTTTGCCTTGTTGTTTTGTCTGAAATGTTTTATTTCTGATGTGTTTCTACTGACTTCAAAGAATTTAGATTTTGTCCTAATTCTAATGCTGAGTTATTTGATATTTTCTAATTCTTCAGCTGCATTTTTTAATTCTCAATTTCCTAGTGTTTTCTTGCTTTGAAAAATAGCATAGTATTTCATGATTATGATAGTAGAGTTTTATGGCTGTGATTCTATGAAAAATATTTCACTCTTTATTATTATACCTCATAAGTCAATTTCTTCTTTTTATGCAAGATGTTATCAGTGATTAATCATAATTTAAGGAAAATATGGGAGTATTAATATTTAAATGAAATCTAGTGCTCTAAGACTTATTGTATGTAGAACAAGGCAAATTAGTTACACAGTATTATTTTCTGAAATATATTATCTAAATGCCACAAATTAAATACTATAGGGCAAGATACTCTTGGGATTTTATTATTCTGCCTGTTGAATCAATGTTGTATTTGATTGATATAATATAGGTCTAAATCAGCATAATAAAAGTACCAACAAAAAAATCTAGACCAGCTTATATTTTAGATTCATTATGTAGTTGAAAGAACACTTTGCCAAATCTTACAGGGACTCAGATGACTTTAGTTGAAAGCTGCTGGTGAAAATACACATTTAGCAAGCCAATCACAAAATTATGTGGCACAGAAAGTTTAGATACCTTTATTTCCTTCACAAAGCATTACTTTTCCTAAGTAAAAACTAAAATGCAGAGCATTTTAAGCTTACAAATTTTTGAAGAAAAAACAACACTCCTCAGAAAAACCCCAAACCAAACCCAAAAGTAAACCACATAATTATACCTTAACAATAGGCATAATCTTGAATATATACAGCAACATGAATGTAAGAAAGTGACACAAAACCCAAAGGGCAAGAAAATTCTGTTAAAATACTGTAGGGTAAGTAGTTCTATTTAAATATATCCTTAGTTACGGGAGATGCAGGACCTGCCTGTGGCAGCTTTCAGAAGGAATTTTGTTTCAGGCAAATGAAATCTTCCTTTAAGTTGAGAATAGGAACATACAACTTATCTACTGACTTGATTATTCCTTCATCTTCTTTTTTCTTCAGAGAACCTCATAACAAAAGCAATGAGAAGAGTGTCCTAGCTTATCTACACTGTCCATCTGAGATGCAAAATGCCTTGAAATTTGTCGAAGGCAACGTATGAATCGAACACATGAAGGGTCATCAAAACCCTGGGGAAAAAAATAAAAGGAAAGAAGAAAAGAAAGAAGGTAAGTCAATGGTATGACACCAAAATGTTTGCTGACTATTCCGCCATATCTTTGAATAAAAATGATATGCCCCTTTTTCATTTTGATCACTTTTTATAAGTGGAAGTATATACATCACCATCTCAGTTAAAGTCAATAGAAATCAAGAGAAATTATTTAACTTATGTACAGTACCATACCAGTCTTCAGTTTTATTTTTGAGACACTGCCCCCAGATATTATCTTCTCAAAAATATTAGAAATGACAAAATTCCAAGACAAATAAACTTGCAATGCATTGGGATTCCTGTAGTAATTAATCTTTCTAATTGTCAAACCCAAAAAAATTTCTTTACTAATAATTTGCTTATCTTATTTTTTTTCCCTGTTGAAAATTTGAGAAAATAAATATTTTAAGAAACCTTTATTATTAGGTTATTCAAAATTCAACTTAGCACTTGAAACACCTTATGTGTCTTTTGTCCAATTGACATATCAATGTGACTCTAACATATCCTTTCTCTCTCCATCAGAGTATCTGTAGTGAAATTTAGGTCAGCTGTAACAAAAAGTTTCTGCTTTCCTGAGCCATAGGATCTGTTCATTCTATTGCAAATAATGTCATGCTCTCATGAGTTGCAGATATAAAAAACCTGTCCTGTCTTTTTTTTTTTCATTGTGTTTTTGTTCTCTGTTTCACTCTATATACCTGTATTTCATTTTATAATTCCCAAATTTCACTCTATATATCTGTATTTAATTTTATAGTTTCCAAAACTTTAACAAAACTGAACGGAGAGATGCAACTCAATGGAACTATTTTCAATTGTTTTAAATAAACTATTATTAATCCTTGAAAAAAACACATTTCTTCCTGAGTGTATATGACATTCACCTTGACAGAATAGAAATTTATTTCCGCAACTCTTTTCTTCTCTCCTTTCTCTGAATGGGCAACTAGGACCTCTGAAATAAAGTCAGAATCAAGTCCATTAGGTGTTTTGCTAATATTACTTATAACACACTTTTGAAGAACCAAAAAATAATTATTTATACTCATTTAGACAATCCATCAAAGATATTAATGTCAGATCTATTGTGTGCAGTTAGATAATTGTTCATTAGGCAGTGAACATATTTGAATCTTAACACGTTCAGTACACCAAGCAATTTTCTTATATATAACACAGAGAACAAAGAAATTCTGAAAGTAAATATTTTTATGTATTCTGAACTAATTTAAAGAAATAATAATCACCAGAATGATGCCACAATTGTTTAAATTTTAATGTAATATACTTATATTTAAAATTTCACTATTTTAATAAAAGGAGCTTGGTTATTAGACTATCCCACCTATACTAATTTTCTTCTCTGCTGTCCTTATACTGATATGATTTGTTAATGCTAACACCCAGTTTAGGAGATCAGAGTCTAGAAGCCATAGGAAAAGGCTCAGTTAGGACCTGAGGAAAGAGGAAGGTTGAAAGATTTCATATGTATGCAGCTACAGCTTACAGCTGACAATATGATTCATTTATTTGGTTTTTCATCCTCAGAATGAGTTATAAACATGAAGAAATTAATTTCTGAATGCAGTTATGTGATGAGCAAGAAAGCACTACCTCTATTTAGGGAGATGTTAAAATAATTTTTAAAGGACTCTACACTCTGGTTAACTACGCTGGCAAAGGATTGCACAAATTATGCTGTTAAGGCGCAATACAAAGTTCCTTTGCACAAAGTAATATTTTTTCAGTGTTCCCTTTCTCATTACATAGAAATTTGATTTTCTGTTAAAAAGTTCAGAGATGTGTAATATGCAGACAAATCTCAGTGACTACCTGAAGTGAAAGTGATAATACTGTCTTTTAAAGCCTTAAGAATATAAATAAAACTATCACACTTTTTGGTAATATTTTATAACTGCCTATTTTTATTCTCCAGAAGTCATCATAGTGCTTCAATGTATAGAAGTTCCTGATGCCTCCAAAAGCCCTAATTAACTGATGGGCATTGTTTACTTTAGTGCCAAACCTATCTGTATTTATTTATGTTACCTGTAGGTTAAAAAGCCTCTTTTTTCATTATTTAAAATAAATTATAAGACAGATAAATCATAATGAACATTAACAAAATTAATTTTAAAGCACTTCCATGTTATCTGCATGAATAATTTTGTTTACTGCCTTGTTACAAAGGAGCTCATATGAATCCCACAAGGAAGCAAATCAGCCTCCAGCATTTTGAGAATCAGCTTTGGTATCACCCCTTATTATGCTTTATCAATCAAGTGAAAGAAAGACAACTTTATTTCTCAAAAATGCAAAATCAGTGTCTTATTAAGGACAAAGGTATGTGTCACTTTTGGAGCTAAATCCCAGTGTTCAGTCATGCTCAGTCACCTCCATTCAATTAGTAAGTCTGCCTTGGTGAAGTTATGTAGCAAGGACTATCCGATTTCTAATCAATATATTTATTTACATTTCTGTTTCAAAAATCTTTCTATTCTGCTTCATCCCTTTACTGACATGGCAATTAATCAATATTTATGTAGCTAGGGAACCCCTCATGTCTCAGCCTCTAAAGACAACAAATAAATTATGCCTATTCTTGATCTGGTGAGTCTTCAGGAATTATACAAAAGGATGGACCTTGCCTTCCTCTTTCACAGCTCACTTTATACCACATGTCCAGCTGGTAAAATATATAGTTTTTATGAGTGCACATATAAATCAATACTTAAAATACTTAAATTATGCCACTGGAGCTTTTATGTCTATATCATCTTTGTATTTCTCCTCTTTTTTTAATGACATCTGATATGTCACAATCATATTAATTAATTAACTTTATATTCAACTTTTCTTTGCATGCATGCATGTTAGAAAGACTGGCACCTGAGGTACAAAACTGGGGATTTTTAATATCAAGGTAGAGTTGTGAAATTTGCATGAGGTGATGTGCAAGTAAAATATCAATGGAGATAAACTCATGCACTCTCAGAAACTCCATGTTGTAGGGGAAATGTCTCCACTGCTGTATTTCAGGAGGTACCTCCCAATTCTATCCAAAATCATAGACTGGATAACAAGGGCACTGTTCAAAGAAATAAGAACTGTGGGCCCTGAGAAAGGACTTAGATTCCAGGTGAACACACGTCAGAAAATTCGCTTATCTATTTTGAAAAACAAAACAAAACAAAGCTAACTAAACAAGACACTACAACTCTAACTTTTCCACAAGTAAACAAAGTGTTTACCCTTAGGAAATTCTGAGACTGTTAGTCTCACCTTTGAGTTCCTTATCATATTAGGTTCTTCAAAAATTGCAAAACTTTGTACACTGCGTGGCCTGGGATGTTATGAAGATTTTAGTTGCTAAACTGCACCTCTCTCTCAGGTCAGGTTCTTCATGCTTGTGCTTTACTTACTATTTGATATATAATTATTTTAAAGTGATTTAAGAACCCGTTAATCATGGTGTTTCTCATTTCCTGTATCCATTAGTTGCCTCATTGGTATAAGCTACGTAATTGCTGAATACTTATAGCTGTAACTGAAAAATCAGTGGAAGTTAAGACTTGAAGGAATGAGGTGCTACACAGAGTTAATATATATTGCTCTGTGTTCCATACACCACCAGAGCAGGTAATTTAATTGGCTATTCAAAACTGGCAGACAGCTTGACCTTAAATATCGGTCCTTCAGTTCTTCCTTAGTAGAAATGGGATGGCATTAATTTTCTTACAACACTGTTGTGAATATAAAGTAGTTGATGCCTGTAAAAACTGTTTTGGTGGTGCATTAGTCCATAATTCTCTGTTCACAGCAGTGTTCACACAATGTGAGCTGAATAAATTGTGAGATTTCAAATTGAACAATGAGTAGGGTAACAATATACATTCATAGTTGATCAGTAAAATATTATATAAACTCCAACTAGATAGCAAATGAGAAGTATAAATAGGACATTAAAGTCTATATCACAATGCACATAAACAAGCAATTCTGTCAGCACTGTACATTCTAAATGACTGACAGACAACAACAATATTAAGCTTAATATATGATAGGAGGAGAAGGTTCATAAGAAATATGGATTTTAAAGATTTTTCTGAAAAGAAATTAAAACTACATTCATAGCGCAGTTTGTGTTTAGGCTGTATGTAAATACCTATATGCTACAGTCTGCACATAAGTTAGTGCTACAGTCACCCCAAGACATTTAGATGTTTAAATTCCCACCATAGTCAGCAGAGATCAGAGTCTTGATTCATCTACCTAAGCATGGAGGTAGTTGAGACATCTAACAGATATGATTGTTGCAGATCTGGCATAGAGCCTATTGGAGACTCTCCGTGTGGCACTGGGATGACAGTCACTGTACCCTTAGGCATCTCAAATGGTATGAGACAGCTGCAACTTGGACATAGTTAAGAAAAAGCAAAAGTAGTTGATTCAGTTTCTGGAATTGATTCCAGCTTCCCTATGTAAATTGATTCCAGCTTCCCCATGTTTTTTCTACATTGAAAAACAAGAGTTGGTTAACTAGGTTGAGCATCAGCATAAAATAAATCTTCCACACTCCTTAAATGTAGCATACTCATTTGTATACTCTTGCCCTGTGTACACTTTCTCTGACAACACTGTGGTGTCAGGAATAAAACACGGGCCAAAGATTCTTCTCAACAGTTGATATGGACAAGGTCATTCTGTGTTAGGAAATCAAGACACAGAATTAGATTGACCTGAGCTGTAGCGTGTCAGTTAGCTCTAGTCTGTACTTTCTGGTTTAGATATAAAGCAGTGTGTTCTATTCACAATCTCAGTGGTTCTTCAGTGAGAAAACTTTTTGAAACACCTGCTGTTTCCATGATCAATAGAAGTAAAGAACCTGGAGATTGACTTTAGATTCCATTCTCTGCTTTCAACACTTAAACATAAAAGTTCCTCCTCAGCCTTAGTTACAATTGAAAAAGGGTAAGTTAGCAAATACAATCTCAGTAAGTACAATGTACTGTTTTTGCGAGGTCAGTTGAGGCTAATGCTGTTCATATCCACTTTGCAAATATTTGCCTAGCAAAAATTATTTGGATTCCTCAGTGGCAAATAGTTCACACGACCAGGTGCACTGGACAAAAGATGTTTGTATTATCAAGAGAGGACAAGTCTATTGACTCTTTCTACCTAAATAACATCTAAATTTCTTTCAAACTTCCTTCTGAACGTGATACTATAATGCTTTTAATTCTTAGAGATAAGCATGAAGAAAATGTGCCAGTAGCTAAAAGAGCTTAGTTCTCATGAAGGATTTGTTCCCTTCTGATACATGAAATTTCTTGAAGTTTGACACAATTCTAGCTTTTCTCACAGCACATAGTGTTATTGAGAGGGATAACAAAAGGCAGTCCTGATGAAAATAAGCATAATTAATGTTTGGGGGGTTTGTTTCTTTGTTTGTTTACTGTGGCGTCTTTAAGGTGAACTGTTCAAGGCTAATGTGTGTTAACGATGTCCTTAAAAGTTAGAAGTTGAATATTGTCGCATGATTTATGTGGATTTCAGTGCAGCTTAATATTTACTTTTCATCTCCCTGTGGTGATGAATAGGACGTATCTGTCACTGGAAAACTCCTGCATCGAAAGACAGTTTAATAAGTAAAGCAAAAGATAGGTGTGCAAGCAAAGTAAAATAAGGTATTAATTCCTGACTTCCCAGGCAAGTGTTCAACCGTCTCCAGGAAAGCAGGGCTCTATCACATGTAATGGCTGCTTGTGAAGGCAAAGTCCATTACTCCAAACATTCTCACCCTTTCTTTTAGACATTAACTCACTATCTTCAATCATTAATAATGATGCACCTGACCTGTTTCAATTCTCTCTTCTGTAACGGATGTTCTAGATTGCTATTTTTCCTCACTAAAGCCTTTCCACATTGTGCAAATGCTTTAATATGTTTAATATGTTTTATCAGAATTACTGTCATCAGTCTCCACTACTGAAGGAACATTTTCAAAAGTTTAGGTTTGTAGTACAATATAATCAGGAAAGCCTAAATAATTTTGAGATTTCCCATCTGATCCTGTTGTGGTCTTGGTTTTGACTTATTGCATCTGAATTACATCTTTGCCTGCATGCATTCTCCACCAATTTATTGCACTGTAACTTGTGCAATTTATAAGAACGAAAGAAATACACCTCATACTTAAAGCCAAGACTTAATGGTCAATCTAACTTTAATCTCCACAGTTTAATTATCTTTAATCCAGATCTAATTATTAGAGAAAAGCAAATAAAATTGAAAAAATAAACCAAACTGCAAATCCCAATCCAGCCAAAGCCAGACAAAAAACCTCTCTGATGAAAGATTTGGTTAGAATTGCGGTGCTCACATTTTGTGCATCTACTTCTTCCTTCTGCTGTTGTTATGCTCACCCACTGCATGTGTGATTCCTAAGCCTGATGCCCTCGGGGGTGTGAGGGTGTGTTACACCGAGTTGTCAGCTTTATGAGCCCTTTCCCACGAGAATATGGTATTATGGGGAAGTGCTTCTTGTCCGTAGATTCACTTGGGGTTATTTCTATGCCTCTTGTAATACTGCCTATACCTTGATCTTTCTCCATTGCTCCACAATTCCTCATTGTATCTTTATTTACTACAAATGTTGGGGTTTATTTACTTTGGATACTTGTTCTTTGGATATTTGTTCTCTGTTACCGCTCAAAGAAAAAGGGCTTAGCCCAGCTTCCAAGGTTACATTTCTTTTATAACAAATAAATGGCTATTAGTGGTTTGTTTATAGTTCTAGAACCTCTGGTATCGTGCCTACAGTTTCAAGGCATTTGCTGTCATCACAAGTTTGTATTTCTGTAAATTGATTTTTAATTTCAGAGCTGCAGAGCATTTATTTTACACATAATAAGTGGCTTTTATATGTTCATTATAGTAATATTTCACCATATTAAAAATATTACTGCAATGGGACCTCACAAAACAAAGCTGTACTAAAGTTCAGTAATAGACACGAGGTTTAGGCAATTGGTGTTGCACCCAGAGAAGCTGAAACAAAGTTCCAATCAACACCAAAGCAGGACCAGACACAGAACTCATACTCAGGCTAAGTCCTGAGGCCTCACAGAGTTATTGTGGACTGTGGCCTGTAGCATGGACAATATCATATTTGCTGAGTTAGAAGGTCACAGCTCCCTGTGTCCAGGCTTGTTATTCTATCCATTTTTCTTGTATCAGCTGCTAGTGTCAAAAAGTAGAAGATGCCTTCAGGATGCCCGTTATGATTTGACTGCTTCCAGTCACCTTGTTGTTTTTAAACATCTTGACCGAAGACTGGCTTTTAGATACCTTTAAGGCATTCTTGTTAATGTCAGGTTTTTCTAGTTCACATTTTCCATCCAAAGGGACCTTGACAGGCTTGAGAGGCAGGCCTGTGCAAACCTCATGAAGTTCAATAGGGCAAGTGTACAAGGTGCTGCACACAAATCAGAGCAGTCCCAAGCACAAATACAGGATGATCAGTGTATGGATTGAGAGCAGCTGTGAGAAGAAAGAGGTGATATTTGACAAGAAGCTCAATATGATCTGGTAATGTGCATTTGCAGCCCAGAAAATCAACTGTTCCCTGGAATGCATCAAAAGAAGGGCGGCCATCAGGACAAGGACGTGTTTCTACTCCTCTGCTTTGCTTTTCTCAGCCCCCCACTGGAGTGCTGCATCCAGCTCTGGGGTTCCCAACAGAAGAAGGACACATACCTGTTGGAGGAAATCCACAGGAGAGGCACAAAGATAATCAGAGGGCCAGAACACCTCTCCTATGAAGACAGGCAGAGAGAGTTGGGCTTATTCTGCCTGGATAAGACTCTGAGGAGACTTTATATGCAGCCTTCCAAGTGCTACAAGAAAGATGGATAGGGACTTTTTTTTAAGTGCGTGTAGCAAGAGAACAAGAGGTGATGGTTTTAAATTGAGAAAGGGTAGGTTTAGATTCGATGTTAAGAGAAAGTTCATTGCTGTCAAACTGGTGAGACAGTGCCATAGGTTGCCCAGAGAAACTGTGGATATTCCATCCCTGGAAATGTTCAAGGCCAGGTTAGAATGAGCTCTGAGCAACCTTGTCTGGTGGGAGGTGTCCCTGCCAGTGGCAAGATCATTAGAATTACATGATTTTTAAAGTCCCATTCAACACAAGCTGTTGTAGGGTTCTGAGTTTTTATGATTCTATGGCAGTATCTAACCATGAAAGATGCAGCTTATCTTACACTACAGGTTAGCAATCACCCTCTGTCACAACCCAGAAGCAGGTGTGATGTTCATTATAAATAATTGACAGGCTGAACAAAAACATCATTCCGTGTGACAGGGGACTCCTAGGCTTCACTGTAAAATCATCTTAACTCCAGCAACTAGCCTTCTATTTAGTGTCAAAAGTGTTGGCTAACAAGCTCTAAACTTTTACAATAAACTTTACCAAGCTTCCAACTCTCAGAACAAACTTCCGATACAAAGTAAGGAGTAGAATATGATTGCCACACTTGCTGGGATAAAACAAGAGAGAAGATAATAAGAAAAAGAAAGGGAGAGAAAGAGGAGGAAAAAGACCAGTCCTTAGACCAGTCCGTGTCCTTCTTGCTGTCATGGATGGTCTGGATCGGGAGTCAGTGAAAGAAAAAGGGAGAGACAGAGAGAGAGAGAGACAGAGAGCACGATCAGTTTACAATTTACCTTGTTTACCTGGTATGCCTCTCTTATGTAAAATAGATTTTTTGCACCATTTGTGCCATATTATTCACATATGCACAGTTAGACCTCTAGAGCCCTTCAGGAAAGGAGTAAGGGGGAAACTGGGAGTCTGTGGTGGTCCTGAAACCCCTTTTAGTGACGTACTTGGGACTTGACCCTTCCCTTGATGCAGATGCACTGAGCATGAGTCTCAAGGCAAACTTGAGAGCCTAGCAACTAAAAAGGAATTTGGCTCAGAACAGCATTGCCCCACCTCCAAGAGAGCCTCTCTTCCAATCAGAACTCTCCTGTTGCAACAGTCAGAATGCTTCAAACAAACGATGCTAAAGTGCTTGTGCCTGGTCCTTCACGCTGCCTTCTCTTGAAGTCCACACTATGTCTCACCTCTTTCCACTTCCAATAGGGGCTGAAATATGTCCTCAGTTTTAACTGTAATTTCTCACCATACTGTTGTTTTCATTAACTTTTGTGTTGGTTTCTTTGCTGTTTCTGTGTTCAGTTTTTTCAGCTTTAGTTTCAGTGTAGCAGTGCCAAGAATTTGTAAATGCTGATACAAGCTGCTGAGCATGCCTTTGCAATTTTGGTAGATGACCTGATTTTAAAATTGATGCAGATATAATTAGTTTGTGCTGGATTTATTGTTGTCAGTGTGTTTTTTATTTTATTTTGCCATCTGCCAGGATCTGTGTTTCTTTCAAAAGGAACAGGATACTCAAAAACTAGGTCAGAAACATCGAGAACTATTCTGTGAATGATTGCTCATTGTTTTAGATGTTGATTCCTCTCAGAGGCTATTGTTAGTCACAATGTGGAGGAAGAAAAGGTGACAGCACTGGTGTTTGCCCCTTTCTTGTGCCTTGATGGAACATCCTTCTGTAGAACTGACATTTCAGGAATCTAGTCCACAAATAAGAACAGATGAAATTCCACCAAGGTCTATCTCTGGCAGCGACCAGCAGCAAATGCCAAGGAAAGAGTAGAATAACAGAGTGAACTCAGACTAACACAGTATAAAAATATTTTTCACATAAAAGTGCTTTTGTTTGTATTTGCAAGGGACTGTAGAAGCACAGGAAAAATAGGAATATTTCAATCAGTAACCATGCTCCAGGAAATGGACTAGGTAAGCTTCTAGTGATACAAAAACCCAGCAGATTTTATAATCAATGATCAACAAATATAAATTCCACTCTAGAAATATAATAAATAGTGGGCATGATAAATGAAGTATTAGCAGTACTGTTAAAGAAAAGAAGGAACAAATTGTTATTGCTAGACAAATAGAGCCTTCATAAATAAAATCAGGTTTTGCCATTATCTTGAATATTGATATCCACAGTGTTTTGCCAAGTAAGATATATCCTGATATTACCTCTTATTTTTAAACAAATTCTTTGAGTGACACCCAAGTCCATTTGAGTATACCACTGTCATCAGAAATCAGTGTAATTGTTTGCAGAAGAAAACTTTTTTTTTCCGCATTGGAGTTGCCATTTTTGCTGTGGAAGTTCTCACATAGCCTGAAATAGCAATTACTATGTTCAAATAAAAGGAACGAGTCACAAACTCAGTAGCTGTATGTTAGCTCATATTTGGAGACACTGAAAAATATCCCAAGGGCTTATTTACAGCAACCCATAGTTACATCAAATGTGTTTCTTAATCCCAGCAAGCAAATGTCATGAATGAAAATAAAAGATAATTTACTAATCATAACTTGCAATGTTTTTATATGCCTCTAAACACAAAAGATCTTAAATTAAAAATGAAAATGAGACCAATCTACAGTGGACTAAATGACCAGTGATTGAGAGCTCTGTGTGTATTTAAGTCTTCGTAGTCCTGGGTGACTGTAGGTAGCAGTTGGAGACCTGCCATTTCTAAAATTTAATTTATTTTCTCATCAATTGACTGCTCAAGAACTCTAATATCCAAGCCTCTGGAATGAAGAAATATTGTATCTATTTACTGCCCTGATCGTATACTGCCTATTCTCATCGTTCCCCTATGAACTGGGTGGTACATTAAGACTGATTGCAGGAAGTAAAAGCCCCAAGTAGCGGCCAACTTCGTAATCACAGTGACAGCTATAAGGTTGCTTGAATTCATAGAGGAACCTGTTGAACTTGTTTGCAGTTCAGCAAAACAATTCTAGTGGCAATAAAGTACTTTAAAGCAAGAAATTTAATTTACCAGAAAAAGTCCTGTACTAACTATTATCTGTTTGTAACATCACCAGTGCTGTCATGGACACCCATCAGACACCTATCATTTCAGCAGTGGAAAGAGTTAGACCAGATGATGCCAGGACTGCTCGATATGCATTTAAAGTCTAATATTAAAATAAAAGTCTAGTTAAAATTAAAAATTAAAAAAATAAAATTAAAAAATTAAAATTAAAAAATTAAAAGATAAAATTAAATCTTAAAATTGAAGTCTAATAACCTGTGAGGTTATTGTAAAAGGATACAGAAATCTGTTTTATGTTTTAGCTGGTCTGTCTTAAGCTGCAAAGAGTTAACACCACCAAGCTTCTCGCATGCAAAAAAATAGTAAATACTTAGGAGAACCCACAGCATGAGTAAACAAGGGTGGCATATATGTAAATGTGTATAGCTGAGTGATTCATCCCATCTTAAAACAGATCTGTAAAATAATTTGGATTAATTAAGTTCAAGAAGTCCCTTATTTTTCTACTAATTCTAAAAGAAATCAGGCCAAACAGGTCAGAGAAAATACCTGTACAATAGTTAATGTTAGGTGATGTGTATGCCTCTTCAAGGGTCTGAAATTATGAAAGTGGTTCAAAATATGGTTCTAAAACCACAGGGAAGCCGAAAATAAAATTGCATCCTGGCAAGCGTTTTACTGTTCTGTACTCCTATTTCTCACTAAGAAAGCCAGGCCATAAGTACTATCAGCTGTGAATTAATGACACTCCTCACACAAGCAGGAATATGACAAAGATTTAATAAATGTCTTTCAACAATCCTTTCTCTAATTATAAGGTTTATCGGTATGTAATGTATACTTTAGCGATATAGTTGCCAGTAAAACTTACATAAACTTCTTAAAGCATTACAAAAACACCCCAACATAAAATCAAACAAACAAAGAAACAAACAAAACAAATTTATAAGCACAGAATGAAACTTTTTTTAAGTATGAACACTAACACACTCATCAGACAGATGCCTGTTATAATTCTTAATTAAGATGTGTTTTAGACATTTCAAAATCCTAGTGTCAAGTTTTTGTCAAGGTTTCTGATTTCTGGGCTATTACAGGAAAGATAAGGAGTAATATCTCGTAATCAGTTCTTTCGAAGGAAAAACATAATGGAAATTCAAAAAATATTCTGTGTTTCTCATCTCTGGTGAAGATATAGGCTTGCTAATCTGTTTGAGGTGCTAGAGCTGTGTAAAGAGATGGAGATTCAGGCATTTTCTGGAGTCTGTGTATTCTAGTGATTAACTTTAGACAACTTTTTGACTATTTCAGGCTGTAAAACCTCCTCCAGCACTAAAAGTAGTAAACATTAGGTTTGTATTCTGCTTTGAGGGATAGGCATTAAAACATCAGTAACATCTTGGTAGGATCCCATCTCCTGTTGGTATGACACATAGAAACAACTGGACCCAAGTTACACAGTTTAAAAGATAAATGATTGCAGCTTGTAACACAGAAGACAAGCAGCACATTTGAAACATACCCAGAAAGAGTTTGGGGCCCATCTTCAAAAAGCACTGCAGGAATATCCTGAGTACTCTTAGGATCTAAGAGTAAATTGCCCCACATAGTAGCATATATGTGTGTCTTATACAGCCAATTTTGTGTGTGTTAAAGGAGGGAACTTTCTTCTGGCATTGAAAATGGATATGTTAGGTCTTCGAATTTGAAATAATGTGGTCTTCATTTTTATTTCAGATGGGTGTGGGGGTGTGGGGGTTATAGGTTTTTTGGGGGAAGCGTGGAGGTGGGTTGTTGGTTCTGTTTTCCCCCAGGTGGTTTTAATGTTTGCATTCAGATAGCATTTATTACATTAGTCCAGCCTTTTGAGTTAGAAAAGCAGATATCACCATGCCTTGGCTTTCAGGCTAAATTTACTCAGTCATAAGTACATGTAAAAAGTGTTCATAAAGATATGGTAAGTGTTACCTACAAATCATTCAGTATGCAAGGAAAAAGGGTTGTCAGAAATACCAATTTTATTACAACTTCGCTCAAACCATCCCTTTAACAATCCATTTTAAAAGAAGGAAAAAAAACAATAAATTAAGACATGTTTTAGAATATGCAAGAGCCTTGTAGTGACAGAATATACAGAAATTCAGGCTGGTCTCAGAGACAGATAATCTTCACCTGGAGAACACCACATCATTTCCAAGAGTTATGGTCACCATATACCTAAGTAATTCAGATGTATAATATGAAACTACTGAAAAAGTAAGAGTACACAGAATAGAAATTCCCTGAACCAGAAAATATTACTCTTGACAGTGAGGTAGTTTCACCATATTATTTGAATAAGTATTATGGTAAAAGTATTGACCCGAAAAGGGATGTGTGGGGGTGTGGTCCTATGAAATCAATTGTATACTAGAAAATACAGTCTCTGCGCACTACAGAAATTCAAATTTGTTGATACATATTCTTCTTTAGTAAGAATTTGCACAATGATAATATATACAAAGATTGTGATTAGATTATGCCTTCTTCACGGGTACCAAAAACAATTCCATAAATGTTAGATGTAAGTATTTAAAATTGGCTTCTCCTGAAATCAATAGGAAGATTTTTTTTTCCGGAAGAATGTTTTGAGATACGTAAGAATTTGGAAATGGAACTACATTGAATAGGAAGAGACTTTGAAAGTTTTTTAAAATTTCTTCAATACAGGCAGCAGAGTATGGTGCAGATGAAAACAGCTTCTCAGGTCATAAAAAGCCTTATAAATTTCTTAAGATTCAACAATAATTTAGAATTTCAGTTAAATGGTTTTTTTTTAATTTATTTTGGGGGGTTGTTTTGTGAAGACTGTTTGCTTTCTAGTTTTAGTTCTGCTAGGATGTTTTGAACATTTTGGTACTACCAGCTGTAGTTTCAGTTCGAAGACTAAACTGTAATTCTAGATGAAATATTATTCATTTTATGTTCTATAAGCAGTGATTTTGTCTATAAGTCATTACAAAGAAGGAGTAAATGGAGAAGCAAACAAAATATAAAATTGTATATCTAATACCTTTTAATTTGCTATATGATCAATGGATAATAGTCTTTGCTCACATACTTTCAAACAACTCCAAAACAGTCTGAGCTAAAAGGTAGAGCACTTGTGTCTAAAATCCAAAAAATATTTTCACTGCTGCCTTTAACTTGACTGAGAATTTCAAGGATACTATAAAGTTAGAGAACTTTATTTTATACAGCCCATTTCTATGCTTCACTTCGTCCATATGTAATAGATGTATAAGTAACTTGGACAGACACTCCTGAGATAGGTCAGCCAGACGTAATCCTAGAATTGAAAGAAGCAAAGTCATGAGTGCTATAGAATGCTGGGATTATGAGCTCCTGTTTCTTGCATTCATTTTCTGTATTGCTTTCAGGTATAAACCAGCAATTCTTAGTGTGATTCTGTTCTGGCAGAGTGTGAATATTGCAACATCTTCCTAATCTGAGCCTAAAGGCATCCTGTGAGATTTATATATATATGCATATATATATATTTATATAAAAGCATTTCAAGTCAAAGACCATTTTGTCTAAATCTGAAATTGTACAGTCAAATTTTTAATCTGTCTAGTAATTCAAAATTATTAAAAAATAAAAATATTTGTTATATTTATTTTGTTTAAGGTTTTTCATTACACCTGAAGTCAATAGGGATGCTGCAGTTAAGAAAGTTGAGGATGAAACCTTGAGAATGGCAAATGGCGATGACAAGAGAACAAATCATTTTCTTCAAGAAAGAGGTCTGGTCATTAAACAAGATGTGCTGGTACTTTTTTGTGCTTTTGCATTTAATGATAAAAATACGTTAAATGTTTCAGTAGCAGACACTGTGCCCTTTCATCCAGAAAGTAATAAACCTTTCTGCAGTGAGAACAATCACACTTCTAAAATTATCTTGGAGACTCAAAAGCAAGGATTAAAGAAAATAAGTTGACCTTATATTTAGGTTTAATTGCATTCAACAACTATAATGGTAAACTAAACAGTACAGAGGAAGGTTTCTGATCCCGACTTCTTTTACTGCTTTAGATGTACCTACAAATTTGCAGAACAAAAGACACCTTTGCAATATCTACTTGACAACACAACAGAAAACCCTGTAGGTTTCCGCGAGTCTCATAATTGTTTCCTCAGATGGCCAGTGACTAAGAGTAGATGATCACATACATTCATTTTGCTTCCTTTTAAAGGATCATTAGACTAGATTATAAGGCAGAAATCATGCAAAACGTTCAGTAAGTATTCAGTCATCTATAAATCAATGGTATTTTGTAAACCTATTAGAAAGAGATAGATACAGGAGAAAGAGAACGTGGAGAAAAATGGGAGTCTTAAAGTAGTTTGACACAAATGACAGAAAATGTTCAAATTCTGTTGGCCTCCTAACCCAGCCAACTATTAACAGGACAGGAGGAAATGGCCTCAGGATGCATCAGGGGAGGTTGGACACTATAAAGAATTTCTTCACTGAAAATGTGGTTAAGCATTGAAATGGGCTGCCCAGGGAAGTGATGGAGTCACTATCCCTGGAAGTGTTCAAAAAAGTGACTGGAGGTGGCATTTAGTGCTATGGTATCAAGGTGGCATAGTGGTGTTTGGTCAAGGGTTGGACAGTGATCATGGAGGCTTTTTCCAATCTTAATGATTCTATGACTCTATGATTTACCAGGATCTCCTGCATTTAGGGAGAAGCAACTGTGAGTCATGAAGAATACCTAAGGCTGTATTAAATGTTTACAGATGCTTATATTTAGAGAGCAGAATTCAGCCTCAGGTACCTATATGTCTTTATTATACTGTGCTTCCTACTCTTGAATGCAAGAAAAATGAAGAAAAAGATAGCTATGATCTGACCTCTCTGTTTACCAACCAGATGTACACTGTGGGACTTGGGAAAATAATTCTCCCCTCCAGGCAGAAACCTGCAGGACACTGACTCAGACCAGTGAAGTCCTACAGCACTTCTTCCTTTGGGCTGTGTCTAAGTGGCATGCTAAATCTTCACTAAGCTTCTGTTTGTAAAGAAAATTGTGTTTGCCAGCTACATTGCTACTATCGTCTCATGTATTACAGGCCAGATTGACAAAGGAGCATGGTGTTACACTTCCATCTCTCAACTTTCTTCCATATTGCAATCTATTCTATAGAAGAAATATCTTCAACTTTTAAATAGATAATAAATTTAAAATGTGACATCTTTGTGCGGCATGAATTTGAAGATATATTGTCATATGCTTTGAATAATAAAATATAATAATAATTTTAAAAATTGTTTTAATTATTGAAGAAAATGTGGCATTGTAGTATGACAGATTTCAGAAGTATTAAGGTTTCTTCTTTGTCTTCTGAAATACAGTAAAAAATTGTTTTTTATTTAGAAGATCTTACTTTTCTTTCCTATTTTCTTACCATCTCTGTCTTCTGCTTTAAAGTGAGCAGAGCTGAGCTTGATGATAAGGTAGTTCTGTTTGTCAGCCAATAGAGGGAACACTCAAACCTGGCCCTCCTGCAAGATAACAGGATGAAGTGTTGCTGCCGAGACACTCGGACAATCAAGGCTTTCTTTCCTGTGCTTTGTCACTGTAAACTATTATGGGTGACCTACTTTCTTTATCCTCTCCAATAATGTAGAAGAATATCAGATCCAACTAAGCTGCCAACGTGGTCTGTAATTTCCAGTTTAGAAAGAGTCTGTATCCCAAAGGAAAGGTAGTGTATAGGATTACCATCTCAAGCTGCATTATGCAAGAAAGCCAAGGTTAAATAAAACTTTGTAAAAGACTTGAAACCTGACAGCTGATTTCCAGTACGAGGTGGGTTTTTTTAAGTTTTACATGAATTCTTCATCTTAAAAATGAAGTTCATGTGCCGTAGTTTAAACTTCATGAAATAGACCTTTAGAAACTTAGCTAACAATACCTGCTAGGTGAAAAATTATTTCAATAAAATTATTCACTGGAATCTTTTGAGGTAAAGAAGTTGAACAAAGTACATCAAGTACATAAAAGGTTTTTTAAATAAAAATAAAAATCAGACCTTGCCTTCCATTTGATGTCTCAATTATTGTGCCGCAAAAAATATTACTTCTTTCACTTACACTGAAATGGATATGCAGGAAACTTCTGACTGAAGCATGAGTTGGACAAATTCTGGTTCAGAACTGGCTCAAGAATTCTAGGAAAACATTCACAATATCCACAGGGAAGGCAGAAAAGTTTCATACTACAAGAAACCTCAGTTTTGTGTTAGTTTGACTTGAGTTCAAATGACGGTAGAGGATCAATTACCTTGTCCGGACACCAGAGAAAAGACTAAAATAAATTATTATGCTTGGAGGTACGCTGTAGGGAGACAGAGTTGCTAATGTGCCTCACCACAGACAATTCATATGTTCACTTGTATTCCTCTGAAATGTAAGGAGATTGGACTGCAGGATGCAGTCCTGTGTTCCAGAACACTTTCTCCGGTTGTTTCTGTTCAGTCCAGACTTTCATTTTGGGTCTTTCTAAGTAAGAGTAATACAATAAAAAAGGCAATTACTCTAAACACTTGCAAACTTTCCTAATTAGTACCTCATCTCGGTTTTCTAATCCTTATATCATCATTATTCATAGTCAGTTTTGGTTATATGTGTCAACTCAAGAAATCTTTTATGTTTTTCCTGATATTTTCCATTGGTTCATACTTGGAAATCAAGTTAGAAATATGTTGGACATTATTTGGCAAACAACATAGATATCCTTTTAACTCTAGATTCTTAGTAAGAAAAAAATAATATTTCTACTATTGTTATACCAGGGAATGGGTTTTTAAAGTTATGTGTTTCATATTTAATAATAAAGCAGAAAGAAATATATCTGTTCTTAGAGTTGAGTTATTTTAATTACATAAAAGTTCAAAAGACGAAATACTTCATTGCCAGTCCACTTCTTCATTGTTCAAGAGCTGAACAAGTTCATTTCTATGCTTCCTCTCTGTATTTAAATATTTGCTTTAACTAGCACTAGCCTAGAACTTCTAGTTCTTTATGATAGTATTCAGTATTTACCTACCTGAAAGAATAAAAAAAAATAGAATAATGTGCAGGTAGTCTTTTTTTGCAACTTCTTTTTCCTCCTGTTCCTTACATAATACCTAATGATCAGCCAAATCTCCACTATAACAAAAGTGTTTGTACAACATTAACCATCACTTTAAATATATAAAGAAAAAGTAGGGATTAACTGAAGAAAGCAAAAAGGCTTTTTAAGTAACTTAATGTATTTTTGCATAAAAGACAGTTATTCTTCAGTTGTATTATCACAATGAAAAAGAAGTGTGTCTTCATTTCTGCTCTCATGTATATGTTATTATTTTTTCAAGATCTATTGTTGTCACCGAGGATTGGTTACAGAAACACATGAAAGTTCCTGGGTTATTGCACATAGAAGAAAATCTCAGCAGATCATTCAGTATGAATGCATACATTCAAATTTAATATAATTAAATTATATTATCTTCACAGAGATAATTCAGTGTGTTACGCATATTAGTGCCAGAGAGGTCACTGGTTCATATTTTGTTCAAAAGATAATTCTGGAAGGAATACCGCTTTTATAGAAATCCTCTAACAATGGTACCAAAAAAGTAATTCCTTGAAAGCAATGTTGAATTAGGTCATCAGCACAGCCTGCTGTGCTGTCAGTTTTGTCTTTTCCCAAAAGACTAACATAACCCATGTGAGGATTTTGTACTTTGCAAAGAAAAGTGGAGAGAAGAAAGTGCTATTTAGCACAATTTCAACTCAGCAGCCATAGAATTCATTTATTCATGAATGTTTTAAAAAGTATATGATGCTTAAGAGACTTTAATGAAGCAGAGATGTAGTTCTCACAGTACAGAATTTCATGGATACTGAATTTCATACAGAAAAAATCTGCATGATTAACATGATACAGTGGACATCAAAGTTTCTAGAATTTTTCTTTTTCAGATTTTAACAAAAAGACTATGCCTTACGTTTGTAGCTCTTGTAAAAACATATTCCTCAGTAGCTGCACTCATGCTCGTGTTGTGTATCTATTATATTATAACAAGAAATAAAAACCCCAGTTATCTAAAGACAAGTTAAATAAATCTTCTTAGAAACAATTGATACAAAACTCTTTCTTACTTATAGAATCATCTTCTGAAAGCACCTTTTAATATTAATTCATTTATGTTCTATTCTGAAAGTGCTGATGGGTAAAACTAGAGAAAAAACTTTCACTTTGTCAAGAAATTTATTTTATTTACAGCTTGCTTACACTGAATCTTCTTGCATCTTGTATAACAAGAATGATGTTGATGATTTGGAGTACACTCACCATAAATAGTTCTATAGAAAATGCAAGTTCTGTGCCCCCATTTTGGCATTTAAGGAAGGAAGCTGGAAGTCTACTTTGGTCATTCATCCATTAAAAATAATTAACTAAATCTTTAAATGTTGATCCACATTTGATCAATGTACCTCAAAGTGTAACTAAATTATATCAGTCAGGGACCTGACTTGTTTCAGAAGTGAGCATGGATTACTGCATAAGCAATTTGCTGATGGAAAAGACTGACGTGATGAATTTTAATCAATTTTAAGTCCTATATTTTAGGGTGAATTTTTGAAGGAATATGTGAATGTCTCAGAAAATAGACCATTCCAGATGGAAACAGACCTTTGCACAGAGAAGTACAATAATATGAAAGTGAAGACATAGCAATTTACGAGTTTGTTTAGAGGAGAAGAGGTAGAAGAATAATACATCAACAAATATAAGGAATAGGTTAAATCACAGTGAGCTGATGACATTTCAAACGGGAATGCTGACCATGCTTTCCTGGACAACCGTTCCCTATGTTTATGATAAGACATTCAGCTTTCAGTATCTTTTATACTTCTCAACCAAGAGCAAATCTGTCCAGCTTTACGATTTCTGATTTTTTGTATAAAAATAAAAAGACAAAATTTATTAGTGATCTGATGGTAGACCTATACTTAAGTTTAATGATACAGCACAGTTCTCTTTTTATTAATGCAGTGCCACTCAGACTAAATCTGAACATTCGATAGATCGTTTGAGTTTACCACAAACCTTGAAAATATAGATTTAATTGGCATGCACTGGATACTTTAAGAGTAATGATTTCATAACTAATCAGTCTAGGGAGGACTCTCTGAGAGGAATCATCCTCAAATGTCTTCAGTGTAGATATTTATGGCTGAAATAGACATTCTAATCTTCCTTTGCAAAGAGTAAAGGAGAGCATTTTTTAAATAATTAATTAACTTGATAATATGAATTGCGTCCTAAAAATTATTTCTCTTCATTGTCATTTAAAGGAGATTGTCTTGAACTGTTTAGTGCAAATATCTGCATCTAATTAGGTAAATATCACTGCCAGTGTTCGCTCAATGAAATTTCCTCACTAAATCTGAACTTTAAGATTTTTAGTTCCCTAATTTCTCAGGATCAAAAATCTTGTGCATTTTAAGTTGCATATAAAAATAAAAGTATGATTTCCAAATTAAACAGAAATCAGTGATTTAATATTCCTGAATAATTTATCTCCAATTCTATTTCTGTAACATTATCTTGGAGACAAAATATTAGATTTTTCAACATTATTGGTTATAATTGGGTACCAAAGATGACAAAGTGTAGGAAGGTCTAGTCAGAATAGAATACAGTCTGACTATATGCACAAGACTATTTCACTTTCTCTTTGTTTATGAGAGTTATATTCTGCTAAGTCAATTATGCAAATTATGCAGACAAGTAAATTTCTTTTCAATTAAAAAAAAAAATAAAATTACTATAAAGTTTTGTCCTGTTCGTCCTATAATACCAAAGAAGAAAAACACATCTTTTCTCCAGGATGTCAAATTTTTGGTTCATCTTGAGATCCTGTTTTTATTCATGACTAATTTATTCTTTTCTCAAAGTATGCTTCAGTTAGAATATTGCTTAAAATTTTGAAAATTTTCTACAAATTGTCTATTTTCTAGTTACCCTTCATTAAATT
>VZTF01008193.1:444683-485425 GCA_013397755.1 Cnemophilus loriae | reverse complement strand
GAAGGAAGGAAGGAAGGAAGGAAGGAAGGAAGGAAGGAAGGAAGGAAGGAAGGAAGGGTGATGGGCTGACCCTGGCTGAACACCAGGTGCCCACTAAAGTCATTCTATCATTCGCAACTGGACAGTTTAAATTTAATGAAGGGCTCATGGGATAAGATAAGGACAGGAAGAGATTATGCCCAATTACAGTCATGGATGAAAGAGAACTGACTTGGGGAAATACATTCATTACCAATCAAATAAGAATAGGATAATAAGAAATAAAACCAAGTCTTAAAGGCACCCCACTCTTCCCTTCTTCCTGGGCTTAGTTTTACTCTTGACTTTCTGTACCTCCTTTCCATCCAGTGGAACAGGGAATGGGGGTTGCAATCAGTTCATCACAGGTTGTCACTGTCACTTGTTCCTTCTCAGGACAGGACACTTCACGCTCTTCCAGGGCTGCAGAGTTTTTCCTAGTCACAAGTCAAATCACACAGACTGGCTTGTAGATATTCTATTACCCTCAGGAGCACATTAGCCGTATCCATGCTATACAAAAATTTGCACTTGGATCTGCATTAGACCCCAGTAAGTATAGCAGAAGGTGAAAAATGATTAAGAAAGCAATCTCCCAAACAGTTCAAACCCTTTAATTTGTTGGCAAAAAGTCAATTAATTACACTTTGGTGAAAAGGAAATTTTACCAAAATTGCAACCAGTGAAAACTGTTTTGCTCCTCATGGGAAGTAGAGAGTGGAAAGAGAAGAGAGTGGAGAAAGCAAAAGCCATATTATGTGTATTTTCTCATGGCCATAGATACTTGATTCCACCACTTCAAGATTGCTTTGTGATTTCTTTAGCACCTGGGATTATTTTTCATGTCTAAGAGAATAATTCCTTAAGAATGCCTAGTATGTATTTACTTCTACATACTCCTTAAATTAGTCTGGCAATTCAGATATTTTAAAAGGCTATTTCAATACTCGAGGTGAAAATTGATTAGCTCAGTAAATATTGCTAACGTGAGGTTTTTTAAATTTTACTTCCTCCTCTGCTTTTCCACTCCCACTCCCTCCCCAGTATGTGTATTTATCTGCACTGTCTGGATTTGTTCATGATTCAGAACAGAAACAGTGACATATGATAGGGGAAGAAAGTACTGTCAGATTTCCAAGTGTGCTGAAACTACTGTTGGAAATCTAAGCTTTATGAGAGATGTTTTGTTTTGTTTTGTTTTAATTTAGAGCTCAATTCATAAATTAAGAAGTTATTATATTTAGATACATTTTTAAAAATGCCAATTTTTCTATGCATATATGAACCAAACCTACAAATATTTTTCATCCTTTACTGATTGTAATATAAATTGTTTTACATTATTTTCAGTTTCGTGGAGATTCTTTAAAGCTCTCAAGCAAGGCCCTCCTGAGAAATTTTATGGCTTTAAAATATCCTTTATATGATGTACTATGCAAATTAAACTATGAATAAGACACTTTTTTTCCTTTATTCTGTGCTGTGGGATCACAAAACCACACTAAAATCTACAAAGCATAACAAAATAAAAGGGGGGAAAAGTTGTAATTCAGCATTCTTCTATATTTTTGTTTAAGTCCGTGTATTAAATATTTTAATTTTTTTATTTAATAGCATACAAAGTTGGTATGCCTTAAAGGTTAAGTGATGTGTAGATGAGGACCTCAATCTGATTTTAATACAATATATCAAGACCTGTATTGTCTTACATGCACATACATGCTGTTTTAATTGAGACTAACAAGGAATTTGCTCCCTCTGTGCACTCCCATTTTCCATTCCCCTCCCACAGTGAGTTCTGCAGAGGTGCGGTTTCCACTCGATTGTCAATCCTATGAACTAGATTAAACTAACGAGCGTGACAATCACCAGTATCATACAGAAGGTAAAAAGGTATTGTACAAAGCCCTATTGTTCTTCCCAAGTGCAGCCTTAAGAGACCTGAAACATTCTGTTGAGGCCGTACTTGCATGGTCACACCTGACACAGGGACAGAACTCCAACTCATATTACAGGATTGTAAAGCTCAGTTTCCTACCCACCCTTATCAAGGCTGCCACCACTCTTCTCACGTACATCAATCTGACTTACAGTGCCTTTCCTTTGCATAAACAGTGATGGATCAACTAAACCTGACCTGCAAGTACTGTGTTATCCTATAGAGGAGAACTCATTGTTTTGAGGGGTTTTTTGTGGCATTCATAGCATTTTTATTAATTTGCTGACTATTTGAGTGTTTAGGGAGGGAGAAGAGGGTAGAGTTATAGAGAAGTCTTTTAGGGAGGAGTTGTTGCCAATATGTTTTTCTTTTTTGTTCTAGGAAAATTACTAGACTGTTCTGACCATCTACAAGAATAACAATGTGGTTTAAAACCTGAAGCTGATGTACAAGACATATTGTCTTGGTTATACAGGAAGTTCAAGCAGCCAAACATTTCAAAACTTCACCTGGATTTTAGGCCCTCAGCACGTATTTTGTTTGTTTGGTTGGTTGGTTGGTTTTTGCTGGTTTTGCTAATAATCCAAACCTGGATGAGTGAAAGCTCAATTCTATTTTCATTTAAAGTAGAATGATTACACTATGAAAGAAAATCAGCTTAGTAAAGCATTCAATGCTTGCTTCTCTTTGTCATAGATCTGTATTTAAAAATGCTTTGAGGAGTCAGTGAACTGCTGTTGGTGGTAACTGGTGAATCTGAACCGATGAGGCAAGAGCACCCTGGTAGAAGATTTGAGATCAACTGATTTGTTACTGGTTTTTGTAATAAAATCATGTGATATTTTCTTCTGGTTTAGAAAGAAAACCTTTGACTTTAAACTTTGTTTTAAAAATCATGATACATGGATTATTCTTTCTTCACTGTTCTGTGATATTATTACTATTACAAGAACCCACAGAGAATTTCCAGATTCTCTTTCACTGTAATGTAAAATCCAAGTTCCAAGTTGATCATGATTTGTGAGCATTCTGAACTATTGTCCTTAATCTTGCACCCATTAAAGATATAAAAATAAAATATACATAAATTTTTCATAGCAATAATTTTCTGACATTCTTCTCTGCCATTGAGGAAGAAAGTGAAAAGAATGTGTTAATTTTCCTTCTGTTCTGGTCATCAATTTTCCATAGAATAGAAAATGTCGGAATACTACCGTGACACTAGAAATAAATGTGTCCATTTTATAAATAGAGAAATGGAGCTGTGGTTCCTGAGATCATATCTCTTGACATCAGCTCATGTGGTGAATAAGGGAATCGTAAGAAAAGAGGAGACAATGCAATCCACTTAAACTCTCTTGTAGAGCCGTAGAAATCCTTTGGTGTACAAAAGTTTAACATTTTTCTCAGTTATCCCAGTCAAACAAAATATATTACCTCTCCATATGAGTCTTACCTCATTTAATTCCAAGTCAAGCAGAACAAAGGTTTTTGCCACTTTGTTCAGGTAAGATAATGACTGAAATAATGACTGATTACACCTCCTGATTTCTGATGCTATGAACTGTTAGTAAACTGCACAGGTTTGCAAGCTTTTATAACTATCATACTGGAAACACTCCTGAAATAATAAGTTCTGACTATGTGTGGCTTTTTTAATCTATCTGACTATATCAACATCTAATCTTTGTCAGTATCTGTCTTTCTAACATGCCACACATGCACAAGTCAGCTTCATTTCATAACCAGCAATTTTTTTAAAGGAAATAAAAATACCAAAAAGAAAGAAAGTAAGTCTAGTGTTTAAAATGCCTAAAAAGTGAGAGTGAGTCTAGTGGTCCTGCCATTACCACACAATAATATCAAAACATATGAAGTATCTGCCTGGGTCAGACAGTCTGGGTCAATCTATCTAGCTAAATATGCTGTCTCAGACAATGACAAGAGGGGATGCTGTTAAGGAAAAGAACATGAGCCAAGACAATGGCTTGCTCCATCCCCTTTGTACTTCTCCACTATCCAGAATTCTTGTAATAGGGGCATTACACAGTATATCCTTGCATAGTCCTTGTGGTAAGTTAACCTTGGCTGGCTTCCAGATATCCATCTGCTGCTCTCACTCTCACTGCTCAGCAACGAAGGCAGAGAAAAATAATGAGAAAGAGCTCACAGGTCAAGATAAAGACAGGGAGATCACTCAGAAATTATAGACACAAGAAAAAATGGATTTACTCGGGGAAGATTAATTTAATTTACTGCGAATTAAAAAGAGACTAATATAGTGGGAAATAGGAACAAAACTAAAACCCCCTTCTTCCCCACCACTCCTTTCTTCCAAGGATCAGTGCGACTCCTGATTATTCCACCTACTCACTACACTTGAGCAGTGCAGTGGGATGGGGATGGGGTTGTGGTTAATTCATAATATCTTGTTTCGGTTGCTCCTTTCTCTTCATGCTATTCCTCTGCTATAGGATGGAGTACTTCTCATGGGAAGTCATTCCTTAAAGAACCTCTCCCACAGGTTACAATTTCTGCCAGAAAATATGTTCCTGCACAGGGACATGGACTCCAGCTTCCTTCAGGGCACATCCACCACAACATGGTGACCTTCATGGCTTGCAGGGTGGGTATTTGCTTTGATGTGGTTCTTTCCACAGGCTGTAGTGGGACAACCTGCCTCATCAGGGTCTTCTCCACGGGCTGCAGGCATCAGGAGCACCTCCTCCCCCTTCTTCACTGATCTGGGTGTCTGCAGGGTTTTTTCTCTCACATTTTTCTCACTCCTCTCTTATAAAGCTCCAGCCCAGCATATTTTTTTTCGCTTTCTCAAATATGTTCTCATAGAGATGCCACCAAAGTTGATGATTGGCTCAGGTTTGGCCAGAGGCATATCTGTCTTGGAGCCACCTGGAGCTGTTTTTCTTACACATACAGGCAGCTCCTGATCTCTTTCCACAACCACCACCTTTGCAGCTCTACTGCTACAAAAATCTTGCCAAATAAGCCCAGTAAAATCCTCTTGAAATGTGGTTTTGGAGTTGTCCTCCTGGAAGGTGTTTAATTGCTTTTATGGACATGTCTTCTTTGTAGACATTTTCTACATCCACACTTTTTGTTCAGTGTGTTTCTGATATTTCCTAACTTCTGTTTTAAAAAATAACCACCTTTATGTACCTGAAACCGATGTCCTGCAAGTTTCCCAAATTGCCCCTTAGTGACGAACTGTTCATGTTCAACTTATTCACTCCTTTCACGATTTTCTAAATCTTAGCCATATTTCTTCTCAGCCTGCTCTATTCGGAGAACTCCAGCTTTGTTATGCTCTGCTCTAAAGTCAGTTACAATATCTCGATCATCAGTGTATAGCTGTTCTTTTCTGTACCTCTTCTACACCCACCTCAAAGTTCTTGAAATGAAGAGAGCAGAAATAAACACAATTCTCAGGATGCTGGTATTTGGTAGGAAATAATGTTCTCTGTCCTCGTCTTAATGTCTTTCCTGTTCGTTTTGAATACTTCATTGGCTTTTCTGGCTGCCACTGCACATGGAAATGGCTATTTCAAGAAACAACTGTTTATAACTACAGTATATCTTTCCATAGCTTGCCTTGCCATGTCACAGGTTGCAGTATTTATAAAGCAGAATACGGTTGGAGATACGCTCATCTGTTGTATAACAGCTGCGTACATTGTTGGATAAACAAGCAAAAGATCATTCTGGAAACTGTAGTTCTGCTTCTAACTGATGCATTAACCAGAAAGCTGGAGTTAAGAAGAACTATAAATCAAGGTAAAATCATTGCTAAAATATCAAAATGTCAAACAAATGTCTTTAATAGGTATTCTGAGTCTCTATGTTTATGAAAAATGCAGCATGAAATAGTAACAAAGAACTATGTTTGAAAGCACATGGTATTTATCCTGGGCCTTTTGCTTACATGGAGATTTTAAACCATTAAAAATTTGCTATAATAGTAGATTTTATTTTAGTATAAGAAAGGGGGAAAATAGATCAAAGGCAACACAGATAATATAATTTATTAAAAAGTATAGAAAAAGTTTTTAGGTGTTTGGATCCAAGTGCAGTCATCTACAATAACAAGCTGACCTATCTGACAGTACAAATTAACAACTACTCCAGAGTTTAAAACCATGTGCATTTGGAAACAGCAATAAAGACAGTTTTTAAACAGGAAAGGCAGTGCTATAAAAATAATTCACACTTTTCTTTGTCAAAAATCATATAAATCAAAAGTGAGGTTATTTGTGTAAATTCTTGACGCTTTTTTTCCATAGTGATAATTTTCCAAATAATGATAACAGTAGTAATGTGTTGGCCATTGATATTTCTTATGTTCTAAAGCATATACATGAAATGTAATGAATTTAAATTAATTTCTTCCTGGCCTTATATTTTTGCAGGTCACACTTAAATCAGTTGGTCCTGTTCAGTAATTGTAGTCCTCAAGCAAGTCAGGAGACTATCTCCAGGAGAAAGTGATTATTTTCTTTCTATTATGCTTGTTTCTGGGGATATAAATTAAATCCATCCCTATGCCCAATTCTTTTTTTTTTACATCTAGAAAATAATACCATTAGTTAATACGTGTTTGAGTTAATACAATGAAAAGAAGTTGGAACAAATAAAATTGTATAACATATATTTCCAGAAGTATCCTAAGGAACTAAAGATTTTCCAAAGACTTTAATTTATTTGATTTCAATGAGACAAAATTTTGAATCAGTGAAGTTGTTAGGGAGTGTATTTTTTCCCCTTTTGTGGGGAAACAAACAAATATACAAAACAATACACTATCGGAGTGTTTTAGGAGTCAACATGTCCTGATTCCTCAGACTGGAAAACAAAATGAACCTCCTGTAATATCACTGACAAATCCTGCAATGACACATCTTTTAAACTATCCAGCTGAATTAGATTTGTTGACAGCCAGAGACATTTCAGCTGCTTTTGTTTTGAACAGATGTTTCTTCCTCTCTTTTTCTTTTTATTTTCTATTGTAGTTGCATAAATCTATACATAAGGCATCATTTAAAGCAGCAGTTTCATCTTTGTTTTAAATGGTTGGAGATTACAATATTGAACTAGAAATCAAGTTTAATTTATTTAAAGTGTAAGACCTCTGTCTTTGAAAGATAATTGAATTATTTAATGAAGTTATTACTAATCAACTAGGTTTATGGTTCAACACTTTTAATCCAAGCAGTATTGCTAGTTATCACTGCCATAGCAATTACGAAATGTCATCTGCATGAAAGTGCTGCTGCTTAGCTAACTCATCTTTTTTCAGACAAATATTAGCCACACCGTCTCTCTTTGTTCAGCGTTAAATGACTAGGTCTACACTATTTTTGTGCCTGCTTCTGGGAGGCTGTAAGAGCAGAATGCTCTGAGTTACCCTGTTTTCCCATCTGAAGGATTCTCTCTAATGAGTTAGTAAGTGAAGGCAGCTAAACAGAGTTTTACATACTCTGGAGGGCATACATGCCACTCCTATTTCAGAGGGTGGATTCCAATCTCACTGTATGGAATACTGGTGAAGCTGAAACTGATTGTAGCCTCAAATGTTTTTCAATACATTGTTTAGAGAATGTCACTGAATGAGAGATCATCCATGAAAGGAATATATTGGTTGCTACAAAATTGAGGGTACGGAAGAAAGGAGACCACTTCAAATAACATATTCTCCTGCAGCAACTGAGGGATAAGTGAATCCAGTGCTGAGGGGGCCGTCAGGCCTCATCAACAGTTCCATAGGATTTCTGAAGGATTGGAAGATTTGTCCATCTGTTAAGACTCAGTGCGAGCTATTTTGCCCATTTGTGATTTACAGGCTTATTTTTCTCTTCTCTAAAAAGAAAATGATGTACTAGCAAAGCAAAACAACAAAAACTCCCTCCCTTTCTCATATTTGCACACACTTTTGAAGATTATTTTCTGAGAAACTCAGGTCTCCAGGGCCATAATCACTTTCCAATGTTTTCACATTAAATTTTCAGCTCTCTTCAATATTTCTGTCTGTGCTTCAAAGCCCTTTGTCAAACAGAAACTAGGTAACTGATTTTTTTTTCTTCTGTTTTACAGTCTTCATCCACCTGACACCTATAGCTCATCAGACTTCTAAGAAAAGAGGGCAGTTATCCAACAACAATGGAAACAAGATTAAGGAATTCACTAATATGATGATAAAATCCTCAAACATCATCCTGTTTTGAACAAAATACATTCACTACTTTGAGTTTTGTTTTCCCTCAGTAAATTATTTTCAGCTATTAAATCAAAGGGATGAAGTGAAATGGGGAGAGAGTCGTCACTATTTTTCCTAATGAAAGGAATTATTTTTTATACTCTTCTGGGAAGTGATATAAAAATTGGGGGAAGATGCCATATTTCAGTTTCAAACTGAAGATTGTTTAGCATAGCGGTGAGAAGTTTAATTGATTCTTTTATTGTTATTATGAGTTTTACTCAGAAAAAAAAGAAAATTATATTTATGAAAATATCATAACTGAATTTCAGGTTCTGGAAAGAGAATCCAAAAGGTTTCAGTTCAAGAAGGGTTAATTTATAAAACCATGGTATTTTTAAAATTCTTTGCAACGGAATTTGGTACAAGTAAGGTAGGTGCAACATCTTTTCTGATTTCAGCTCATCCAAGACTTTGTAGCTATAGATGATATATATTTAACATGGATTTTGAAAACAGTGAAATAATATTTTCTTGATTTTAGTTTGAAACAGACTTTCTTAAGATTTTTGTTATTGTTTGACTAACATCTGTATGAAAGAGTAATAAAGAAGAAAGTAATGTTTGGTGTGTTGAAGAATACAACACACATTTTTCAGTAATCATTAATCCTTATTAAGGTGCAACTCATTTCTCTCTGTTTCTTCTTAAAATTCCATCTTCAGTCTTCCAAATTAACTTTATCTACACTGAAGAGAATTTTTTGGGATAGAAGGAAACTGGTCTCCAAAATCTCTAAAGATGAAGTTCCATTTTGTATGTGGTCACACTGCACTTATATGTATTGATAAAATAAGAAACTACATATCTATGCTTTTTATGAGTAGATAAAGCATTAATATCTTTTCCAGCATTGTTTCATTATGAGTATGATGTATTTTCTGGATTGAATGCTCCAGAACTTCTTATCTTTCAACTTGTGATCCACCAATTCAGTTAAATATGACATGTTTCCTCAGTTTCCAGACTGCCTCTCCTCAAATCGGTTTTTATTCTCTTCCTCTTTTAGAATTCTAAAGTGGTAGAAGGTTTTTATTTCAGATGCTCTTTTACAGAAACTTGATTACATTTATTTTACCTGGCTTTGTAGTACCAGATGACTTCCTCATTAGTTAATCAGATTAAATCCAAAATCGAACCTTAATTTAAATAATTCTACAGTAATAGCCTTTCAAGTATTCCTGCAACCAGCCACTAAGATTCTTGATTAATTTCAGGCTTCAACTTACCTTATTTGGGTCAGCCAGCAGGAACCAGAGAGCTGACCCCTTTTTGCTTCTAAAAGTGGATGAAAACTTTAGATATCTGAAGACTTTTCACATTTCTATAGCATCTTTAAATATACCTGAAGAAAGACAGAAGTTATTGCTTCAAACAGGTTTATAATAAAATTATATTTTATCAGAATATATTATTGACTAACACCACAAACCTTATTGCAACCTTTCAATTAGGAAAAAAAAAAATTCACAATATAATTAAAGCTATTTTTTACCTTTTTGGAATAGAAAAATGTGAATGCTTTAATTTAAAATATATCCCATGAATTTTTGTTTTAAAAAAAATCCTACATTTAAAAAATAATTTAAATATATTTAAGTAACTAATTCAACTCCATCAAAATAAATCTTATCTACTGTTTTATCCTGTTTTTAGTTGATTAGTTTACTGAGCGTAACTGATTTAGAAAACGTGGCTTCCTCCTTGAGGTTCCTTCCTTTTATCATACATACGAGCCTAGCATACGAGCTTTAGCTTCTCATGAGAGGATAGCTACTGTACTTTTGTTACCTTGAAATGAGGTATTTCATTCCAGTGATGTGGCAAAGATGGTCCAGTTCTGGTCAGTTTTGTTTTGGCTTTCTTCTTCTTTTAGAGATTTTTTTTTTTCCCCCAATGTCATTTATCTCTGTAGTCAGGTCAAAGGAATATGGCAGTATTTGAAGCCACAATCCTTCCAGAGTAACTTATTTTCCTTGTAATTTTTTTTAGAATTTCACTTGAAAAATCATTTAAAACACAATTTAAAATAATTTATGTAAGTAAGTTTTGTGACAAATCAGAGCTGATCCACACTATTTGCACATCTTGAAATCAGCAACAACATGATCAATAATTCTTTATAGCTCATGGATTGCTTTTACCAGTTTACATTCTATTCAGTCAGATTTACATAAATCCCACTTACAGCATCTGCCGAAATTACTGAAACATAAAAACCATTAGTACTTATTTTTCCTAAAGAAAAATATAAACCAATTCCTTTTCTTTATCTTGTTAGCATAAATATGAATGAGACTTAAGCAATCTAAGAATCTTAGGAACATTTTATTTTATGTGAAATCACTTTTTTTTTCCCAATAATAGAAAAAAAAACTAGACTTATTTCTATATTTCCCTTAAAAGCATCAATGTAGGCAGAACTCACCATGTCCTGTCATCCCCTCACAGACACAGAGAAGATCAAGGGGTATATAAACAGCATTTTATCTCGCTAAAGGTGAATGGCTTCTAAATGAAATCTATAAAATGATCAGGTAGTGATGATGTAGAAATAAAGAAGCCTGTCAATAAAGCTCCAGAAGAAGAGAGGCAATAGAAAATGGAATTTACCTTTAAATAAACATATGTTAGGAATTTTAACATTCGTACCTTATAAAAAATAAATTTATTGTTTTGATTTTGTTGTTCATACTCATGGGTTATTTGGGGTTTAGGTTTAAGGGAGGATGTATAGTGTCAGAGGTGAGACTGGCAATGAAAATAATATTCTGAATAACACTAAGTTGAATAATAGGGTGGCCTGAGAAAGGAAAAAAAACAATAAACTATTTTTCACAGAAGTATTTATACCGAAAATAGAACAACTGCACAATTGAAATAACATCCTAATAAGAGTAGCCTTTTCCCTATTTCTTGATCAAACATTTTCCTAATCTGCAATCATCTGAAAGAGGCAATTATCTGCTTGCATGTAAATTGCTTTAGAACATGAAAAACTGATTATTGGTATGTTTTAATCGCTACATATGCACAAATATTTGGAGGTTTTCAGCCTTTTTTTTTTTGCTCAAGTTACTTTACATTCTTCTGCCTATAGCTTTCTCTTGGGATGAAAAATGAGAGAGAATTCAGGTTAGAATATATGTTCTTCTTCTGGACAGTGATGAGAATTTGTTGAATAGGGAAAAATATCTCTCAAATAGAGAAAAAACAGAAAAACCCATTGCTGGAGAAAAAATGCATTAGATTTTACCTGGTCCTTTTCTTTTCTATTGAAAGACTAGCCACAGAAAAGGAAAGGTCAGTGAAAAAACCCTTATCATTAAAATACGGCCTTAAATTGGACATGGGCCTCACTTATCTCTCTTAAGTCATGAACTTGATGCTTCTTGGATACAATTCACATAAGCATTTTATTCAGCTCAGGGGGAAATTTTTAAATTAACTGTCATATTTGTGTCCAGTTACCATGCTTTGTTTCACATCATCGTGTGCACGAACCGCTTTATTTCCAGACGTTACTGAAATGGGAGATAAAGTCAGATGGACACCTGATGCACTCCAGCTGCAAAAGGGCACTCAGTCAACGGGGCAAGGCTATAGACTGTCTAAAGTAAAGTAAACATCAGGTCCCCAACACCAAATATTTTGGATTTTAGATCTGCTCCTTCTGATCCATCCTACTTGCTCTTACAATTGTTTTTTTCCTAAGATAGAAGGAAATTTTGCTGTTGATCATACCAGTAAGCTGGAGAAGCACTCTTGAAAGGATGCATTCCGCACCAAAGGAAGGACACTCCCGAAAGACTGTGTCCACAGGTGACCAATGCTGAGTCAGGGTGACCTCTGAGCCCCATAGGCAGCACATGCCAAGGCAGGGATACCAATGGGCAAAAAGAAGCTGTAAGAAAACACTAAATCACATGACCCCACACCCCAACTCCAAAGCTGGCCATCACCTCATTGGAGAAAATGGGACAGAATGAGTCACCTGGAGTTAAAACAAGGAAAGATGAGACAATGAATGACAATTGGTGTTTGTCTGAAGTTGAATGTTGAGAAGGGAGAGGAAAGCTATTTAATCAGGTATTTACTTTGTTACAAGGTGACGTTTTTCCCCCCTGCCCGGTACTGAAATCAGTGATCAGAAATCATTGCTAATTGGGCATAAATTTTATTAAAAATAAATTCCCTGAGTCAAGACTGTGTTTACTGCAACAGTAATTCAGCTAGGAGTGCTCGTCTTTACACGATTTTTTGTAATGTATGATTGCATGCACAAATATTTTTGTTATGTGGTTTGCTTCTTGCTGTTATTGTATGCAGCTACATTTTTGTTACAACACAACATGGGCATAGAACCGGGAGAGCTAAGGGAGAAAATATATTCCTATGTTCCTATTCTATACAATATATGAAGGTTAATATATATTACATACACAATTTTACCCTAACTCCAGAATGTTGTTAGGATTCCAAAAGGTGTATTTTATTTTATTCTTACAGATTTATTTTCCTGAGCTGGTTCCCTTCTCTAATTACCTATATTTAACATACCACAGACTTTTAGAGGGAAAATAAATCACACATTAGGCAGAGGCAAACCGAAGACTGCAGTATCTCTCTATAGATGTCAGTTAAAACTCTGTTTAGTAAAATACAGAAACTTAGAGCTATGGATCCTTTCGGAGAAATGCTGCATCTACTTTCTTCTACATTTGTAGCTTGTGTCAAAAATACAGTTTCATATGAAGAGAGAATGTTTTGAAATCCTCGGTCTTCTTGTTGGTCATCTTTTTTTTTTTTCCACCCCAAGCAACTCTTTTTCCAAACCACAAGAGCCAGGACACAATTGCATTTTGGTTGTATTTTTCCTCAAACGCTCATTAGTGACAGAACTAAATAGTATAAGTCTTAACTACAACATATGATACCGATAAATGAGAGCAGAGATAGATTTCCATCTGTTTGACACATTTTAAGAATATTTTTTGCCCTGAAAAGTTACGTTCCGGTTCATTGCTGTAGACTTTATTCTTCGTTTGTTTGGGCTTTTAACTGTGTTTTCTTACAAAGCTGCTTTTATTTGTATAATATTTATCATATTTCAAATAACTTAGGCACAATGTTGTGTAAATTAGTAAGCTACAGAGGCAGCAGGAGTGACTGGGGTAAGTCCAGGGGAGAAAATTGGATCGAGCCATACAGGGAGGCCCAAGCTCAGGGACACCCGAGCAGCAGCCCTGGATCCCATCAGGACCCAGAAGCATCAGCAGTAAACCAGCAGCAGAGCCTGGAATGCTGAGTCCATTTAAACGTTTCTAAAGAAGCAAACAGGAGCATGGCACATCAGAGAGCATATGGCACAGCAGTTTGCAGGGCAGTTTGCCCAGTCTGGGTGATCAGGAAGGGCTGCTCTCTGGCTGTGCAAGAGGAACCAATAGATAAACAGACTCAGTATCTGGTGTAGAAGAGCACAAAAAGATCCTTTCAGTCCCCGTTTCATGAGTACACTAGTATAAGCCTCCTCAGTCTATATAACCAAGCTCGCTGTCTTGTTGAGCAATGGGTCCGCATTTTCCCTAGTCTTGTTTTTGTCACCTGCGTAATGATAGAAGCTTTTCTTCTTACCTCTGTAATAGCAGACGCAGAAGAGCAATCAAGTCTATCACCTCTATCAGGGATAATTAACTCAAACTACCAAACTGATACGAGTACACACCCCAAGGTTCCTACATTGGCTCACTTAGAACTTTTAGCCTCGAGTATGTCTGCATCATTTTGCACAGCATGCTGTCTTTTCCTTAACATACTGTGCCTTCTGGATTTCTGTGAATAACTCAGAACTGACTTTTTAAAACATTTCTCACTGTCATTTTGTATTAGCATAACAGGGAAATGTTTTCAGCCTTGTTTGACAGAACAGGAAGAGAGGATGAGAAGCAGCTTACCCAGATCATGAAAAGGTGAAAGAGCAGCTAATTCTAGAAACCATTTCCTGGCACATGGATGACATGAAAACCACAAAGAGCTATCTGCACGGCTTCACCAAGGAGAAGCATGCTTGAGCAACTTGATAAACTTCTATGATGAAATGACTGGCCTCGTAGAAAAGGGAGGAACAGTGGATGCTGTGTGCCTGGAGTTCAGTAAGGCCTTTGGCACTCCCACAAGATCTTTATAAACAAGCTATTGATATATGGGATGGATGAACAGACAGCGAGGTGGATTGAAATTTATTTAAATAGCTGAGCCCGAAGAGACCATCATCTGGATCGTGGGGCAGAGTGTACCATCAGCATATTTACAGATTCTTTTCAAAACTCCAGACCTTATCAGGCTGTAAAAAATACCTGTTCAAAGTGAGATGTATTTGCTAAAGTATCACTTTAGTAATTGAAAAAAAACATCAAAACAAAATAAAACATCAAGTAGCACTTATGACAACCCATCCCTTTCTTTCCATTACCATTAATGATATAATTCATTTTCTAAAAGCAGGGTTTGTCAACCCTGCCTCCTACCAAGTAACGCTGCAGCAGACAGCCTTCAGGGGAGACAGTCAAGAGAGTTGTTTGGATGAATCTTCATCAAGAGCTTAACCTTGGCACCCAGAGCAAATGAGAAGCCTGTCTTAAAAGGAAGTTACTTCTCAGAGATGCCCTGCCTCTGGGACTCTCTTAGTGAAGGAGGAACGTGGCCAGGTCAGACTTTCATTTTATATGTTTTGCCAACTGTCACCACAAAGCAGAACATATATCCTGGCTCAGACAGAACTTGAACAGCCACAAGCCAAATTCCACACTGTGATGTTTGGAAGAGTGCAGAGCCTGTTAGCTTTTTTTTTTTTTCTTCTTTTATCTTTTCTCTACTTAACAAAGGGAAGAAAGGAACAAAAATAGTAAGAAGTTAAGCACGCTCAGAAATGTAGGTGGGATCAGACATAACAACTTTACATGCCCACATCTATGCCCAATGATGTTTTTTTAAAAAAATAATTTTAAATAGAACGTATGATTAGATTTATATACCGTAAACAGGAAAAAAAGAAAAAAGAGAATGTGATATGTATTGCAAAATATGTGACATTTTAAAATTCCCTTAAAGAATAGCCAAAAATATTATTGGAACCCTACTCTGAGAGAATTTGTTTGTATGTATGGCATTTAGGCCTGCATTATATGGAAGACTTTCAAAGTGTAAGATTATGAATGGACTCTACTGTTGTGGTTACTCTGAACTGTAAAATTCAGTGGAGTGCCAGAAACTGCCAGCTGGAAAGAAGACAGGGGAATATCAACAGGCTGTATTCAGAAGGAATCCTGATGTGTTGATGTAATAGCTAGATAATTAAATGATTTGCCTGCCTTAATATTCCATTTACAAAGAAGTCATTTAGCCTTTGAAGTGAAAGACTTTGGAGATCATATAAACATATCCTAGGTTCAAAACAGTCTCTTTAAGAGCATTATATTTGGCTTTGTAAACATTAATTCTGATACATTAGTAGCTAAGGTTGGTGGAGGACAGAGAGGTGATTCAAAACAGCCAGAATGGTTTCATCAAGGGCAAGTCCTGCCTCACCAACATGTGATCTTCTATGATGGAATGACTACATCAGTGGACAAGTGAAGGGCTATGGATGCCATCTGTCTGGGCTTCTGTAGAGCCTTTGACATGGTCCCCCACAACATCCTTCTCTGTGAATTCGAGAGAGATGGATTCATGGGTGGACTGTTAGATGGATACGAAATTGGTTGGATGGTCACATCCAGAGGGTTGTAGTCAGTGGCTTAAAGTTGATGTGAGGATCATTGACCAATGGTGTCCCTCGAGGGTCCATATTTGGCCAGTACTGTTTAATACCTTAATCAGTGACATAGCCAGTGGAATTGAGTGCGCCCTCATCAAATTTGCAGACGACAGCAAGCTGAGTGGTGCGGTTGACACATCTGAAGGACTAGATGCCACCCAGAGGGACCTGGACAACAAGCTTGAGAAATGGTCCTATGTGAACCTCATGAGATACAACAAGGACGAGTGAAAGGGGCTGCACTTGGGTCAGGGCAATCCCTGATATAAATACAGGCTGAACAGATCCGGGGCAGCCCTGATGACAAGGGTTGCTGGTGGATGAGAGTTTGGACATGACCCAGCCATGTGCACTTGCAGCCCAGAAAGCCAAAAGTGTCCTGGGCTGCATCCAGAGCAGCATGGGCAGCAAGGAGAGGGAGGGGNCAATCCCTGATATAAATACAGGCTGAACAGATCCGGGGCAGCCCTGATGACAAGGGTTGCTGGTGGATGAGAGTTTGGACATGACCCAGCCATGTGCACTTGCAGCCCAGAAAGCCAAAAGTGTCCTGGGCTGCATCCAGAGCAGCATGGGCAGCAAGGAGAGGGAGGGGATTCTGCCCCTCTGCTTCAGTCTCGTGACACACCACCTGAAGCACTACATCCAACTCTGGAGCCTTGAGCATAAGAAAGATGTGGACCTGGTGGAGTGGTTCCAGAGAGGGCCACAAAAATGATCCAAGGGGTGAAGCATCTCTACTATTAGGAAAGGCCAAGAGAGCTGGATTTATTCAGCCTGAACAGTAGAAATCTGCAGAGTTGTCTTATTGTGGTCTTTCACTACTTGTATGTAACCTACAAGAAAAATTGGGACAAAATTTTTGTATGATATTTTCTATTTCATACCTTACTGTCTCAGGATGTAGAATAAATCATACTTTTCAGTAAGTTCTGGGAAAATCAGATTTTTCTGTCTAGACAATGACAAGCATATTGTCACCACAATATTAGTGTGACAGAGTAACTGAAAAGTTCACAAGACACACTGTAGGAAGCAACCAGCAAAAATGTACAGTTTTCAAAAGGCACTAAAGAGACCTGCCCCTTAAACAGCTACTTTATGCAAACCCCCCATAAATCAAAGTGTATTATCTCCAAATCTTCACCTTTTGTTTAAACACTAAAATTTCAGCTGATAATACTTAGAAAAATGTACCTTTCTCCTTATATTCTTCATCACTGCACTGAAGCAACTGTGTTAAATACAGCAGCAGAATTAACAGACAGTTAACAGATGGTGGAAACCACAATTTCCACCATGTCATAAAATCTGACAAAGACCTTCATCATTGCTCCTTTACTCATCAACTAAATTTGCACTCATCTGAAAAATGTGTGTTACATACCACGTATTTTTCATTGCACGATACTGTTACACAACTCCATTGGTTTTGGATTTTTTCAGGATTGCCTTGAGATTAATACTAAAACATATTAGGCAATAAATTTGTGAGCATTCTACAGCTGAAAAATCAAGCTATTTAAGTATCTAGGTTTGCGTTTGTTTTCATAAAATCTAAAGAAGAAGACTGTTTTCTAGGAGACTTTTTTATACATTTTGATCCCAGTACAAGAAAAATCCTGGGGAGCATCATAGCTTTGGGAAAAAAACCCCACCTATACATGTAAGGTACAACAGTGTAGTTACCAAATTTGTGCAGAATACAGTGCTGTATGTACTAATAAGCTGATATGATATACATGTGGAGACATACATAGGTATGCAGATATACAGCTATATAACCTCTATCTTTCTTTGTCTTTCTCATATATCTACCTATATATAAAATTGCGTGGATATGTGTGTATATATGCAAACACTAACATATGTTGTAAGGTGTTGTTCTGCAAGTGGAAAGAAACACATCCCTATGACATTATTACTGCTTCAGAAATCATGCTGCACTGACAGTTTAATTACTAAGTGTGGGTACTGGAAGGTAAGTCCCTTGGGCTGTCTGGTGCCCTTATGCCACTGAGAAAGCAAAACAGATGCTTAAAGCATAATACAGCAGCTAATAGGAGGGGGAAAAAAATAAACACACCAGTGCAAAACACGGAAAAGAAGGCCGGAGAACAGTATAACATCCAGAAGAAATTGTTGCATTTTCAATATGTCTGAGAGTGGGGTGACATTTGGGTTCTTCAGCATGAACAGAAATGATTAATCTTAGCTTCCTAGCTTGTCTTGCTAGCCCTGACAAGAACGGAAGCTTGTTTTCCCTAGAGCAAGGATAAAGGCTGTTGCCACAAAATTTTGGCATACTTATTTCAATTGAAAGAGCTGAATTTCTATTGTGAATGTTGTCAGGGACAGCAAAGACTTTGACTCAGTCCCACGGAAAAAAAAGCACATGTCACTGAATAAAATACATCTCCATTTTCATTTCATTAAAACTACTGTTTTCTCATTGCAGGAATGAATTCTTCATTTTATTTTTCATTTCAGAACACTAGGTATTTTTATGAAGGGTTTTTTTTTTCCACTAGTATTTCTCTCATTTGAAATGTTGTCGCAATTGAGTAAATGCTATTAATGGCTGCTAATATACAACAACAAAAGGTGGTAAATTAAAATTAGGAAATAACCACGTCCTTTTTATTCTTATTCTCACAAACAAGGACACAAACATAATTTTTTAAATTCTAAAGAATAACTGAAAATTCTGAGTAGCATACTTCTATATGTAAAATAAAGAAAAAGAAAACATTTTTCTCCTCAATGGTGTAAGTTATACTTTTCGCTATCACTTTTTCCCTTCATATGTCCATAAGCATACATTTTTTATATATTAGCAGAAATATAATGAAAACAACCCACTCCCCTCCTATACAGAACTAGCTGACCTGGCCAAGGAGTTGTTCTACTGCACAGGCAGGTTGCTCATAGAAATATATCATGAAAAATATCAGTAGCATGAAAACTGCAGTAGATTCCAACCTAAACTCTTAAATATATATATATTAGATGAATTTATGAATATTTTTCTAAAGGTTGATTGCTTAAGATAAAATAATAATTATCTAATATTCAACTTGCTTCTTGATATTAAACAATAGAGCAAAAAATATCGCTACTTCTATACCTGCAGCGTTAATCCACTCTGATCAGGATTTGTGAAAATACTTATATATTATTTTTTCAATTTACAAAACAAACATGAAATCACTGTAGCATGATGATCTCTTCACAATTTTTTCAATGGATGTGGCAAGCTCATTAATGGTATTCCATAAATACAAAACTGAAAATGACATCACACATCACCCCGTCCTCGAATTTGAGCATATATCCTTTTGTAGCGAGTATAAAAGGTCTCTAAAGGGGATTTCCATCCATGCATGGTTCACCAAAATATATATTTGGACTGGCAAAATATATGGCTCTTTTGTTCATTGATCTGTAATCTTGTTCATTTTGGAAAATCTTTCAGCTACAACTAATTTACAAATTCAAGTTACAACTTAGAACTGTTAAAAAAGAAACCTGTTTAGTTATGCAGTGTGAGGAAAAAAAATGTTTCCTACCTTCCTCTTCCTTATTTCATTCATCTTAGTTTGTGATTCAATTTAGTAGCAATAAGAATATAACTGAAAATGAGCTTAATAGCAATCCAAGTGCTTAAGCCTAATCTAGGCTTCCCTACACTTTCCTCCTTTCTGGAGAAAAAAAGCCAAATTTTTGAGAAATGCCTGTTTCCTGGAACTGGAATAGAAGACATCTGTCACCTGTAATCGTGCCCAAATACCTTAATAGCTATCTTGCTCGAATTACTCATTTCCAACATGACAGGAAAAATCTGGTAGCTAACTGTATGCAGAGCACTGTGCTTTTGTCAGGCCAGCCATAGCCGACATGCAGGTTGTTCTCATCACTGCTCATGTGCTCATGAGCCACTGAATGAAATCTCTTTGCTTGTCGGGCATTCTCCCTTGCTGCACTATGCTCACGACACAAAAGAGAAAGAAAAATCTGTCTGTTTAGCTGTCAGTACTATTAGACTGATTTTAATTTGTCTTATCTTCCAAATGATATGAAATCCAGGCTTACAGGACTTTAAAGCAGTAATCAAAGTATACTTCTTACATTTTGCAGTGTTAATCTACTTACAGCTGAATTTACTTTCCTGTTTTATTTTATAGTGGACATAGGAATATCGTCTAAATTTTAGGAAGGCTATTTCCACACTGAGAAACACACTGAAAAATAGACAAAGAAACAAGCAAAAGCAGTACAAACTGCAAAATCTGTATATTTCCAAGAAATGTCATAATTTCTAAGAGAACAAGTGTACCTTTTTGGCTTTTTAACACTTCACAAAGAAATGTTAAAAAGAGAAATCTTTATGTTTATACTTTTTGGACAGGAAAACAAAAATGTCTCTCTTTGAGTTATTTAATATTACAGTTTATTTACAGTATTTAATAGTTATTTAATATTTACAGCCGTAACAGAATCTAAAGATATCATACAAAAAAGCAAAATATTTAAAAAGTGTTGTAGTACACATACATCTTCTGGAGATTAATCCGTAACAATAATGTGCCATTTACATGGGATTTATTCAAAAATTCCTACAAGGAAACACTGCACCCGTTGATTTAGTTAGCTTCCCACCACCACCCTGAGGTTACCTCTCTGTTTCTGTCTTGGGGAATACCACTGGGCACTTTGGACTGTTACTAGATTTCCTTTCCCAAAGAACTTGATTAATTTCATCTGTGACTAGGAACCCAATGAATGGCGTTTGCCTTCTTAGCCCATTTAAGTCATTGGGGGAAAAAAAAAGGATCAATGAGATCCTTTGACCCAAGTGATCAGGCACTAAGACGTGCTTACAAATCTAGAATGTGTAATGTATTTAAGAAACTTCTCAAAAATGGTAGCTCTGTTCTGCTAAGTGTTTATGTTTCTATATCAGAGGTAGAGGCAGATGTCACTCCTTTTCACTCATGCAAGCTGTTCACTCAGATTTTCTAGTGAGTTTTGGTGACCATATTCTTGTCATTTATTTCATGCTTACCCAGAGTAGGTGGAATAAATTTTAAATCTAAGTAGGCCAGGTAATATGATTGCAAGGGAGCTGCACATGTAGAGGAGCTTAGTTTTAGCTGCAGGGGAAAGTTTTCTAACTCTGGTGGCGGGCGAGTTTGAACTGGAAGCTGGATATTTTAGAAGTGTGCCTGCAGAGATGAAAGGTGGCCTCAGCAAGAGCAGGCTGAGGACAGTGATTATCATTCCAGGGGTGCTCCAGTGGCCATGTATGACCAGATTTGGGACCCCCAGACCAGAGCAGTGCCAGCAAGTTAGGAAGCATCTGTAACAGGTCACTTAGAGAGCCCGGAGCACCAGATGTACCAGGAGAGGTTGAAGGAGATGAGTTTGTTTAGACTGCAGATGACACAGGAAGGGATATTATTGTTGACTTCCAGAACACAAAGAAATGTTAAATGTGAGATGGAGCCAGACTTTTCTCATAGGTACACACAAAGAGAGAAGAAACAATGGAAGCAGAATAAATTCTAATTAACTATGAGGATAAGAAAAATTTGTAATGAGAGCGGTTAGGCCCAGAGTGATGGTAAAAATTTCATTCTTGGAAAATATTAATGGTTGAGGACCTTCAAGCCCTTGATCTTGATGTAATTCTGAGCTTAGTCCTGTATTAGGATCTGCAAAGGTCCTTTCAAACTAAAAGTTCTCTGTTTTCTGTAATGCCAACACTAGCATTTTTATCTTAGGTTTCATTTCTTCAGCGTTTTCCTTTGAGCTGCCAAGAGTGATGACATAAATTTCTCTGTTCAATATTGTTTAGTGCAACAAGGCAAGTCTTAGCTTTTGTGATGAATATAATGTGTTATATCTGTTTGCTCCCATTCTATGCTATTATCACTTAAAAACCTGATGACTGAGGGTCGTGGGAATACTGGAGAGAACATGAGATTATGTCTGCCTTTGGCAATGAATGAGCAAGCTCAGCAGCTTCCAGATTTTATGGAAGGGTAGGAAGACATGGAAACAAGTACATTCAAAGAACAGACTGCTTACAGCACAAACAATGTTTGTGATAGCAGAGCCTATAAGATTTGGGGGAGTTACTGAATTGACAAAAAACTCTATGTGAATGCAACTCCCAACATGGAAGGACACAGTGTACATGGAGATTATTTTCTTATAAATTCTTCTTGTCTCTATTCTGTTTATCTGATCACTTTGAGTGGGCCCTGTTTCAAAATATATACATTATTGTAGTTAGCTTTCTAATAAAACTTGGCTTTTTCAGTTCAGAAAGGTCCTTTAGGTTTTCTTTGGGAAGCTCAGTTTAAGAATATTCAGGGAGGCCTATAATAAAACGTCTGTGTCTAGTCTTAATCCTTAATGTTACCAAAAAAATTTAAGTCTGAAAGTAATCCCACAGCTATCAAGAAGACAATAGATGGACTATTATGTCAGCTATTATGGAACTGGTCATTTGAAAGCCCTTTTTCCTAATCTGTTCTCCAAATAGATTGCCCAAAACTCATTCCAACCTAGAACGGAAAAGGAACCTGGAAAAGTAACCGTAGAAAAGGAAACTGATTACTATTAGCCACACAGGTGGCAAAAGCACTTAAAATATTTGTATGTGTAGGAAACGAAACTGGACTACAGCTATAAACTAATCCCAGATGTTACCTTCTACTGATCTAGGTTATTCATTTCAAAAGGTTAAAGATGAGTTTTCAGCCAGTTTTCTCTGCAGGACTAAATTGCATTAACCAACTTCAATGCTTGAATAAAATTAATCCAAATTTTCCAACATGCAGATTTCCAGTTTTGTGCTATAAAATTATATAAGCATTAACCAAACACAGATTTAAACTTTTTACTTCAAACATTGCAAGCAATGTGCCATAAAATTCCTTAACACAAGGCATTTAAGGAATGCATTCTCCACTTCTTCAAGCCAGTCCATTTTGTTTTAGCTGAAGATTTAAAAAAAAAAAAAAAAGGAAATAAAAGTTTTAAATGAGGCATATTAGTTAATAATCTCTTAGCAGCTAAAGCTATGGTATGAAAAAGCTGTTAGATGGGACTATGATAGTAAGCTGTATTTTTTCAAGAATTTCAAATTAAAATTGAAATACTAGCATCTCTTTCTGTTCTTTTTCTTCATGTGATGTTGACTAGTGAAGTCCTTTGAAATAATTTTACAAATAAGAAAAAAGAGGAAGTTATTGAATCCATGATAGTCATTCTTCAATGAGTTACACTGAAAGCAAAGCATTGACATACTGGCTAATTAAGCATTCTGCTTTGTATATTCAGGTTGTTTGTCCTTGGCAGCATGAGGACAAATACACAATCTGACTTTATTTAACTATAAAAACTATACCAAATATATGACTGACATATACTACCAAGGACTTCAACACAGTTCAATCTAAAGAATAAAACCCCAAGACTCCTAGTAAACACGTGAAGTCTGAAATGAAGCTTCCTCTACTTTACTTTTTTGCAATGCAGTAATTCATGTTGTTAAATTTGCAATAACAAAGAACATGTTTGATCATCTTGTGACCAAAGTTTAGCTCTCAAATTGTATTTCAAAATTCAAATACAAAGGAGTAAAAACAACTGTCTATAATTTTCTTCATTAGGAAAATGTCTAATCCTGATCCTTCTGTATCTTTTAGAATTAGAATGCATACCGTCCTTTGCTTTTGCAAGCCACACTCTGTTGCATTGTTTCTAATAGCTCAGTCACATGTAACAGTACTATAGTCTAATTTCGTGCCCCATACTTTAAGAATAAAGGACAAGTAACTAATGAAATATGGTCCCCTAACACAAAGTTAGACCTTTAATTTACATTGAACCGTTTTCTCAGCTACAAAATTGTTTATACTATGCAATAACATATCTCACCATGGTAAATATTTACAATATTTGAGTAAATGTTTCGTCAGTTTGCCAAATCAAGTAGTGCTATAAATTCAAAAATCATTCAAACAGTTTTCAGCTTACAAAGCACATCTATAAATATATGTATGTGTGTGCACGTGTGTTTTATCTTGTTTTTTCTACAATTTTAATGCCAACTTTATACATTAGACTGCTGTGTAAACATCCCATTTTCACAATCATTGTTAGTTCATCACTACTTCTTTTGTCATCTGGAACTCTTCTGACTTCTATCTCAGTTAATTTTTTTGGTTGTTTCTTCCAAAAAAAGAGGAAAAAACAAACCAAAATTAAAATGCTTTAGTACAAGGGAGTTAATTTATTATGGTTTTAAAGAAAATCTTTCCTTGGCTTTTTCTGAACTTAAGAATTTTTGAATTTACATTTGTAATAAGGTTATTACACTGGGGTATTTTGCTTGTGTGTATGAATGAATATAAATTGCTTAGGACTGAAAAAAGAATACAAACTTATTATTCCCTCTTTTTCTTCTCAGTTCTCCTGTGAGTTCCACTGATCAACCCAAAGCATGAACCTAGTAAAGATGTGAGGTGACGGAAATTTATATCTGGTAGGAGATGGGAACCAGCACACACAGAAAAGGACATTTTTTTCCACAGGAAAAAGGCTTCAGAGGCTAATAGCTGTTGAATAGCACTTTGAATTCTAGATTTCCTTCTACAATTTAGCAGTAAGTGTTTTCTCTCGACCAATGTTCTTTCTGATTGGAGAAAAGTCTTGCAGTTAGCTTTAAGTTATTTCCTTTTGCCTCGTTTTGGTTGTGGGCCTGTTTTGTTGTGGTTTTTTTTTTCCTATCCTAACTGCTTTTGATATTTCTGACTGACTTCTATGATATTTTTGTCAGTTTTGTGTGTAATGCTTAGATGTCTAATTCTAATTTAGGCATCTAGAATCCCTTATACTGTCCTTATTACAGACAGCTAAAATCACAATAGATAAACACAAATTATTGACTCAGATCCAGTCCTGATTAATCAGCTTTCCTAGCTTTCCAAATATTCCTTCAAATCTACCTCAAATCTGCTCTGTTGCTGTTTCCTACTTTTTCCTTTTTTAAATGTCATTCAAATTTTCACATCTTCCAAACCAAAGTGAATCTTTTCTTATTGCTTCTTTCTAGTTGCCAAAAGGTTAAAAAAAAAGATAATGGAGAGCCGATTAAGGGATTCACTAACGGGAACAAAAAATATTTTCTAGTACAAAAGACAAAAAAGAATGAAATTGTTTTCCTTTGATAAAGAGAGAATAGAGGTGACAAAAAAAATAGTATGACAAGCATATACTATTCAACGGAATAGAAGAAATCAGTAGGGATTACTGTTCCCCCTCTTTCATATCACATTTGAAGCATTTAAAAGCCAATGATGGTAAAAAAAATGGATTTACTGTCAGTAAATTGCTCAAAATTTGAAATTCCCTGACAGAAGTGTACTTCATTAAGGAAAGGGAATCCTGTAGGAATAAACTGATTTTAGCTAAATGTGAACAGAAATAAAGAGTAGAATTCCAGTTCAGATGTAGACATTTACACTTAATAGAACCTGTATGTGAGGTCTGAGTCTAAGCTTTTATGGCAGTAAATGGAGATGTGGAATACAAACTCATTTTCTAAGCCTTAAGAAGAATGGCTCTGATCGCTTGGTTTGTTCAGCCTAGAGAAGAGGAGACTGAGGGGAAAACTCATTGCAATCTACTACTTTCTCGTGAAGGGAAGAGGAGGGACAGACAAAGATCTCTTCTCTGTGGTGATAATGATAGAATCTGAGGCCATGTCATGAAGCTGTGTCATGGGAGTTTTACGCTGGATATTAGGAAAAGGTTCTAAGATGGCTGGGCACATGGTAGGGCACTGGAATGAGCTCTCCAGGGAAGTGGTCAGAGCACCAGCCTGTCAGAGTCTAAGAAGCACTTGGACAATGCTCTCAAGAACATGGTGTTACTCTTGGGGCTGTCCTGGGCAGGGCTAGGAGTCGGACTGTGATGATCCTTCTGGGTCCCTTCCAACTCAGGATATTCTATATTTTGATGTTTAGAGACCACATAGAGCTGATCAGTTTAAAGTGTTTACCATAAGTTTGCAGCTCTAGGTTATATGTGACTATTTCGACTCCATTGTCAACTCTGGAAGTGTTGTCAGTAGCTCACATTTAGATGTTGTCATTGCAGATGTTTAAATACAGGTGTATAATTCAAGAGTTGATTCCCACTGCCTTTGATTTAGCCTTGTCACTCCCTTAACTACCAAACAGGTCGCTTGAACAGTACTTAGGAGACTTTGTCTAGTGGGTCCTGAGAAACATCCTAGACAGATTATGGAGAAGTCAATTTATGAGAAACCAAAACTCTAAGAGTTCCAAGGAATCTCAGGTGCCAGGTTCTCCAGCTCCTTAACTGCCTCCTGATTAGAAGCACTTTAGATTCTCCAGACAATGTATTTCCAGGATTTCTCAACTGACATATCAGATTCCTAGTCCTACTTGTTACAGAAGCCTTATGAAGACAAGCCTCTTAACATGGTGTGTAAACATTAAAGAAAATATAATTAGGAAGTTTTCCATCTGCCATGTTCAAGAATTGTTTTTTTTTGTTCTGATTGCCATTCTTTTTGTGGGGCTGAGGATAAATTGCCCACCATTTCAGAACTTAAGCCTCTCAATAGCTTCATTGTTCAGAGGATTCACTACCAGGCATTTTTTGACAGCTTATATTAAAATGAAAGTATAAATGTAGTAATATGGTTCTAACGTGTACACCAGTGAATATTTACAGCATCCTGTGTTCTGATATTAGGTAAGAGCTTCTAAAACTATAATTAATCTACTGTTTGTAACATAGGTTAATTTTGTGAGCTTAGTATATAAGAAATTCAAAATCAATAACTTCATAGTCCCAATTTGATGCTTATTGCATAAAACTGGATTTGGTATACTTAAATTATCTTCTATAGATTTAGTTCATCAGAGACCAATGCATTGAACCTGAAACAGTAATAATAAAGCAGTCTTTAAACTTTTTATTTAGACAAAATAACTTTTCATGTATTAAAAATTGAAAGAAGTCGAAAAAGTACTATGAAATTTGAATCTTAACAAATGCATTGAAAATGGTTAATTTGGTCCAGAATATCCAAAAGTAACTAGGAATTTGCTATTCTTGTTAAGCACTTTGGTGGGAAACCCTAAGTCTAATGAAAAAAGCCCTTGCCAAATACCAATCTCGGTAACAAAGAAGATGTCCATGAGCTGAATATCCCATATTAGTTTCTTGTAAAAACTCCTGTTTTGAATTTATTAACACCACGATGAAGAATTACTTCAGTGTCAGCATATTTCAGCACATTTTATTCCAGTGTATTGGGTTCATTCACTCATCATTGTTTGATAAGAATACAGAGAAACAATATTTCTCAGTGGAGACTTTCAGTCAATTCAAAAGCATTCAGTAGCTATACAATAATATTGATGACAGGAGAAGAAAAGCCATAGTTCTTTTTTTTATTACTCTGTAATAAAGGAAACATACTTTCAGCACAAAATCCTTGAAGCTGATCCAAGATCTAATCTAGCTTTACCGCAATTATGCTGATTTCAGAGATCTCAGTGCATAAATACCCATAAGACACTGCCATCATTCATTGTATCCTCATTCAAGTTTCCAGATAGAGATAAAGATATTTTTACAATATTGCAAAACATCTGTTTTGCCCTGATTAAACAAGGTAGTCAGATAAAAGGGAAAAAAAAAAGAAAGAATGGATATTGCTTCAAGAAGATTCTCTAAATATAACAGCTTTCTGATATGTAAAACATAGCTAGATATAAACAATAAAAGATGGAATTCTGATTCTTCAAAAGTTATTTATCATTAAACACTTAGACCGTGTATGAAGTTTAACTTTTGTTCTCTTATTCTAAATGCATATTTTCAATTTTCACTTCTTCCATATCGTTGCACCGAACTCAATAAACAACTGAATTGAATCACATAAAATTAATCCAGCCTTCCTCCCCTCTAGGGTGTTTTGTAGATTAATACTTTTCACTTGCCCAGGAATTGAAATGTGTCAAACAGCATTACAGACATTTACTAATATTATTCCCGCATTAGACTAGAGATGATAAACGGCAAAACTGTATATAATGGCAAAACTTTGGCTTGTCCTTAAAAAGATGTCTCTGATCTATCAAAAAAATTTAAGAGTCGCAGCTGTCACAGACCAGAAATCTAGTAACTTTCTTCGGAATAAATTAGTAAATATTGCAATCTCTGCCAACTAGCAGAGATTTGTGTTAGACTATAATGTGCATAAAATATTATTTTTTGATAGTTCGGCTCAACAGCTTTATCCTCAGTTATTCTCTGTGTTTTTGTTTGTTTGGGTTGGGTTTTTTGCATGTTCCGTTTTTTAGGGTTTCTTTGGGGGAGGTGGAGGCCTGGTTTTTTTTTTCCTTTTCCTGAATGTAGTTTCAACTTTTGAGGCACACAGTATTAACTATCATTGCAACAATTCTGCTGCCATATGAATCCCTCAAGTTGTCTTTGAATTCTACTTTCCATATGCTTTCCCCTATAAAGGAATGTTTTTTCTTCTGTTACTTGATCCATACAGAAAATGACTCCTTCGAGATGCTATATCGAGAACTGAAAATATTAGCTGAAAATGTCATAGACTTTTTTAATGTTTCTGTAAGTGCATCATGAGATAATTTTCTCCAAATGGCAAAATATCTCTCAAAGGTTCTGAAGGAGTTCTAGATGGCTTCTTCTTTGTTTTCTTAAAAATAATGCAATTCTTAGTAAAGTATTTCTATTTTAGCACCTATCTATATATAAATTTATTTGTTATATCTGTATTAGATAAAGCAATGTTTATCTTGCTAAATAAAAGGTCACAGAAAAAGAAAAGAGAAAAAAAATAATAATAAAAAAAACCCCACATGATGAATCCCTGATATCTTGTATTCCCTGGACTCTCTTTTCCTCCAGTGCAGCTCCTTTACAAATTAAGCCCAGGCATAGTTCTGGGTGCATATCACTGCATGGGCACTGCACAAAAACCTGCTATAGATTAAGTTATTTAGATTGGGTTTTTTTTCCATCTGTTTTTCATGCATCTTTCACAAATAATTTTGCCTTTAATAAAGGTAAATAACAGAAGAGATTCCAAATGGAATTTTAGGATTCTAAAGGAGTGTGACACTTCCCTGTTTTCATTTTAAGGTTAAGACTATATGCAGATGCCACTCTGTTAAAAGGTCGGACAAAGTCCAGGAGAGATATTTGTCTTTAGAATAAACAGGCCCATTCTTTCTCTCAAAAATCATAGCTTTCATGGATTCATGAAGGCTCTTTCATGATGTTCTATTTAAGATCTCTTCTGTATTTAGGGGAGAATACTGAGAGTTGCTATAGGGTGATCTATTAGAGTTACAAGTATATACGTGAAGATCTTTATCTTCCTGTTTTGACCAAGCTTTAGATGGCTAATTAGAATGAGATGAAATCTGTGAGTTAAAAAAAAATTGTTCAGTGAGTTGAATATTATCCTGAAAACCTAAGTAATACCCACCAAAATGTCTATTACTGTCTACACTGTAGTAAATCAATCAAGTAGACGGAATTCAGCTCTAATTAAAATATGAGGCCTCACTTTTTGTCAGCATAGCTAGTTTAAACTATATAATTCTTTAACTTAGCTTATGAAGTACATTGAATGTATTTAGCTCTTTTGCATGCGGGTTTCCTTCTGTGTTTCAAAGAAAGTGCTAGAGCTGTTTGTGTTGAGTTCTGAAAGGAACTCAGAAACATTTAGAAGTCATCAAAGAAGAGATGAATAAACAAAGTTTTTGCAGGGAAAATACAAGAAACTGCTTTAAAAACCCCATCAAGTGACCGAGGTTATTAAAGTTGGCATAGCACTTAAATAATCTCTCACCATCTATGTCTTTATTAGTGTTTCCTCCATGAATAACAAGCAAATTAAAGCCCAGTGAAAATAAAATTAGTCTATGGGTTCTGGACATTATACTGCTAGCTTTGTAAAGAGAGATTAAGTACATAGGGAAAACTTGTTCAATATAACGCTTGAAATAGATTAATTAACCTAGATCATTTTAGAGATGCATATTTAGAATTAGACGAATATTAAAATGATTCATTTTCATTCCCTTTAAAATTGATACAGCCACTTATATGACATAAGACATCTAATTCACAAAAGAAGGAAAGGAAAATCATAGAGATGTATATTGAATGGGAAATGAAACGAGTGGTAAGACATTGTAGTAAAAGTAAAAAAATAGTGGAAAATACCGTGATGCACATCTGATAAGACAGGGGAAAGAAAAGAATCAGGAAACCTGCAGGGAGTTGAGAAAATAAAATAAAAAATCTTATTAAAATGCTTGAAGAAAGTTGCACCCTATGAAAGGTTATGAGCAATTGCTCTGCTAATTCAGAGGAAAGGAGACAGGCCAATTTGCCAGAAAAAAAAAACAGAGGTGGTAATACATTATTTTCTTTTATTACCACAAAGAAAAGAAAAAATAGTCTTTATAGGAACTGGTGAGAAGCATTTATTTGGTATTAAAGAAAAAGTTAGCCTGAAATTAAGCTTTTAATGAACGGTGCCAAGGAAGGATGTAGGACTCATGCTATCACAGAGAACATTCAAGGCTGAACTGTCCCAGATACATAATTCAGACAAAATTTAAGATATCTTTTCATAACAAACAGTATTTCTGAAGTTACCAGTTTTGTTCAGTGGTTACTTCATCTATATTTTCTTCCTCCAAATGCATAATCATTGTCTCATCTAAACCAATCTGTAATACACTTGGTTACACTGAAGTTACCCTTTCTTTAGCAGGTATATTATTTGTCTGGTAGGTCTCATTTCAGTAACAAAATTAAGAGCTTAGTTACAGTTTTATGCAACACTGAAGTCCATGGTGTTCCACCAAATATCAAAGGCTTCACTGAGTAAAAATCTGTTCTCTATCTCTCTAACAAGTTTTTCTCAAAGGGTGATACTATTTTTTCATCTATTTTATACCAACATGGTTAGACTGACATGCCTGAAATACTTTGATATAAACAGGGTTAAATAATTACTGGTAATTAATATGGTAAATATCTACAACCTTTCCAGAATAATCAGTAGTATGCTGAGGTATCACAGTTGGATTAAGAATTAACAAGCCTTAATCCTACAATATTTTAATATTTATCATGCAATGGTTCACTTAGCACTACAATTGTATATATTTGGTAAGAATACATTCGGAAAATTTAGCAAAAGCTTGGGATTTGATTTGTACCTCATCTATTAAAATTGTCATAGAAATCTTTAAGTACCTCTGCGGAAAATGAGGAATTAGGTCTATTTGCTTATATTAGTTTCCCTGATCAGCTTTTTGTTTTTTATCGCTCAACATAAGACCTACGGGAGCACTTGAATCTCATTAATATCAGAGCTTTTATGATGTAGGAGTGATACTCTCCATTTTGCCCTGAGGATAGTGTTCTATTATATATTACAAGAGTTACTTTCAGAACTAAGCAGTTTTCAGTTGTGTTAACACATGTGAGTTAACAATATAGAAATAAGTGTGAGTAAATAATAGCATATTTGATTTCTCTGGTGAGTTGATCTAAATTCTTTAAGTACAAATAGATGTGAAAATTTACTGCCCAGGTCTCCATCGTCATTTTAAAATCTTGTCTCTTTTTTTTTTTTTTTTTTAAATAACAACCCCTTAAAACCTCCTGTGTATATGTGCATGTGTAAAGTAAAAAAGATTTAACATCTAACAAGGCATCTTATTTCATCATGCACTCTGGACTGTGAAACAGTGCACTGATGATTAAATCACTTACAAAACTATGAGCTTTTCTCATGAGTGGCGTGCTCCATAGAAAATGATGTACTGTCTTCTTTAATGACTTAATTTGCCAGAACAAGCATCAGTCTGGCAAACATAAGAAAAACAGACAAGCTGAAAGTCCTTTAACATTTAATTTCTAAATTACTTGTGCCTTCACATGTCATACCTTATAGTTCAGATATTTAGATTTTAACAAAATACCTATTCTACAGATTTACAGCAACTGTTCAACTCTAGCAGCACAATTCCTTCTTGCTGCAAATAACTTGGTGTTTACAAGATATATTCTATTTCTGTCCACTTCCAGAAAGCAGTAAGTTGCTCTGTGTTTTACAGGTGACCAGGATAAAACTGAAGTTTCAAATAGCAGTTGTTTTTTCTCATTGCCTGGGGTTATTTCTCTGTTTGAGATATGTATTGTGATATTGTACAAGAATTCAGAGGTTGTTGCTGATGCTCAGTGTGAGAATTAAAAGGCTCATTTCATATCTGAACTTCTTAAAGAGCGATTTTAACATCCCCACATGTGAGTACAAAAGACACAGAAGAATTTGTGCAATATCCAATTTCCCAAAGGTTGCTTATTCTTCATTTCACAAGGCATTTAAAAACAATCTGTAATGTCTCACAATATAGCAGTGTTTACTGAGGGTGCATCATCAAAGATAAACAACTTGAAAACTGGCGCCGTGCTTCACTGAAATACTAGAGCTTTTCATTCTGTTTTTCAAGCAAGCAGAGTAGTTCACGTATAGTTTAACAAATTCAGAGCCATTGTCTGCTTCTACGAGCAAAACGTTAATTGACTCCTCTAACTGAAGCCGGGACCATAATAATTCTTTCTTTATTCCATTAATTCAGTTTTTTTCTGTTAAATGCAGACTTAGCACCAGAGATTAGACATGCCAAGTGTTTGTATTAAGAGAAACTGAAGGAAGGTACATTGAATACATTTGTGGTTTCTGTGACCTACTCAGAGATGACTTAGAGAAATTGCCTCCCTCAAGGTACAGAGCAACATTGTGTGTGTGGTATTTTGGAGCTAGTCTGGAAGGTAAGGTGTTTTTAATGAAATTAAATAACTCCTGGGAAAGAGAAGGAGCTATGCAAAAATAGGCACATAGAGACCTGTAGTCAAGCAAAGAGATTTGAGAACAGTAACCCCCTCAGTTCTTTCAAGAGACCCAGTGTCATCAGGTGGTTAAATTGCCCTTTTTGGAAGCTGAGAGCCAGGGAAAGCGTGGGTAGGGTAATAAGTCCTATTGGTCAGCATACCCACACAGCAGTCTTGGGGAACCTGGCAAGCAAACTAGCTCAAGGTAAGTCTCCTTCCCTGGAATCCTACAATCAGCATAATCCTGAAAAAGGAAATGAGATCCTGTACTCCCCATTTACAAGAGGAGTGTTTCCAGTGTGTTTTGAAAACACTTGAACATTGCATTAAGGATTCGAGGTGAAGCCACAGTAATGGCATAAAATATCTATGTACAAACTGTCTAACCTACCCTATCTTCCCTGTTACTGAGAAAAATAGGTGTCTCGTGTATCAGAGTAAATATCTGAAACAGGCCAAAGAAATGACACCCCGAAAGACCATCTCTTAATTGACTGGAACAGTTAATAAAATAGGTAAATACTCTGCCTTAAAGAGTTAGGGTAAGATTCTAAGTTAGGTAAGATTTATCTCACCTGTTTGAAAGAATTTAATATCAAAAGAAAAGAGTTTAACTGCCTTTCGTCTCACTAATAATTCAGGCAATTCTAATAAAACCTAACAGTGGTGAATACAAAGTGTGCTCCTTGGGCTAACATGAACACAGTGTATTCAGATTTACAAGCTGGACATGAACTTTAATAGACTTTTGAATTCTTCATTATCTTACAAATTGCATTTTATCTAGAAGGCTGCTTTGAATCTACGGTGGTTACAACACACACACACAAAAAAACAAACCTGCCAAACATTAAGGAAAGGTTTGATGCTTGACTAATATATTAATTGCACATCGTAAATCTGTATCCCTGGAGCACGAGAATTGATAAAATGTATTTTTCAGGTTCATGCTTGAATGATGCTTGAAGCTGCAGATACATAAATCAGAGTCCATGACAGTAATAGCAGTGGTTTTAGTAATGACTTAATGGTAAGTAAAAATAGGCATTGTGGATGATATCACTGTCCTCTCCTTTTTGGTAGAAAATTTGTAATAATTGATCACAAAACTTTGAGAAAGGAAAACAGACAAACAGACAGATACAAACTAAAATGCAGTATATAGGGTCAGAGATAATAAGCTTTTGTAAACAGGAAATGAGGATAGTTTTATACTTATGGTTGGAGAGTGATTTTATTTTTTTAAAAGCAACTTATTGTCTTTATCTTTTACAATGTATTTGAGAGGTCCATGGTCTTGGAAATACATCAAATTACCCTCTTCTCTCTCCTCTCTTTCTTCTTCTTTCTCCCACTATCATATTTGTATTTTTTCAAGTTGCAAAGTGTACTTCACCTGAATTCTGGTCAGAAAAAGTTCTGCTATTTTATCAAGATTATTTCTAAATATATAAAAATTATGTCCCTGTTTTGCAGGTGTTCTTAGAGAGGTCAAACAAATTTTAATTGGTGACATTGAAAAGGCTCTTTGTGAACAAGATTATGACACTTAACATTCACTTTGTGCAACCCCTGACTGAAAATAATTTCAATCAGTCCCTTCCAACTCAGAACATTCGGTGTGATTCTGTGTGTGAGATTCTTTTCTAGTTACAACTTGAAGGGTAAGAAAATACTGCCACTGGCAAACAGGGAAGGCAGAATTTGATCCGAGTAACTGCATATATAATTAAGGTAAAATCAATGTGGTCTTCTGCGCATAATATAAAACAGAATTTTATTCAAGTTTTATGATGACAAGAAAATCAGAACAGAAATTCTTGTATACTTCTCAAAAAGCAACATTTTTTTGCTATTGAAAACAACAAAAAATGTTCTTCTCCTATATGTTCTATGCTTTTGAAGGTAAGTGATTTAAATAAATTTAGAATTTTTTAAAATAGCCTAATTTGTCAAGGAAAGTGTTTTTCACTTATGAGTGATTGCCAAATAAAATCATGAAGGCGCGAATCATTAATCATAGCTCATAAATCACAAACTACTGTAGTAATGAGTAGCAACAGCAAAAGTCAAAAAATAATAGGAGCACAACGTAATTTATGAAGGGGTTCAGTTTGTTGAACGCTCAGGGAAGGTCTCAGTAAGCCTTTCCACTTGGTAATTCACTTTTTTTTCCTCTTCCTTTATGTTAGTTAATGCATTTTAGTCAAAAAGGAAAAAAAAAACAATAAAACAATATGCTGGTCTCTGATACACTTATATCATCTGTAATTGCACTATATTTCATTTGAATGAAATGGGATTACTCATCAGGAAAAATATTCCTTTCCTTGAAGGGTCTAGCCATAACTGAAAAACTTAAAAGAGGCATCAAAACAAAATATGAAATAAGAAGAATAGACATGCCCAAAACACTGAGCACAGACAGCACATTTATAATCTGACAGTGGCAGAGTGCCTTTATCTTCAGTATGTAAATAACTAGTCAGAGAACCGTTTCTTTTTTATTTAAGAAATACCTCCCCCCAAACACTCTGTCCCTCCTGTGGCTACATCTCCCAAGCATTTTAAAGAGTTCTCTGTTACTGATACTAACCATCTATGTAACATTTCCCTTCAAGATCAAATGACGGCATAATACAAAGTTTCAAGTCAGTGTTTAGCCCAGTATTTTTTAGCCTGAAAAACCCCAGCTTTACTGGTAGTAAAAACTGACACAAAAATTAGATGCTAAAAATACATCCTTTTATTTATTTTTAAAATTATATACATTCTAGGAATTGAATTAGATAAGACACTCTTTTAAAACAGATATTCATGCGCAGAATCCACAGCAATAGTTTCAGGAATTTAGCTGATTGAACATAAAAGCAGCTTTTTCAGATTCCTCTGTATTTGAACTAACATCCCAAACATCTTGGGAAGATGACAGTTAAGAACTACTGAAGTTCTGAACAACATGAAAATTAAATGTCCAGTACAGCCTATGCTCATTGTACTGCAATTCCTTTGCAGCCAATAAAAGGATAACATTATCATAGATAAATTTTCCAAATCCCAAGTGCTTAATTAACAAAGACAGAGATACTACCTACAGCTTTATTTTTTACATACATTCAGTTTATGATGTGTAAAACAACACAAGTTCCTCGGCATTGTGTATTTATGTGGTTTTGGAATTTATGCCCACAGATTGTCATATTTGCCTTTTTTGTGAGAAGAATCCATGTTTAATGTGTACCATGAGAAATGACTGTCCAATACAGAAAAGATTGAACAATCTTAACACCACTTAAATAATAACATGCTGCATAACACTATTGGAATAGCAAAGATGAAGCATGGAGTGACCTTTGAAAACAGAAGGATAACAACTGGAAATTCGTTTAAAAGTGGCCTAGTTGATTGAAAGTAGCTGCAACGTCTCTCATTTTCAACACTAAATTTCTGTTTGAAAAGAAATCTTCAGTGCTACGAGTGACATAAATATTGCCACATTATTCAGAGATGAGCAGTAGACTTTGACATCTTTGTTTCAGAGTTGTATTACACAATCATTTGCTACTTTGCCACTGGCAATCACTTGCCACTCGGAAAATGGACACTGTACATTAGTCTAGACAGTTATGCTAAAAGCTGACATCATTGGAAGGAGTAAGTTCTGATTGTGAAGAATGCAGGAAATCTCAAATCTACCAAAATGAACATTTGAAAATTGTTTACATTGCATTGTCGATGCACTCACAAAACTTTATTTAAGATTGCTATATATATGCTATGCATCAAAGAACTCACTGATTTCTCCCAGATCCCACTAGCAGCTCTTCCCCTTTCTTACTTGCATTCGCTCTGTTTCACACTTCACTGCTCAGGCAATACCTCGAACACTGCATGTACCTATTACATACCCCTTTCAGCGCTCAAAAGTATGACACACTTCAGACTGCAAACAACCTCTTACTTTGTTTTTAATCCATAAAAGCCAATCACTTTTCACTAAGACCTGTGAAACAGACCTTTCTGTTTCACAGACAAGGCTTTTCCTTAATTAAATAGAAAATAAAATAACGAGTAAATCATTCATGTACATCATACCTGTACTTAATTTGATCATATCTATTTCTCACCTAATGAAAGGTTTGAGAGCCTAAAATCTTGCCCTTTTTGTTCCTTTTCTTCCACCAATGATATCTGTCCTCTTTATGAAGTTACTTTCATTTATAGAAATAGGTACAATCTGCAAACAAGTCGGAACAGATTTCTAAGACTTAGACTCTGCTCTGATTTTTTGTGTGTTTTTTGGTACTAAGAATGTCTTTACAATTATATCTGTTCCAACAAAAGCAAGAGGCTTTCCAGCAACTCTTCATAAATGTGAAAATGCATTTGTGAATACACGAGAACTTAACTAAATAACCACTATTTTATCCTAATATGACCTTTAACATTTAATCTTGTTTTGCCATCTCTGTAAGAAATACCTTTAATAAAGACACTAACAGCAAGATGAACCATTTCTTCACTATTTAATTAGTATATCTCTCTGCAAAGACATCTCGGAGATAGCCAGAGAGACTTCATACAATAACACCGCCTGAATCTCTACTAGGTGAACTGAGCACTCCTAGGTTATCCCTAATTTAGCAAGTAATCTGACCCAAAAATAGAGCATTTATACAATGAAAATTCCTTCCGAAGATGTGGAATCACACTACCTCTGAATTGGTATAGTAATACCAATTGTTAAAATTTATCTTGTTCCCCGGCATTTTGTTTTGTATTTGTTGACTTAGATCACATGATCTATCACATGATTCTGAGATTCTAGGTGAATTTACTGTATTTAATATAGAGACATCCCGCACAGAAATTCAAAAATGTTGAGTCTACAAGATATAGTAAATAATCTCATACGAATAGTGCTGTGACTCAAGGAATGAAAGGGGATCTTTATATTTGTTTTTCACAGATTTATTTACTATTCATGAACAGATACATCTTCATTTTGAGGGTATGCTATGAGGACCTATGCATCTATTGAACTCCATCGAATCTAGACCATCATTTCAGGAACATAATGATTCAGTTAGTATGACATTAAATAGGATATTTTTGTCTTTGGAATTTAGGAAGCATGGCATACAACAATACAATATATCCAGAACATCAGTATGTCATAGAACCATAGAACCGTAAAATGGCTGGTGTTGGAAGGGATCTTAAAGACCACCTAGTTTCAACCCTTCTGCAGTGGACAGGGACACCTTTCACTAGATCAGGTTGCTCAGAGCGCCATCCAACCTGATCTTGAACACTCCCAGGGACAGGTCATCCCCATCTTCTCTGGGCAACCTGTTCCAATGTCTCACCACCCTCACAGTAAAGAATTTCTTCCTGATATATAATCTAAACCTACCCTCTTTCAGTTTAAAGCCATCACTACCTGCCTTTGCAAAAATTCTCTCCCTGTCTTTCTCATAGGCTCCCTTCAGGTGCTGGAAGGCTGTAATTAGGTCACCCTAAAGCCTTTTCTAATATATGTCCTGCTCTGTTGCTAACTGAATCTTTCCCTAAGTCACACAAACATGGTAAAACTGCAGCTTGGGGCAGGAGTACAGGATTAGCTTCTCTACCATTTCTTGCATCAGTGCTTGAGAAGACAACATACGAGATTTTTTGGTTTTATTAATTCTGCTACCTTTGTCTTCTGTGCATTTTGTAGCCTGATCTCCCAGGTGAAATGACACAGGTAAATTTGAGATGCATATGCCTCTGAAATGCGTATTTATCAACAGTTTCACCTCTGACATGTGAGATCATTTTATAATAAAACCCTTCTAATATTTAAGGCTCATATTAATGTTATACAGAATTTTTCAAGATCATAGATCAATTCCTTCTGATCCTCCAAATTCCTTTTGATAATTCAGTCACTACCTGGGCTATTGTTGGGATTTACAAAACCTTTTCAATGCGTGTCCAAGCTGTTTCCAACAGAACTTAGGTGTGGTAAGGTAATGATAAATAGAGGTCCCAACAAGTTTTCAATGCGTTAAGCAAATATAATCCAAGGTAGGAAAACCCAAAATCCAATGTAAGAATAAAAGAGAAGGTATTTTTTGTGTGCTCAGCAAAAGAAGTTGGTTATGGAAGCAAGACTTTTCAATAGTGATTTCAGTAGTGATAGAGCAACAATAGTAATAATTCTGATAGTGACAATTTCTATAGAGAGAGGATGACAGATGGAAATTCTGATTTAGCCTAGAATATTTACAGATGCCCCTGGTTTAGTGAAAAATTAAAGATTTATCTCCACTGCTATGAAAAAATTATGTACTCTCAATTTTATTTATTTATTTATTTTTTTAATCTTCAAAAAACCCTAAACCTCTGAATTCAGAATAAAGACACGAATCTAAAGAGGAATTATCAGGATGGATGATAGAAGACAGAAGATATTCAACATGCTACCTTAGCTACTAAAGAAGTCATAAAGCTTTTATTCAAAAAAGAAAGACAAATATCCACAGTAAGAAACAGCACGAGAATCTGTTGGCACTTTGAGTACTTGCTTGCAAACTTTCACTAATCATGAAAAAAAAGTGCTATTCCGTCTGTGGGGTGCGGAGTCATCATCACTGGGGAAATCCTTAGCAAAAAAAAAAAAGAGAGAAAGAACAGAAAAACAAGGAATGACTAACTGCGTGAAATACTGTGTTTTCTCTTTCACTATCCTCTTCCTCTCACTTTCTGAGCGTTCTTTGAGGCTAAATGTAGGCCTGTTACAGGATTATGGATTTGACAAAGTTATTGGTCTTTTTTCTTTTAAAGGATTTTTTCAGTGTACAGATACAAACTATGTGTGCTTTTTTATGTCTCAGTGGGAATAAACTTTCATCTAAAAAAGTCCTGCCAACTGCAGAACATGGTGACTGGAAAGATACAGCTAATACAGATAATATAATCGCTGATGTGAATTATCTCACACACAGTTTCTGCTGTGGAAGAAATGAATTTTAAGGGGATTATTTGCTTAGTTTTTTTTTTTTTTTTCCCAGAGAACAGCCATTTTTTCTGCTTTTAAAATGAATTTGAGGAATCAAAGAGGTGTATGTAAACACAGTAACGTATAATCAAGAGATTTTTAAATCTACCACAAAGTAGGTACGATACCACTTAATCTAAGACAAAAGCGTTTCCAAGCAGATCCAAATTTTTACAAGTGAAACTAAGCCATAAAAAATCTGCAACACAATGCACATATCAGTCTGAGCTTTCCAGTTGCTAACAGAATCCAGGCATTGAGATAGTCTGATTAGGCTGGAATGCTTCCCCCATTCTTTTACTGCTGTTTCTTGCTTTCATTTCTATTTTTAAACTGTCTGTGTATTTTTGGTGCTATTTCTTGTTTGGTGGGTTTCATTCTTTACAGTCCATTTGTGTGAACCACCTCCAATCTCATTTAATTTCATGCAACAGCATTTAGTAAATGAACTGCTCTCATCATTTTCAGTAGACTGAAGTGGTTTACAAGAAAGAATTAAATCATAATGAAAATGAACCTCAATTCCTCAGTCTGGAAGGGGAACAAGAAAGGTACTAAAGAAAGCAACAGCCTGAGTGCCTTGTTGCAAGCATACAGATGAATTTTGAGGAATGCATACCTTTGAGGGTGGAGAGGAAGGAAGGAAGGA
>VZTF01008193.1:415695-444640 GCA_013397755.1 Cnemophilus loriae | reverse complement strand
GAAGGAAGGAAGGAAGGAAGGAAGGAAGGAAGGAAGGAAGGAAGGAAGGAAGGAAGGAAGGAAGGAAGGAAGGAAGGAGCAACTTAATTTATCTGAAAATTCTGCATCAACTATGATTCCACTATGAGAACTTACACAGAAAATGGCTCAAATTCAGCCTTTTGATTGGGTTGGGAAGAATATCCCACACAGCACACATCATTTCACAAACTTCACTTTCATCAGTAATCACAGAATCACTGAATGGGTAAGGTTGGAAGGGACCATGGTGATTCGTCTGGTCCATCCTTGATTGTGTCCTGGATGTTCTTGAATATCTCCACTGAGGGAGACTCCACAACCTTTCTGGGCTACCTATTCCAGTGCTTGGTCACCTGCACAGTAAAGAAGTTCTTCCTCCTGTTTAAGCAGAACTTTCTGCTCTTCTGTTTCTGCCTGCTGCCTCTTGTCCTATTGATTAGCACCACCAAGCAGATCCTGGCTCCATCCTCTTGATTCTCTCTTTTCGGATACTTATAGAGATTGATGAGGTCCCGTCTCAGCTGTCTCTTCTTGAGGCTGAACAGACCCAGCTCTCTTAGGCTATCATTGTAAGAGATGCTCCAGTCCCTTAATCATCTTTGTTGCCTTCCTCTGGACCCGCTCTAGGAGCTCTGTGTTTCTCTTGTACTGAGAAGCCCAGAACTGGACACAAAAATTGTGTCCACAAATTTACACTCAAATTCTCCACACCAAAGTCAAAAGAACCTCATCAAATACCAGAAAAGGTGTACAATTATCACACACTCCACCTCTTGTCCTTCACATTAAAACAAGAAAGACTGCCCATGATTATTTAACCATGGATTTTCCAGTAGGCTATTAAATCATTCTAATATTTTCACAGCTCAATGAGCTGATATAATAATAAAGAAGCAGGATTTCCCACTTTTACTGACTCAGACAGTTTCACCAAGCATGTGGCTATCTTGAGAGAAGTATCAATAAAGCTATCTAATCACTAATACATATATGGGTTTAGCTCTCATACACAAACAAACGACAGAATTTTAATTTGGTCTTTGCTACAGTTGCTTTTCCTAAGGAAAAAGACAACTGATATAATATTATTCTTAAATTAATATTTTTAGAAGATAATATTTTCAGGACATGCAATTACTCTGTCCAATGTTTTAATGTTCTGATCCTAAATAGTTTGATGAATAGTAGGTGAATTTATCTGCATGTGCCTTTTTTTGAAAGATGACTTAAGAAAAGAGAAGAATTCATGCTGTACAGGAAGGTTTCTTAACTTGTACTAGCAAGAATGAACCTTTATGAAAAGAATATTTATGAAAGAATATTTAATCCTTAAAGGTACTGTATCTTCGCTGCTTTGATCAATTAAGCCAATTTGACTTAGAACTAATTTCTGTTAAAGGGTCCTTATGTCTACACAGATAACTGGGATCTTAAGCTCGTGACCTCAAATTATTCTGTTACTAGTCCATGCAGCATAACTGTAGATACAGCAGGATTTTTCATTTATGAAATATATTCAGTGAAATATTATCTACAAGTATGCTGAGGGATTTTTTTTTCATTCTTCTTTTTGAGATAAATGGGAAAGCTGATTCTGTAAATGAGCTTGAAGACCAGAAATTCCGAGAGACCTCAGAATTACCTGGAATTTATCTTACATTGCTTAGTATCCAGTCTGTAAAAGAAGTTTTCTTTAATGCCATGCTCAATCCTTTTTTCCCCTTTGAAAATACACTCACTCATTCCTGTGGCCACTACTTTCTGCTTATGCACAGCACCAAGAAAGTCATTACCTTCTGAACTACTGGCAGACAGCAGTGTGAATGTGGCAATTTAAAGTTCTATAGCAGTTTGGATGGGATATCAATACAAATTCTGCAACTACATCATTAATCTTTGTTGTTGCAAAATACCAAGAAAAGTATAGTGCCATATTAATTCCTTTGAAAACCTGAGCAATTACCTCTGCAACAATAGATTCTCAATCTCATACTTAGTGATAAAAAAAATGCTCTTGCAGTCTGGTATCATGAATTTTTAAAAAATTATTAGGAACATGATTCTACATATTGTCTGTCTACTGTAATCTTGATGGCCAGAGTGTGAGAGCAAATTAAGTCCATCACTCTCAGTCTTTGTCCCAGTAAAAATTCCGGTCACAGTTTTCATGATTATGTTTCCATGATAACATAAAGCAGTATGTTATCATGGAAGGTACCTGGAGTCCTGCCCTAGAAACAAGATCCTGCGTAATGGCCATCTGTCATTAGAAAATGTTAATTGTGCAAAAAAAGCAGCCAACAAAACCAGAAACATTTCATTCCCTTTCTGTAGGCCAGCATGGCTTTTCTATCTGCTCCTCATGAGGGCTACCTGGGTCTGCAGAATTATCACTGGGACCTCTGAGTCTCTAAAAAATGCTTTTTTTTTTTCTTTTGAAATATAACAGTTAGGGTGAGATGATTGCAAATCCCTGGTTGAGTGTTATATGTAAATATATGTGAAAAAATTATGTGTGCTTTTCACAGGATATTAATATTCCAGCCTAAGACGCAACCTCAGAAATATGCAAACAGATTTTTCACAACCAAGCTAGAAATACCATCCAGTGGTAATGCAGACAGAAGCAAGATGCACACCAGAAGACAATTGTTGCTTCTTATAACATTAAAATCTCAAGAGTGTCAGTTTAAATATTATATACTGTCTAATATGTACTAGCAATGTATATATACTATGGTAATTAATAATACTTGGTCATAGAATTTTAGGAATGACTGAGTAACGGAGAAGCTTTAGAAGCAGGACATGATATTTTAAAGTCTGATTGTAATAGCTGTAGTGAGCTTTATTTTCTAATTAGGAACATTAAATCTGCTCACTGTTAAAAACGGGGCTTAGTACCTGACAACCCATTTTTTATATGCATTAAAATGTCAGAATTCACATCTAAATCCTTTGCAAAACATATTTTATGATCCGCTTTGATTATAAGCACATAAATGAGCTCTGAAAAGGAATATTAAGTGAATGACAAAACTTGTATTTTGTCAGAAAGAATGAACTGACAATTAGGAAGCGCCAGCACTAAGAACAGGAAATGGAGGAAGTGCATTTTCAGAACTGCATGAAGAACCTATAGAAACCCAGGTAGGGAAAAACAGGTTTGTCCAAAACTGTGCTTCATCTGGGTGCTGGCTGAGAATATTGAAATCCCACAACCAGATTAAGAATCTCTGAAGCAATTTTGGGTCCATTAAGATAGTCACAGTTCTCATGAAGCCTTAAATGGCAATGCATAGGTATTCTTATATCATGAGATGGAAATGAATATCCAAAGAAAGTTTCACACCTGAGCAATGTAAAACATGTGCCTAGAAGGTACATTTCTATAACGCACTGTAAAATCATTTACGGTAATTACTGCAAAGCACAATTAAGGCCAGATTGCTTTTTGACTTCCAAATATTGGCTGACTGGCAGAAGCAGTCACAGATTTAGGTTCTCCGGAAAATTCTGTCTGCTCCATGCATGGAAATCTATATAAAATTTTCTCTTGCTCATGATCTGATCTTATTCTGGATAGGTTTGGTTAAAGTACACCACACTTCTTTTTGTACGAAAACATGCCCAGCATTTCCTCTGAATTACTGTTTTGAACTTTTATTTCCCCAGGTTTCTATGGAAAAGCCTGGGACTTATCATTTGATTTTCTTTTAAATGAACACAAATGCGTTAGTTATGATTTTAGGTCCTTTTGTCTGCCAGTGGGTAGGTATTCATGTGTGTTTCAGAGAACAAAAAGAGATACCTGCTGTGTCACTCACAGTGGAGATGGTGAAGGAAATCTAAAAACTGCTATAGCAAGAAAAGTTGCTATTCTACCTGGAGACTTTGAAGTCAATTTTTCAAAGGTTATTTCTTGTCAGATTTTAAAAGTTAATATCTGTGAACAGGAGGGAGCCTCCAAACAAACTGCAGTTTCAGGCATCTCAGAATACCTCTTTCCTCTCCTTTTCCCTAGTGCAAAATGATGTATCTATAGCATAGGAGGTATGAACACAGGTGCTGGAATAAAAGGGGAGATCTGGTTATTAGATTACAGTGCATGTCATAATCTGTCATGTCATAATGCTGCATGTCATAAGTCACAGCAGTTGTAGTATGGTTCTAAAAGTGGCAAACAAGTTCATGGCAAAAAAAAAAAGTAAAATAAAATCTGATCAAATTGAAAAAAAAAAAATCAGCTCAAGTAAACCCTGAGGGATTGTATAGTTCAGCCTGTTCAACTGTAGCAAATAATATCTGGTACTGGACACTATTAGAGACAAAGTGTTATAGAGAACACTTCTATCAGAAAGATATTCTCAAAAGGACTGATTTAAGTGTTCTCAAAAAAACAAAACAAAAGCAAAAACAAATACAAAAAAAAAAGGTCTGCTACAAATTTTGTTTTAAAAAGTACTCTGAGAATACCAGTTAAAGACCGGATCTCAAAATTATACTAGATGGTTGAAACAGAAAAATCCAGTGAAGAAAAGGGTTCTTTTCACATCAGATATAAACAAAAGATGACAGATGAGGTGGGAAGTCTTCTCTGCATGCTGATAACTTGCACAGAAATCAGTAAATTTCTTCTAATAAGAAACGGCTTAATGTGATTGAAATACAGGAAGGAGAAGCAGAAGACTTCAACATTGCTAGGAGCAAATGACTCTTAAAAGTCTTAATTTCCTTCCTGTGGTGTTTAGAAAGGATTGGAAATTATTTAGAGTATTCACACATTGATCACAGACTTGTTTTTTTCTGTATTCATAGGAAAAATGTTTACAGAGCTTTCCTTGTGACAGGTGTACATAAACTCTAATTTAATTCCTAAAAACAACTTATCTTTTATTTCAGTTTTTTGATAATAAATTTTTGTGTTGAAGAAAGATACTTTTCTTTTCTTGGACATTTCACCTTTGAAAGCATTTTGCATCACATAAGTTCTCAAAGTGCTAGTTATAGGCCCTGTATCTTAGATAAAATCAAAATAATTAGACGCTTAAGAAAAGGGACCTGTAAGTCACATTTGCCATACCTACATATACCAAAAACCTTTTAATCAAGGAAAGGCTCAGAACCAAGACACTGAGTTGCTGAAACACTAATTTAGCTAATATCTTTAAATGGACTGATTTTATAGAGTATGTGCACCTACCTCAGTATAATTGCAACAAGATAATCTTTAAAGGTGTGCAAGAACTATAGTGCAACTTCACAATAAAAACAACAATGTAAACCAGTGTCATATGATATGATTATCTGACACATAAGCAGTTGAATACCTTTTCCTTCCCATCTTCTCCAAAACCTTTCACAGTGTAAATTAATATAAATATGGTACAGTGGGCAGGATAATAGTTTTATACCTCAAATAAACGTGCAAGTATGTAGGTGAGTTCATACAAGAATTCCTTTGGCTAGTTTTATTTTCTTGAGTCCTAGTTAAATTTGAAATTTAACCATTGTTATTCAAAACTGTGATTATTGTTTTAGTTTTTATGGAGGTCATTTTACAATTTGCACATTCCTGGGCATTGCTTGTCCTTTTCAACATACAGGGTGTGGTGAGGACAAGCTCAGGTCTCACCCTGTTACATCAGAGTTATCTGAAATTGTGGTTAAAGGAAAATATTTCACAATGAAAGACTGAAACTTACATGTACACATAATCCCTGCTGGTCTTTTTGGTTTTTACCTCAGAATATTTTCTGGGTACTGACATTTCTCTTCTCAACTTTGTATTTTCTTTTCTTAGACTTTAACATCTTTGAAAGATTTGTAGGCTAGTGGTAAATTTTACTGACTGCAGAAAGTGTCAGCAGTTCACAGAAGGAAAGGGTGGTTCTTTTCTCTTCTTTATCACTTAATAGAGGATAAATACACAAGTTTGAAACAAACCCAAGAAATTTTTAAGTACACAGTGATGGAAAACACTTCAACACTTTTTTAAAGTTATTTATTCTTGTATTTTTCTAATTGATAAAACAAGGTGTGGTTCCAAGGTTTCAAAAAATCAAGAGTGAAGAAGTCAAACAGGTTTAAAAGAGGAACTCCAGGTAAACTGAATCTGACGTCTTAGAAAAAAGTAATTATTCAAGATCTTTGTTTTGAAGATAAAAAAATAAAAAACAACAGAAGAAAAAAAAACAATGAAATGGAATAAGAAACTGAAAATGTGGTGGGCTGTTTTTCTTTTTCCTACTTGTTGTAGATCTACTACATATTCCCAGGGTAGCGACAAGTCCAGCGCACCAGAAGAGACACTTTAGCACTGACTAGGACTAGTAGTCTCACTGCAAAAGCCTCTCAGGGCCACTCCAGCACCTCCATTTTGATGAAACTCCATTTCCTGAAAGAAAATAATTCAGGGAAATTTTTTTCTTGCTCTAACTGTAGTTAAAGCCTGACCAGATAATCAGATGGGAATCAAGGAAGAGGGGCATTGCTGTGAGCCAGGAGGAAGTGTGAGGCTGTGTCCTGATCAGAAGCGCTGGCAACAGGACCTGCTTTGCATGGCCAGCCCAGGCTTGCCACAAGGACAAGGGTGGGACTCTGTCTGAGGAAAGCAGGATGGAGAACTGTCTTGCTACACGCCTTTAGCAGCACAGAACCTGAGCTTGTCCGTCTGACACAAGGAAGATATTTGTCAGAGCAATGCTTCTGTGCAATAGAGGAGCAGTTCCTTTCACACAGTGAGCTAAGCTTGTGGAAAGTACTCTTGAATAAACTAAATCCTAGAACTTTCCCCTTCAAGTATGCAGTGCATTTCTAAAGGCTTTGTAACCTGTGATAAAACTACATGGCAATCTGTGTATTGAACACTCACGAACAAAGAAATTCCAGACAAATACTGACAGACTCATACCAAAACAAAGAACTCTGATCACCTGTTTCCATGTCACTACGAAGTATGAAAATATACAGTGTATGTGAAATGTCAACAGAGTTTCTGGGATGTTCTTACATACTCTAGTGACAAACATACTGAAAGAATACGTGTTAAACTAGAGCATCCTGCTGACAACGTTAAACGTTGCAGCATAGAAAACAAGAGGATCAGCTGCCTTCTCCCCATCTTCTTCATCTAATCTAGCAGAGTCTGCTGCAAGGGAAATGTAATTATGAATAAATAAACATTTCCTGCCTTTCACAGGACCTCGATGCTGTACACAAGATGCAAGCAGTACCATGATCACAGCAAGGCATGAATGACAGGAATGAAGTGCACAATGGGGAAGGAGGGAGGGAGGGAGAAAGCCCTTGTTACTGCTGATCTTGGGACTGTACAGTAGTTACAGTGCACAAGCTGGAATGTCAGCATGACTGTTTTGGGGAACATATAACTGTATATTATAGATACACCTCTGTATATAACTGTAGGGTAATATTGTCCATACTGGATCTGTATTTACCACCAAAAAGAAATGCTTAAACATGTAGAAAGGCTGGTTTACCTTACAAAAAAAGGATACATGAATTCATAACTACCAGACTACTTTTGTATTTACAGAACTATTAAAAATCAATCTTTCTCGACAAAAAATTGTATGAACAAGGGAGAAAATATATGTATTATGTCAAGATGAATTTCAAAATATTGTATCCTGAATATCTATATAGTTCTTTTATCTGTGAACCTAACATGTTAAAGCGTGTAGAAGCATATGCTACAATGAAATGTGGCAGTTGACCGAACTATTCATTAGATCCTTAATCTACTAATCTTGCTCACAGAAATACAAAGTACTGTCAAGACTTCCTTGCATAGGTTTTTTCCTGTACAAGGAAGTGATGCTACCCAAAAAGTTTCTCACATAAATCTTTGCCTGAGATGTTCAACACCACATAGAAAAGTTGAAATCCCTGTATGTATTAAGAAGCAGGCTTTCAAAAACATCTTAAAGCAATAGTATCTTAGCCTTTCACATTCAGCAACTTGTAAATAGTTGTCCTTGCCCATAAAAGACACATTTCATTGCATCATTTCCACAATTCAATAACTTATATAAAACCAAAGCAGAGGTAGTATACTGATAGATTTACACCCTGGATTAAATTCTTCTGCATAAAGATGAATGCTATCTCAGTATCATCAGCACGGAAATTTCCATATACCAGAATCTGGTATCAGTTAACTGGGAATCTGCAGAGAAGCGAGTACCAAAACCTGCAAGCACCTCCTTATTAAGCAGGGGTATTTTCTCACACGGGAATAAAAATATTTGTCAAAATAATAGCAACTTATTTACAGGAAATGTCATGGTTTGTGTGTATGCAAAAAAACCCCAATAAACCCAAACAATTATTTTTGACTCCGTCATTCTTTTTATTTTCATTGAAATTGATTTTTAAATAATTTTTAGCAAGAACTGAAACATAATATTATATCGTTAAATTGAAAAAAAAATATTCTTTTCCTTTAAACTCATATGTGTAAGGTTTAGATTTTTACTCTGAAGTCAAACCAAAAAAGTACTCTTTATGGTATATACACGTGTTCTGCGAGTTTAATATAAACCCCAATGCACACTTTAGAAATCTTCTGAAGTTTTTACCTGATTATCTTCTGTGTCTTTCACCGTATAGTTCAAGTCATTAAGAATGGATAATTTATGAGAATGCATTGAAACACAAAAGTTCAAATGTAAAGAAATAAAACATAGTTTTGGTAGACTAACATCTCTATTCATATTTGTTGGCCTTTAGCCACTGTGATGTTATAATTGTGTAAATTAGAAAGCAGATTACAGAAATGGATAAATATATACCCTCAACTATTTTTCGTAATACAACAGGCGTGTCTTTTGTCTTTGTACATGCATAATTCTCTGATTTATTAATTCCTGGGTCTATTATTGCCAAATCTTTATTCTCCTATGCTATTTTGGACTAATCACATTAACCATTAGCTAATTAAAATGCTCAGATGTTTGGAAATGTTTCTAGAGAATGATACTATCTCTATTTCGGCTGCATAATTGATATACAATAATTAAAAATTACCTACATTACCTTAGAACTTAACAATGAATATTTGTTTCCCTTGGGTTTTATTAATTGCTTTTATGCATGTGAACAGTGTATTAATTCTACTTATGCATCAGCTAATTGGAAAACAGTAACTGGTCTTTCCTACACAGAACAGCGGGCAGGAATACAGGATTGGGTTCTGTTTCCAGATTTTTAAAAAAAAAAAAAAAAAGAAGAAAAAGAGAGAAAGTCCAGTAGCTGAACATAGGGAATGTATCTTTTCTTCCTACCATACCGTATAACAGTCTGATACCTTATCTTTTCCTTTGTCTCTTTTTTTTTTTTTTCGGTAATGCATCACACCAATATTATCAGTGGGAATTCATCTCCCATCATTTGCACATAAATGGGGCTATATCAGTTTAGGTTCTCTAGGAGCTCTGGGCTTATTTTGGTGTGCAGATAGTTTTCAGACAGGTACTCTCTATTCATTCAGGGCGGCCTCAAAGTGCAGTGATTGATACAGAGCTATGACATGAGAACACAGAGGGTGATTTATTCCTCTTGATTTCGTTGAGTGAACATGTACTGTCAAATAGTAAAATGAAGTGTGTATATTGTATAATGGGGGAATTGAAATAGAATTTATAAACTGTCAGCTTATTGTAAAACCCTGTGCAATTTCTACTAAACTCTTCAAAAAAAAAAAAGCTCAATTGCAAGTTGTTTCAGCAGCAGCTGCAGCTGTTTAAGACATGCTGGGAAGAAGCCGTAATGGCAGTGCTTAGCACTTCATTACATGTCATTAATTCATGTCACCATTATGCTCCTCTATTTACACTGTGCTGGCACGTAACTTATCTCCTTACTTTCCTATAAAAGCTGTCCAAGGATTATTTCCATTAACATCCATTGCCAGACTTTTCTCGAGTAAGATTGGAACTCCCTGTTAGCCTCCTGCATGGGTGTTTGAAGGCTTGCTTTTCTGCTTCTGGGAGTCCTGCAGCTATGCCTAGGAAGACAATCAATGGTGAGTTAGCTTCAGGCATCCTCACTCATGAGGAACCAGCAGGCCCTTCACAGCCCAGCTAGATTCCTTGCAAGTTTTCAGATCTCTTATCAGGAACATAAGGTCCATAAGGTGGCAGGAAATGGTATCTCCTAGGTCAGGCTGTTCAGCTCATCCCATCATACTGAGGCATGAAAAGAGCTACAGCCTCTTCACCTGGGAGGAGAAGGAGAGCTGGTTCATCTCTCCGAGGGCCAATGCTAATGTTCTTCCTTTACTAAATTGCTTAAGAATGATGCAAACTGCAAGAGACTGAAAAGGTCACCTTGCAATGCCTCCTGTTAATGTTAGCCCAGTGAACAGTAAACCTGAGGCTAAGTACAGACTAAATTCATGTCCTTAACACACTGCTAAGTAACCCTGTCAAAGAATCTACCACACAACTTTATATCTTCATCTAAACATAACATTTTAACTGTTATAACTATTGCATGTGATTAATGAAGATACCTTTTTTTTCACCCTTGCTTCATATATTATGGCTTCCAAACAGCTGAGCTCTCTGATTTTTGCTCTCTGGCAAATATGCAGCTATGTCACTAGGTATGTCTGTACCATATTTTCCTTTTTTTTTTGGTTTTTTAACTCTAAAATTGCTTATGTGAGCATTTTTGAAACAAGAAATGGAAGCCAGCATTATGATGTTGAAATTAATGTTTATCTTGTGGTCTGAGATGCTTGCCTCAAGAGTAGGTATGTCTCCAAAAAATTTTGTTTCAATACATGGATTTCTGCACAAATCTAAGTGAGTCCCCAGTGACTGAAATAGAACTGCGAGGAATCTACAGCAGCAGCCTGGTGCAGAACCCATCAAAATAGGTTCCATGTCAAGAACTATATTGAGACAGTCTAGCAAGCATAGAGCTAAAATAATTTGTGACTATTTTGTTTTATTTTTACACACACACACACAAACACACACATAAAAACACACACACATATATATCCATATAGTTTATCTATTATGAAATTTAATTTTCAAAACGTTTGCCTATCTAGAGATAGCTTCCCCTAACCAAACATTATAAACTTTGTGATGTTGGAGAGTTTGTACTTTTTTTCAAGAATCTTGAAATAAATCATTCATTTTCATGGAAGAAAATGCAGGGAAACTTCAATACATAACACTCGGAAATTCCACTTTTTTATGTCATGATATCTGGGAATGAAAGGGGAAAAAAAAAAAGAAAAATAAACTCCTGACTAAAACTCTGAAGCCCTGAGCTGAAAAATACCAGGGGCACAGGTACAGAATTATGGTAGCACATGAACACTCCTCAGGGGCGAAGCATGGCTTACGCAATCAGAATATGTCAGGCCCTAGTGCTAAGTATATAAAAATGATATTTTGCTGAACAATTATTTTTGGAAGATGAGCCCAGATATTTTGCTTAAAGAAAAAATTTGCTACATGGAAATTCCTCCATATTTTTACTTCTGGTTTAACTTCTTNAACACACACATAAAAACACACACACATATATATCCATATAGTTTATCTATTATGAAATTTAATTTTCAAAACGTTTGCCTATCTAGAGATAGCTTCCCCTAACCAAACATTATAAACTTTGTGATGTTGGAGAGTTTGTACTTTTTTTCAAGAATCTTGAAATAAATCATTCATTTTCATGGAAGAAAATGCAGGGAAACTTCAATACATAACACTCGGAAATTCCACTTTTTTATGTCATGATATCTGGGAATGAAAGGGAAAAAAAAAAAAGAAAAATAAACTCCTGACTAAAACTCTGAAGCCGTGAGCTGAAAAATACCAGGGGCACAGGTACAGAATTATGGTAGCACATGAACACTCCTCAGGGGCGAAGCATGGCTTACGCAATCAGAATATGTCAGGCCCTAGTGCTAAGTATATAAAAATGATATTTTGCTGAACAATTATTTTTGGAAGATGAGCCCAGATATTTTGCTTAAAGAAAAAATCTGCTACATGGAAATTCCTCCATATTTTTACTTCTGGTTTAACTTCTTAGGGAAAAAAAAACAAAAACCAAAAAAAACAAAAGCAACAAAATAAACACACTTCCCTACCCCCCACTTACTTTCTTGTAATAGATTGCGATGTTGCAGTGTAAACATAGATACATAGTTGGCCTGAGGCAAACAGCAGTGCTACTATCATTAGGCGAAAAAACTTTAGAGGGTTCCAGGTTTTCAGCCCAGCTGAGCTGACAGCAAATTCAGCTGAGTAGATCAGGGAGAAAACATTTCCCATACATATTGGGATACGCAGAATGTACTATGGCTTCTTCCTGATCAATCCTCTATATGTCTATGCTACTTCAGAACGATCCTACCATCCCTGTCTATTGTGAAAAACCCCATCTGCTCTGTGATATCTCGTTTTTCCTCACAATGCAGAAAAGGCATTGAGAGATGGGGGTCAGAGTTCTACCCCATTTTATGCATGTTTTATTTGTAGACAGTGTTTTTTATTGGCCATGTGGGCAGTTGTGTAATTAATGGCAAAGCTCATCCTAGTCCAGACACACCAGCACCCACTTAGGCTAAATTATTCTCATTAACTGACTGTTGTATGGAAGTTGTGATCCGTGATTGCAATCCTTGCACTAAGCTTTAAAGACTGTGGTTACTGCTTCATGATCAAGGGAATCACAAAAGCATGGACTGGCAAAGGTTACAATTCTTTCTCTTCTAGAAAAACACATTCATCTCTACAGCCAAGCTGCTCCCAGAGGGAAGAACTGGCTGTTCTCTGCTATTATGAGCACTTTGTACGTTTTAATCTATGTTCTTTGCTGCACAGCTGGTAGAAGCACCAACAAGCCTAGAACTGAGGGAGAGAGGGAGGTTTTCAAGTGCCATGTCAGGAGTCTAATTAGAATTTCTTAAAATTCAGTATCTAAGTGCGAGAGAAGATGAAGAAAGCTCAATCCCTCTTGAGTAGGAAAACTGTTACTACACATCAGTGGACTCTTCTAATGAAACAAATGCTCTTTGTTTTTCTTTCCTTTTCTCCATTATGTTATTTAGAAGGACTTTAGTTATTTCTTAGCACTGCATTTCATAGAATCTTTTCTCAAACTTTCTGCAAACTGTAGACTAACCAAGCTTCAGTTCTTGACGAGTTTTCACCAATACAGACACTTTACAAAAATGAAGGTCCAGGGCTGTGTTTTTGAAGTCCCACAAGTGTAAAACTTAAATTTAAAGGTACGATTGTGCTATTAAAGACTGAATGTCATATTCTTCAGTAGAAAGAATTGAGATAAATTTTAGGTCTTGTATTCAGAGTGCAACTCACACTGCCTAACTTTTTAATATCTGCAATCTAAACACCTAGAACTCCAGTAAGTCACTTCAGGCTTCTGATTAGCTTAGGAAAGTTTTTGACATCTACCTTTAAATATTTGAATCACACCACTGAAATCTCTTTGTTTCTCTACTGTAGAAAGAGTCCAGACAATTAAATGAGAATTCCATTCTCAAGAATCACAAAAGTACTGTAACTGAGTAATGGGAACAACACAAGATCAGCAAAAACTACGCTTGCGAGTCAGGACTAGTTAATGAATTCAGCATGTGCTTTCTGAGACTAATAATAACGAAAGAAAAGAAAAAGAATTTTCAGAGTAAGAATCACATCCAAATAAAATTATTTCAAGATTTAAGGTGTAAATTATTCCTTTTTAAAATATATGAAGTATATGCCTCCAGCAAAGGACACACCTTCCATCGATTCTCTAAATGCTTCAAAAGTCTGTAACATAGTTATCTTAAAATGATGTATGAAAGATTCCACATATTAAGATCTACAGATACTAAGTATTAAAATTAATTTGCTTTTGTCTGCTTTTGTGTCTTGTATATGGACATATAAACAACTGGATCTTTGTATAAGAGTTTACTTGTGATTTTAGGCAGGGTATTTAGTTTATGTAAGATGTTTATCATTTGAGTGTCTCTACTAAATTAATTGCACCTTTCAATAGCATGTGTTTAAAAAGGATTTAAAAAGTTAATGTATAATAGCACTGAAGACATTTCTGTAAACAGCTGCAGAATATCCCAGAAGTTATATAATCATTTTTAGTGACTAAAATTCAACAATTGCATCAGTATATGCTGGGGACTGACTGGCACATTGTCCATAAGCCGCCAACGTGCCTTTATGGTGAAGAAGGTTAATGGTATCCCATGCTGCATTAGGAGAAATTTCACTGTCAGGCTGAGTGGGGGAAGTGATCCTTCCCCCCTGTCCGCACTGATGAGGTCACACCCTGTTGTCTCCTTCTGGGTTGCCGCCTCTGAACATCAGAACTTTTCTTACTGTGAGGATGACTAAGCACTGCAATAGAATGCACCAGAAGGCTGTGGCATTTCCATCCTTGGAGATATTCCAAACCTGTCTCAATATGATCCTGGAAGACTGGCTATAGGTGGTTCTCCTGGAGCAAAGCATTTGAACCAGATGACCTACAGAGGTCCCTTCCAACCTCAATTGCTCCGTGAGTCTATGAACTAAAATTCAGCAGTGTCATACGCCTTCACACTACTGCAGTCCTTCTTCTGCAATATCTGAAGTTTTTTTATTTGTCTATTTTTTATATATTGACATGTAGCGTAATTCTGTGCCATTATATTTTTCTGAAGTTAAAGCTAATACCTAAAGAGTAATACAAAAATGTACATCTACATAAAGTTCATTTGGAAACTCTGATTTTCCTACTGAGAACTGATTGAGTTAACTTGATTAAACTGAACTAAACTTTTGGAAAGAACGTTAGCCAAGATAAGCTAAAGCTAGTGGAACAATGGCACCACCCCATCTGACCCAGCTTGTCATGCAGGAGATTACTGTGGCTAAACAGAGCAGCTGACAGGACAAAATCTCGGGGGCAGGAAGGCAGCATGAATCATCACTCTATATGCTCATTGTAGCTTCGTGCTGGGAATGTGTTTGCAAATGCTAATAAATGTGCAGGGGAATAGGAACATGTCGCACCTAAGTCCATCCTTTCTGATGAGGAGCATGAAAAGGTCTAGCTGTTCCTTCATCTCCACTAAACTCATGAATGTTAGAATCTGTATTCTGATTGACTTATGTTTTTTGTTCTCCAGACACCGAATTACGTACCTCTCACCGGTTGTCTCCAATCATATATGTATATATGTATATATGTATATATGTATACATGTATATATGTATATATGTATATATGTATATATGTATATATGTATATATATCGTGCACGCCTTAAGGAATTTGCAAAATTTCTGAGGAAAGACTGCTTTTACTATTCCCTGTCTTTGCCTGCTGATCCAGCAATGAAACTCATCTTCAGGTGTGGGAAGCAATTGTTTTGGCTATTCTTAGTTTCTTCTTCATACATCTAAATCGTCACATTTTTCTACGACATCACACCAGACTTTTTCTTTTTACCAACATGAACCTCATTAATTATTTTGACATGTAATTTCAGTACAGATCCCACGGAGGGAAAAACAATAAGGGATGATATGCTGTGCTTTTAGTATACAGTCAGGCAAGAACTGGGAAGGATTTGTATGATCAAATTTAGCAGTATTTACTCAAGTGAAAATACAAATTCAAACACATCTTACCTAATTTTAGGGTCTTTAGTGCACCATCACTGACTGCAAAGAGAATCAAGGAAGCCACGGAAATTAACTTAGGTGGCTTGGTCAGGTGTTTAAATGAAATAAGTAAAGTAAGATTTCTGGGTTATCTTTGCTAAATGTGCCAGACTCTGACCTAGCAAAGCATTCTGGGGGATCCCATCTCTCCACTACTCACTAAGGAAAGCTTCCAGCTGATAACCTGCTGCCTTCAAGTATATATATCACCCAAATTATGGTGTTACACGGTGTATACACGGTTATGTTGGTACTGAGGCACTAGAAATGGCACGTCTGCAACTGATTGGAAAACCAGTTATCATATAACTAAAACATTACCATATAAAAAAAGACAAGGATAATTAAGGGTACAATTTTGCAAATTTTGCAAATCTGGGATGACCTAGCTTACTGCTATTTCAGACTACTATTGGATGACTTTATTTTATGGATATAAACCCAAAATATTAATATGTGCAAGAAAGACAAAAAACCCAGGAATTTTAAATAGTATCTTATACAGCTTATTATACCCACAAGTGACAAAGAAAAAAGTACTTCTTTACCCTTGGGGATACAAAGCTTTGGAAGCTTCCTGTAAACACTGGCTCTATTTCTCCCTGCTAGAAAAGTAAGTACGTGCACACATAAAAATCATCCATAAAATAAAGACAGAACATAAAAACCTGCAGGGTTAGGAGGAAAGTCTATCTAAACTATTTTCCTGCCTCTTACAGTGGCCAATACAGGTACAAAAGAAATAATAATGAATAAGAATTACAGTGGTACTTTGCTGGAATACTTGCTTGCCTCTCAATAATTTGCAATTCACAAAGGTGATAACTTTGTAATGAATGTTCCTTCATCAGTTTCCTTTTCATAAACTCCTCCCTTAAGCTTCTATTTTCTCTTGTGTTTGATGGTAAGTATCATTAATGGTGGAAAATATTAAGAAAGCCTAATTATAAACATTGCTTTTAAGCTTCTATACATAGATAATTGTTATTAGTCAAAACTCCATTAAAAAGTAGGTATAATGCCAATTAAATTATGCTTTCTCAGTACAAACACAGCACAAACAAGTATGGAGGTAGAAACAAATGACCTGCATGTTAGTAATTACATGAAGGCAGGTATTTTTTACCTTGATATAACTCCAGTGAGAAAACTGCTGAACTACAGATTAAGCAACCTAGTATCCTAATTGTCTAATTTTCACTTCACTAACTTCTATGCTATCTGCTTTAAATGGTGCTGACTACTTCCAAAGCTCAACCTTTCTTTGCAAGTACTCCAAACTATTGTAGAAATGAAATTGAACATGCACAGCATATTTGAATACATTCAAACAAGACTTAGTTATTTCCTTCTATCACAATGCCATGATTTTCCAAGCATGTCTAATATAAAAGCTCAGTATTACATGTCATAAGAGCATTTGCAAAAAAAGATCACTTCTAAAAGTCATACAGAACTACAAAATGCTCATTTCTCCTATTCCCTGTGGGATACAGACTACCCATTTGACTAACATGTCCTCTGAGAGATTTCTTTTCTGTTTTTTCTTTAAGAGAAAATTAACAGCATGTGGTGTGGCTTATTGCACCTCCTCCATCCCCACAAGCCTTGGGGAAAGACAGAGAAAGCTCTGCTTCCCCAAAGTCTTTCTCTCAGCCCAGCCTCCACTGTGCCATTCATGCTGTTCTTCCCTTTCTTGCTGCATGGCCACAGATGACTGTGCTGGGGCTGCTGCAGAGAAAGCAGGTGTCCTGAGTGAAGGCAGCTCATAGGGAAATGAGGGGGGAATGATCATGGGGACATGAGATATAATTATGAGGGAAAGGGTTGTCTGTGTTATGGATGAGGATCATCTGCCCAGCTAGGAGGTAGAACAGGAGAATAGAGTAGTTCTGCTCCGTATTCCCAGAAAAGAAGAAAAAAGGTAGGAGAGTAAAATGATATTAAAAAGTCTAAAGAAGGGGAGTAAAAGAGATTTCTTCCAGCAAGCTACAGGACTGTGAAAGCTATGTTAATTTTTCCTAGCCCTCTAGTTGCACCTTCATTTGCAGGGCACTAACTTTTTCAGACTCCCTTTCTCATTCATAACCTGCTAAAAAACTGCTCTAGACCTTGGCAAACCTCTCTCTTCTATCACCAGCCTTTCAAAATACTAAAAGACCCCAGTTTCTCCTTAAATTCATTTTGCTGTCACCTCAAAACCAAATTTTGCCTGCACTATTAAAAAAGCTTTGAACCGTTTCTCAGTGTACCCTAGAGCAAATCAGTTGGGCAGCCAAGCAAGCAGTCAGATTTCTTCTCCTCACCAAGAGCCTGTAACGAAAAGATGCAAAGGAGGAAAATCAGTCATACCCTTCCTGTCTAAACAGTTTCTGACAGCTCATTATAATTATTGAATGTCAACAGTGAATTCAGCCATATGCAAATATGTGGACAGAGATGGTTCCTGCACAAGACTCAGCTGATTCAGTCATAATGAAGCCTCAAAAAAATGGACATAGGTTAAATAATTTACACAGATGTGCATGCATGCACTAATATACAAGAGAACAGTCAGTATATTAAAATTTATTTTTAAAAATAGAAACCTTGTCAATGTCTCTTATGAGACTTTATACTATGTCCTTTCTGAATAGAGGTACGATATAGTACTAGACCAAAATCAGAGTACAGTGTCAGTTTGTCTATGACAATATAAAAATGCTTCAGAACCTTTGTCATTGTCAGTATTTCCGCAAAAAACTGACAAGATTTTGTAAAGAAAGGATGTTTAGCAGAAGTGCCTTATGTAAAATAAAACGTCTTTGTCATATATTTATATAAGATCTGTCATAATGCAAGTCAAACTCTATACCATGTGGACAACAGTTGTTTTAATTATGTACTTGCATGTTAGTCCCTATTTTTCTCATACATGACACTTTCCCCCAGATTTTCCAGTTTTACTTACAATATTTACATAGCAATATCAGTGTTTACAGTAATTTAATTTTATTTAATTTTTTTTAGAAATTACAGGTCTTGCCTTGTTATTATTCTAAGGTACGTTTAACATTTCCAGTGTCCTTTGTCCAATTTATTCAAGTAGTCTTTATGCATAAAAACAGATGGTCCAAACATTTCCTGAAAATCAGCTTCCACTGCCTTTTCTTGTGCAGAGAGGGAATTGAATGAGGTACCTAGAAATGAGGATGAGGATAAACATCTTAACAGCAACAGAGGCTTAAATATCTTTAAATCTAAAAGGCCAAAGGAGACTGTGCATCTATCTGAAACTCTGCATATTCAGGGCTTCAGTCACATACTTTTGAAGACAGGACTAAAAGTCTGAAACATTCCTCAGGTTTACATAAATAAGTATATTTCTTTTCACTGCAGAGGAGCCATTTCCTTATGAAATATTTGTACACTTTAGAGAGATGGCACAAACTACCTCTTTGCCCTTCAGATTACTTCAGTGTCATCAAAGTTCCCCTTAATGCTGAATATGAGCTGTAAAAACTTCCTTTGTTCCTCATTTTTGTGACTGTTATTTTATCACTTGTAACTTGAGAGTGATGTAGCTTCAGTAATGAGATATATCCAGACACTTGAGAAATTTTCTGTGTTAGGTGTCTTTCATTGATACATTTGTCAAGAGGTTTAGGAGCAGGGATTTCTTTTTGTCAGATTTTCTGTGGTTTTTTGTAGTCCAAACAGCAAAGCAGCCATGTTTGACACAAGTACTTGTATGGTTTAGTCTCTTTCAAAAGATTTTTGCCTGCAATTTAAAGTAGGTGGGGCTTCTCAGACACTAAGCAAGTTAGAGAAAAACTCCTGAATGAAGGCTGCTGAACTCTATAGTAACAGTTTAAAGTTTGCTTGGACTCACCCATGTAGCATGTACAGGACATGGATATGTCATAAGAAATTCATAGTAGTGTCTTTTCAGGGCATTCATAAATTTTGACCTTACTGCTATACTATAACCACAGATTTCTTCTCCACCTGGTTGACTACAAGGAGGGGAGTTTACAACAAAGTCTTCATTGTCCCTTTCTTACAACAGCTGTAGGCAACCGTACTGCTGCAGTGCTGTTGCATCCATCCATGTATGTGGTACCTGAGCAGTTCTTGGTTGCCCATCTTTGAACAGAGCCCATCTTTATTTTAGTGAAACTTTTTAAGTTTTAAGGTTTCAACCTATTTGAGCTGCTCTGTTAAGTAAACAACCCCTCAAATATCTTTTAATATTGGGCACTTGGTGTTATTTGTTGTCTTTTCTTTTCATGTAAGAATCTGATCCCATGGAAATTTGTGAAGACACAGGGTCAAGAAAGAAAGGGCAGTAATTGGAGATGGCAGATTTGGTTCATTAAGTATTTATTTATTCTCTATATGCTGGTGTTTGTCAGCATCTTCACCATATCTGTTTCCTTTCTAATTTAATGTCAGTTCCCATCAGTGTTTTTCCTTTTCTTACTGAGTAATAAATAGACTGACAGGGTACAATGGTAACAGAGCTGATCCTGCAATGTAAAAGAAGGCAGTGAATGTTTTTGTTGCTATTTTTAAATGTAAACCCCTGAAAAATTTATCTTTACAAAAAGATAATTTCTTTTTTTTTCATGCTCTTAAAAAAATGGAAGCAATGATTATATCACATATACACCGTATTTCAGAATCAAACTATTTTTAATATTAATTTTGACTTAATTTATAACATCAAATTAAGACATAGAAACGAAAGATTAGTCTACAGAATGGAAAGAAGATAAATAAGCAGAGTGTATAATAATATCTAGGTATTCAGTGCAAGCTTTAAGTGTTATTTCAGAGCCAAATGGCTAAATACAATATAGCTACTCCTAAACTTCCATCCATTTACGTATTTAAGCTGATCATTACCCCATCTGATTTCACTGGCAGCATTTCTACTTCCTGCTGAGATGAGAATATTAACCTCTATATGCCTTCCTTGTCTAAATGAGAAGCCATCTAGTAGAATTCCCTGATCTTTAGTAAAAAAAAGTCAAGGGAAAGTTGTGCAATTTTTTAAAAAAAGATCTAAGATATTGTACATTCAACTAAATCGATAAAATGAACAACAGATAAAATGAACAACAGTAATCTCACAATTAAAGATTAATGCAAAATTCTAAAATAAATGGATATTAAATAAAAAAGGTTTTTAAAAGAAAGAGTTTAAATGGGAAGTATACTTTGATTGTAATTCTAGCTTAGATATTTCTGCTACAATGAACCATACAGAGGGAGGTCTTTCTGAATAAGTACACAGACATTTCTAGTACAAATACTGAGAAACGTGCTTATTGACAATATTTGTTTCACTTCACAAAGTAACTGAAATATTAATGAAAGGAAAGCAAGGAAAAATTAATTGAAACTATTACAAATATTTGCAAAATTTTCTCTCTAATAATTTTCTCTATTTTATTTAGCTTTGCAAACATTACTTAAGACATAGGATGTTATGAATTTAAATATGGAGAAATTACTAGGACTGGAATTTCAGTGTAGACAATTATAAAAGTAACTATTATTACTATTTTTGCAAGACTGATAATAAAAAAATTATGATTAAATAAAATCCTATGTTGGAAATCTTAAACTAGGAGTACACTTTTTTAGTCTCAATCCTTTAAGTAGATTATATATACACCCACACGGAATTTCTAGTTCTATTCCTTTTGAAGGCGGAAATTTGAAGTTAAAAAAAGGGACTTTCTTTAATATATATTTTAAGAGAAAGCTAACGTTTAATTCAGCTTTGGATCGCATCTTCAAGTACCTTTTTTTTTTCCTATTAAAAACATTGTTTGTTATGAAGAAGATCTTGAGCAAACAGGCATTTTCCTCAAGTTGCAGACTCCCCTTTACTAACCTATAAATGTCAAATAAAAAATGGTGGAGAACATTTTTCATTTGTTCCAGCCTCTATGCCTTTAAAGTTAATTTTGGCAGATTACAAAATTCTCAAATGGGCCTCAGAAGTCCAGCATACAGATGTTTATCTGCAGTATTTTTCTAATTTAAATTAATTGCTTTTGAAGATAAAATGCACTCCAACTGTTAGTAGCACAAAATTTCTCTTTCTCTTTAGGAAATCTTAGTCACTTGTTTCAACTTCTGCTTGGGGCTCCTCAGGATTCTTTTCTTCTGTTTCTGGTTTTCTTCTGCCTCAGCTTAATATTGCACAAACAGAGTTATACATGCATGTTTCTTCTGTAGATAAATTTAATTCTGTCCAAAATGAAATCTCAGCCTTTCTGTGAAGTTAAAATTCTCAGAGAGTTGTGTGGTGAGTTGACATTATCAAGAGCATAGTGAGATAAAATAAAATGCAAAAGCTCCCAGGACAAGCTGAGGATAAGGAGCTCACTCACCAGTTACCATCAAGGACGAAACAGACTTGACTTGACGAAATTAATTTAATTTATTGCTAGTTATTAACAGATTAGGATAGTGACAAAAACAAAAATAAACGCACTTTCATTTCATCTCTCTCTTCTTCCCATGTTAAGCTTTATTCTCAGCTCTTCTACCTCCTTCCTCTCCCCAAACAGTATAGTAGGATATAGGAGGATGAGAGCTGGGGTCACTTCATAACTCTTTGTTTCTTCCACTGTTTCCTCACACTCATGCCCTGCTCCAATATGAGGTCCCTCCTGTGGGATACTGTCCTCCGAGAACTGCTCCAGCGTGAGTCCTTCCCACAGGACTTTGCATCAAGAACTGCTCCAGCATTAGTTCTCTAAATGGACTGCAGTCATTCAGGAAAAGACTGCTCCAGCCTCGTCCCTCATAGTCCTCCATTCCTTCCAGCAGTCTGCTCCAGTGCAGACTCCTCATGGTCTGCAGTTTCCCTCAAGTGTTATCCACTTGCTTTGGTGTGAAGTCGTTCTTGGTCAACAGGGTAAGTATCTTCTCCACAGCAGTCCTTCCTAGGCAGAACTAGGGTAGCCTGCTTCACCCTGATCTTCTCTGAGGGCTACACAGGAATCTCTGCGCCAGCACCTGGACCATCTCCTGCTTGATGCCTGTAGGGCTCACACAGGTGAGTCTGAGTGCGCCATGATCCACCACTTCACGTGGAACGGAGCAGCTGTGCATGAGAATTCCTCCCCACTGCAGGGATCTGTTCAGCCTGGAGGACAGAAGGCTCAGGAGGACCTTAGCAATACCTATAAATACCTCACAGAATGATGTAAAGAAAACAGAGACAGGCTTGGCTCAGAGGTGTCCAGTAACAGGAGAAGAGAATATGGGCACAAATTGAATTACAGAAAATTCCATCTAAATGTGTTGTCTGAAAAAAATTATTAAAAAAAAAAAAAGAAAAACAAAAAGAAAAAAAAAAAAAGGAAAGAAAAAAAGAAAGAAAAGGAGAAATCAGAGAGAGTCCAAGACAACACTTGGAGACAGGAAACTCAGACTTCCAAAAAAACCCTACAAATACATAGTCTCAAAGATACCTAGCCAAAGGGTCACTCCTGGTGAAACTAACAGTGCAGTTTCCCTGTATTTTACCTTTTTCTGTCCGTATGTCTCCTGTGATGTATTTAGAAAGAAATCCTTTGGAGCAAGGGTGACCTTTTTGCTTTGACTTCATGCAACACTGAGCACACCCATTTCCCAACAGTACATTTTTATGCTTTAGAGGAAGCATCATTATTTTAAATACAATGCTGCTTATTTTATTGCAGTTTTGAACAGCACAGAAAGTCCATTTATAAACCCAGAACTGTGTCAGAACTGATCATGTATTAAAACAAAACGTGAGGAAGGGGGAAAAAAAAAGCTGATACAAAGATTTTAATTAAAATTCAAATTATTTACTAATGCATTTTGTATTTATATACTTATTTTTAAAATATTTATAAATATACTAAGTATATTTAATAAATATGAATAATGATTTTCACTTTGAAAGAATTACTAATATTTGAATCAAGAAAAATTAATAACAAGACAAATAAAACACATACTTTACCCATGAGGAGCAATTTACCTGATTGTGGAAGTTTCCATGTTATTTTAAATATAATTGTGGGCACAAATTGGAAGAAACGGTAAAAGAAAATTTTTCCAATCTATTAAGGTAATCATATGCTCATAGAGATGTAAGATAATTCAGGTGGGCAAGACCTTGGGAAGGCTTTAGTCCAATGTGCTGCTCAAAGCACAACCAAGTCTGATGTAAAATAAGAATGCCTAAGGTTGTGTCCAGTTAGGTCGTAAAAACATGTGAGGAACTGAAACAGTACGTCCTGCCTGGGCAATCTATCCCATTATTTGACTGTCCACAAAGGAAAAGAAAATCTTCTCTCCAAATTTCCCTTGTTTAATTCATGTGTGTGTTCTCTTGTCCTCCAGTCACCCACTGCTGTGAAGAGCCTGGTTCTGTGTCCTTGCTGACCTGCCCATAGCTATGGGTGCTGCCCTTAGGTCCCCCACAGTGACCTCTTCTCCAGGCTGAAAAAGCCTTGGTGTCTCCATCTCTCCTCAGAGGACCAGTACTCCAGCTCTGGACCATCCTAATGGCTCTCCCCTGGGTTCATTCCAGTGTAACAATGGCTTAAACATCTGTCAACCATAATAAGAAGGTTATCAAGTCCTTTCTATCAGTCAAAATGAAGTATGATATGAAGTAGAAAGCATTCTAAAATATAAAAGAAAAGGATAAAACTCAATTTTAAAACAGAATAAAAGGTTTGCGGACCAAGATGACTTATTCTTCTATAATCAACATAAAAGCCATGCCACATATTGTAGAACATGTTTTAGATACTAGAATTATGATTCTAAATGAAAGCATATATTACTATACTGTTCATATTAATGGAATATCGTTTGTGATGAGTGCAACAGAGCAGAAGAAAGATGACTCTTGACACCAGTAATGGTTTTTATGGTCAAGCTTAAAAACACTGAATTTCCTCCAAACTTCTGAAGAGGAAACCACAGTTTTTTTCCTGCTGATATTGGACAAAACAGTGTCTAGAAAAGAGCTGGTCTTAGGAAAGTAGCACACAAGAATTTGATCACTGTGCTTCAGAACAGTTCTTCATTCTTAGCTCTGCACGTTCCTTTTCTGTTTCTAGCCTCTGTTTCCAAGGAGTTAGCTATTTTTAGAGCAGCAGTCCTTGGGCTTTACATGTCCAGTAAAAATACCTGAAATATTATTACATATCACTACAAGAAGACTGTGAAAAGTCCTGGTTTCTGAAAGTTTTGTGTCAAACTTTCAGACTAAATTTGCTTCTATCTATCCACTATAAAGGAAGTCTAAGCGAAAAACTTACGTCCATTGATTTTATGAAGAATTTAGTGTCAATACAAATTCATAGCACCTGCCTCTGTCCCTCTGCACATCCTCCACTTGTTTGTCTCCCTTAGTAGTTCCTACATTGGTTCAGAAAACTGTTTTAGTTGGAAAAAGAATATATATAACTTTAATTCAGTAAATGTAGTGCAAATCAACTGAATAAAATTATTGGTGTAAGGTGGAAATGACAAGAAGATTAAGTTGATATTTTCAGGGTGCAGTGTCACGTAGAAGCCGTAGAAGATAACTCACAGGCAGACTAATTTGGAATAGCGCAATTTAACCTCCATCTGGCAAAAAGAAATTTTTAAAAAATATTGAATATAAAACCATAAAACTGATGGAGTAATATTTACTGAAATTAACTATTTTCAATGCCAGTTGATAATATATATGCTTCAGCTTTTCTTTCATTTTCCTTGGGGAGTGAGAAGAAAGAATTTTAATATAATATTTTAGAATATTTCATACAATCTGGAATGTATATTTCTATGAGATTGAGTTACATGCCTTCATTATTAGTGTCACATTTTTATTAGATTTCCTTTTTTATTAATGTAAGAAATCCTGAGCATATTATTTCTAGTTCCCTCCATCAAATAAGGAAAAAAATGTGATTTTTTTGCTGTTCTGGAATTTTAAATCTAAAATTAGAAGAGACTTTTAAAAAATTAATTGTTACTTGTTTTTTTAAGTCCTTTTTTATTGTTTCTATTCCTCCAGGCAGAGGACAGTTTCTTTTATACAATGCATTTATTAAACTCCGATGTTAATTTTGCCACAAAAGAAACAAAATTTGAAACAAATTTGAAAAATTTATTTTGTAATATAGATTAGATCTGGTATTTATATCTCAAATTTATACCTCAGTAAATTCAGTGGGTCATTTAAAAGAAAAAAACTTGTTAGAAAAGTTCAAAAACATTTACAATATCCTTATGACAAGTTCCAGATAATATCTTAGAGGTCTGAAGTAAGGCTTAGGTGGAATGGAAACAACTAGGTCTAGTATTATGACACAAAGTCCTGGTTCAGATCCTGACCATTCCCACAAGTTTTATTAACGTAACACTTTTCAAGCATTCCTGGAGTGGCTCAGAAGTGATGCTCTGAGTCTTGATGAAGATGAGTGTGTTGTCATCGATGCCCTGACATAATCCTAAGCGGATTCTGAAATTTATTCATCCTGTCCAAGGAACTCATTGTTCTAACAATTGTCAAAGAACTCCTGCTATTTGCCTAAATATTTGAACTCCACCGAAATACAGTGTGGTTGGTTTCTTTCCTACACAGCTGAGCTTAGTTTCCCTTTCTATTACTGCCTAATGGATGAAATATTTGTCAGGCAAATGATTGCTTTTCATTACCGAGGAGATTCAAATTTTCTGAACTCTAATTTCCAAAAATGCTTTGGTAACTAAATCAAAGCTAAAGTTGAAATCAGAAGTGGACTGCGTAGTCTTCTGGAGTTGCTTTATTGTGCAGTGAAAAGTTCTTTACTATGTGATAAAGAAGTCAAGGGTTTGGAGTAATAAAACTAAGCAAGAGAAACACAGACACAGTGGCTACTAAAGTACACAGGAAACACAGTCTGGTTTTCCAGTAAACCTACACCAGACTGGGGATGAGATTGCTGCGGTTTTTTTCCTTTCTAATTCTGTATTTTATCGTTCCTCCCCTCAAAAAAACCCAACAAACAGACAAACAAACAAAACAATAACAAAAAGCCCAAACCAAACCAAACAACTAAATCAAAGTCTGAGATTTCTCAATCCCTGAAATTACAGAGTAATGTACTTTCTTGTTCCCTGTCTGAACTGGTAAACTTGTAACTATTTACTAGAGGGCATGAAAACTCCCAGAGAGGAAAAAAAAATAACATTTCCTCTGCCTTGTAGACAGAGTCACCTCTCAAAGTGTTTTCCTGAAAGACAGGAGAATTCAGTTTCTGTTACCTGATAGATTCATCGGGAGTTCAGTTTGGGTGTCTTGTTTGCTGGGATGAGAGGAGAGGTGTGAGCATCAAACTATTGCACAAGGGTAAGTAATTGCAGGTTTTTCGCCAGTATTTTAACACTGTTCTGCCAAGGTTGCAGGCAGACGTCTGAGCTGTTCCTGACAGAACAGGTGAGGAGAAATTGCTGTGTGTGGTATGAGAAAAGACTGAAGATGTCCAAAAACAGAGATAGAAACCAGCAGAAGTTACCAAATAGTGCTGCTAGACATTGACAGGTCACAGTGCAGGTGGAAGCATGCAAGAGATGCCCCATCTTCAAGAGACACGTAGGGGCCTTTCGGGGAAAGGAATCTCACCGGGCCAGAGAAAATCAGTAATATTGCTTCTAGAGAGACAAGAGGGAAGAATCATCTGGGTCTTTCAACCTGATAGATTCTGTTGTCCTTAACAAGTGTCCTTATTCTCCTGTGAAGTTTGTACATTCCTTAGATGAGTGAGCAAAACTAAGTTCTTGTGTTATGTTTTTCAAGTAGATACTTTGCTAAATCTCATAAAAGCCATAAAACTTCAGTATCTTAAGTCAGTATCAAAAGCATTCTGAAATGAAGCTCCTTTCATTCAAAAATGTTACGGAACCTAAATTTCTCTATGAATTGTATAATCAACTGAGTTTATTTTATCTCTAGTTGAGAGATCTTTAGGGAATCTGGGTTTAGAACTATCTGTTTATGTACTTTAGATGTTTTGAATTTAACCTTAATCTCATGCATCTTTTGCATATTGAATTCCCAGTGAGAGAAGCATACCTGTGTGCTTTGTATTTTTAAGTTTTTTGTAAATAAAAAGATAAGAAGCCAAATAGGTATTCTACTTTGATGAATATTTATCAATACTTTTAGTATTTTTCTTAGCTGGGATTTTTAGCACTTCTTGTTTTCTTTTACTCAGTTTTGCTTACAGTTGCAATATTTTTTTCTGAATGGCTTTGTCTTTCTCTTCCTCTTTCTCTTCCTCTTTTTTTATGTTTAAGACTTTTTTGTCAGCTTTTTTTTTTTTTTTAGCTATTTATGAAAGTAAATAGTAAATACTTAAGGAGATAGAACATCTGTTTTGTACTAGATAATTCCATTTTAGTGCCTGACAGCCTCAGCAGTACGGCTTAGAAATGTTATATTGGCACATTCTTCACTTGAATTGAACATGGTAGATCAAAGAGAAAGAATAACTGCAAATTGCAACTTCTTAATCTTCAGGTATTTCACCCCAGTGCAAAATAAGGACACTAGATGAAAGCTCTAACTCATTCCTTTGGAGAACTTAACATAGCAATTTTCCATTCTTCCCTCCTTCATGCTTTTATTAAGATGTTCATATCTCATGTAATGTTTCTTTGAAAGTCACCCTTCTGTCCTGTATTCCTGAGCACATAGGGACACACTATGCAGGAGAAGAGGGGGGTGAATTTTATCCAACATTTTTTTTTTTGTAAAAGTTGTGTATTTCACTAAATGCTTTCCATTAAGAGAAAATATCAGAAACCATTTTAAACATGTTTAAATTTGTCAGTCTATTTGACAGTTTTAGGTATAGATTTGACAGAGAAAAAATAGATTGTAATTTTTTAGAAGAAACAAATCTTTTTTTATGTGTTAAGGTGATCTGGAAGGAGAAATTATAATGAAAAAAAGTAAAAGCAAAGCAGTATATGATTAGAAACCAGATGACTAAAGAAATAAATTATGGATAAAAAGTGTTAAGTGCTATATAGGTCTGTTTCATTCTCTTAAATTTTTTGTCATTATGTTGCATTAGAAACCTGTAAACTCAAAAGGTTAACAACGGCTGTGAGGGGAAAATAACCTACAGATTATGTCACTTAACCAATGTGCTATATGGGTTATATGTAGTCTTT